>CM046030.1:28508184-28870684 GCA_025215565.1 Flaveria ramosissima
AACACCGATTAAGCTTCAAGGGTTCGCGTCTGTTCTTCGTTCTGTTCATACTCCATCCTTCATTATTCGGGTAATTACATACATCCACATACTCGAAATCATGTGGGGAGCGAAAGCCCCATGTTTGCTTTCATTATCAACAACAAAATTTGGGTTAATTTGGGATTAATTGAATCTAGGGTTCTTAGGAATTGGGGCTTCTGCGTGGGTTGCTTTAAAATATATGGGAATGGGGTTATGACAGGCCTAGGCGACCCAGCCTAATGGTAAACTGTCCCCATGAAACCCTGGAGGTCCCGGGTTTGACCCCGGGCCACTCCACATTTTCTTTTTGAGGCTTTTTAGCCTTCTACAACATTTTTAAATATTTTTAAAAATTATAAAAAGACATTTTATAAAAGCTGAAAATTTTAGATGTTTTTAAATTTGTCTAGAAATTTATGTTCCTAAAAGAAATATTTTTTATATATATTTTTTAAAAAAAATATATAAATAGTAATAATATTAAGTTTGTTTTATAAAAATTATATTTTCACCTTGTTCCACAAATATGATTATTCCGAACGTAGTCTCTAAACTATCGTTTACAATGTGTTATTAGACTTTATTTAACCTATATATATATACACAATTATTATAGGAGTTACAATTTTGTATAAAACTTTATATAAAATATAATAATTTTCTTCGTATTAATAATTAAAATTGTTGATATAGTTAAACGACAACCCTAAATTCCACTTAGAACCCTAGTCTCCGTTAACTCGTTAAACTTAATATAATTAAACTTAAAAATCTTATAAATATATATTATAGGTACACCGTGAAGGGCTACGTTGAATCGACGCTTTGATTATTTTTCTTATTAATCATCCAATAAATACTTTTGATCATGTGAGTATTTCCATACCCCTTTTGCTTATTTCACACTTTGGGGTGAAACATGTTAACTTATACTTTGCACTTGTAAACTTATTTGAGACTTGTAAACTTTATGGCAATTCATCATGTTAAGTTGTGGTTAGTTGAACTTTTGTGGTTACCATGTTATGGCGTTATATGTACAATCATTAACTATTGCTAGCCCAGCGAAGTCATAGATCTATGGGTAAGACAAGCCTGCTTGGTTGATCCAAGTACACTTAGCTGATCGTATATACTTTTAACGTTTGAGACTTGTAAAACTTTTGTCGAGGTTTGATTGTTGCATTGTTCATAACATCCCTAATCACTTTATTCACTAACTTATGACTTGAATTGCCATCTTTTATATACTTATGTATTGAAAACTATGGAATGCTCACCAACATTTTTATGTTGACCTTTTATTTTTAACATGTTTCAGGAAACGCCCAAGTTGATTTCTCTGCACTTGAAGCTCGCACATCTAGGAATGGACCTAGATTAATAAATAAAATAGAATGATTTGTTACATTCTATGTAATGCCTTTATTTCCTTTGAGACTTATGTTTGTAACGTGACAATTGAAACTTATGCTTAAATTATATTTGGATTATTAATAGCGTTATGTGGCTGTGAACGATCTTAACTCTCACTCCTCGACGTTTCCGCCGTCAAGGTTGGGGTGTGACACCTCTATTCCTAGACAATGGACACATTATTATGTTGTTATCAATAGGACTAAAAACCTTAAGACTCTTACTCTCACAGAGTTGTATGGTATTCTGAGTGGCTACCAGATGGAGATGAACATGCAAAACTCATCTGGTAACTCTAGCAATCAACTGAGTTCAGCCCTCCATGTGGTTGAAAGGAAAAACATTGAACCACAACATCATCTTATATGCTACCCTGACAACTCACAAAAGAGCCCTTTCATCACCTTCTTAGAGACTCCAAGAGAAAGCTACACTAAAGGAAGTCCTTTCCAAGAGACAAGTTCTTCTCATGCCTTTGTCTCTGTTGATGAAACCACATGCAACTTTCTCTTCACCCTTGAAGACCTGGACTGTATCCATCCAGATGACCTGGAGTACATGGAGATAGTTCAGCAGATGGCTCTTCTCACTCACAGAGCCAAGAAATTCTACAAGAGGACAGGGAGGAAGTTTCCAAGCTATGCAGCTAGTAGAAAGTTTGGGCTGGATAAAAGCAAAGTAAAGTGTTACAACTATAACCAGATGGGACACTTTGCAAGGGAGTGTAGGCACCAAGGACAAATGGTGGCTAAACACAAGCCAGACCAAACTACATTGAGAAAGCCCCCCAGAATGATAAGCCAAAGCAGCAAGTTGCAGTTGCTGTTGAAGAAGAAGGCTTTGACTGGAGCTTTCAGGTAGAGATGCATCTTCAAACCAAGCACTCATGGCAGACCACGATGAAGCCAAGGTATTGGAACATCTTTGTACTCTTGAATGTATTGCTAAATTAATAGATATAGGTCCTCTAACTTAGAAATGAGATCTGATCTTGAGTCCTTGAATATCTTAAAAGCTGATTTAAGAGAGCTGAAAATGATTATAAACTAAAGATAGAGAACTTAGAGAAACCATTTCAACTCTTAAACATGTGCACACAAACTACAGGACTCAGATCAAAGACCTCATTACTAAGTTAACTAAATGCCAGGCTGAGCTTGTGATCAGCAAAACCAAGGAAGAAAAATATGTTCTTGAAGAAGAGACCTTCAAGAACATAATATCCTCATCCTTGCATGCAAAAGTTTGTTATCAAAATAAGCAGGGGCTGGATCTTGTGAGATAGCTCCTTCACACACAATCTTGTCTGTAAGATCTTCTAGGTGTGGAACTTGTGAAGATGAGCTTCCCCTCATAGACCCTGTGACTGAAGAGGATGAAGAGGAGATGGTGGAGAATGGCTCTAAGAATAGTGAAGAAGAGCATTCTAAAAGGGTCACCATCCCTCTGAGGAGAGCAAAGCTGTTGGGATGACCAAGTCAAGGAGAAAGAACTTGATTAGGAAGGCCAAAAGAAAGTCTAAGAAGGCTCAAGAGATCAAGCCACCTTCAATTCTGCATAGAAACAAGTCTTCATCTCTGTAGGATTTGAAGTGGTGAAGGCTAAAGACACCAACTTGAACTCCATCAACAAGAGTTATGGTTCATGTCCAAATCATCCTATCATCAAGAAGAAGGCTGATCAGTTGTGCACCACTGTTGTACAACCTGAACCATCCAGCTCCAAAGGTAGTTCTATCCCCACAAGAATTACCACAACATCTGCAAAGATGAAGATGGAGAAGGAAAGTGATCAAGTTCAGCCTTGTTCACAAAAGAAACTCCTAGAAGGAAGAAAATGGACTGTGTTATGTGTGGGAGTACCTCTCATCTTGCTAAGTATTGTGTTTACAATCCAAAGAGTACTTTCCACATGACCAAGAAAGAAACTTCTAAGAGTTTGGAGAAGAAGAAGCAAGCTTCAGAAGGAAAATCTCTTTCCTTCGGAAGCTCCAAAATGAAGAAGAAGACAAGTGGAAACTTGTCTTCGAAAAAATTTTGGTCTCAGAAGAAAGGAATACTTCCAAAGCATCGAAGCCTGCTGTAGTGAAAGCAAGATCTTCCGAAGGTCCAGTCATCAAAACTTCCGAAGTCATCAAAACTTTCGAAGTATTAAAGGTCAAGTATAAGCTTCCTAAGGTGGTGTGAAAGTCAAAGAAAGACCAAGTGGCTGAAAGTTCTTCATCAACATCAGCAAATGATCCTTCTAGCATGACTATAGGATCAATTATTGTTGTATTGTCTTCAACTTCTTTTGATGAGCCAAGACCAATAAGGATTGGGTTTCCAAATGTAACTAACAATCTTTTTTGTGCAGGAACAGCTCAAGACAAATAGAAATGTATGGATCATTGACCGTGGTTGTTCCAGGCACATGACAGGCAATAGGTCACTACTCCAAAAAATGAGAAATTAATGGAGGACCAGTTGATTTTAGAGGAGATACAGGAGGTTACATTACAGGAAGGGGCAAGGTCACAAATGGTAAGCTCAACATTGAGAAGGTAAACTTCGTCAAGGAGCTTGGGTACATCTTTTGAGTGTATCCCAATTTTATGATCAGAGTCACATGCTCTTCACTGAGCATGAGTGCATTGTTCTCAGGCCCGGGATGGTCATTCCTCATGAGCATATCCTGCTCAGAGCCCAGGAAAGGGAACATGTACAAGATGGATTTGCAAAAAACATCTCCCTCAGGAGAAGTTTCATGCTTTCTATCTAAAGGAAATAATAATGAGTCTTTTCTCTGGCATAAAAGAATTGCCATGTAAACTTTAAAAACATAATAAATTAATTAAGTGATGACCACTGTGTTACATGCCTGAAGGGGAAGCAACACAAGGTATCTCACAAGCCAAAAGAAAGAAATTCCATCATTAATCCCCTACACTTATTACATATGGATCTCTTTGGCCCCACCAGTGTAATGAGTCTAGAAAGGACCTCTTATTGTTTATTGATCACATATGACTTTACTAGATTCACTTGGGTTTTCTTTCTTAGAACTAAGGATGAGACCCCTGAGATTCTAAAGAATTCATCTAAATTGAAATTAATGTGACACAAGGTCAAAACCATAAGATCTGATCAAGGAACTGAATTCAAGATCAAATCCTTGAAACATTTTGTGATGAAAAAGTATCACAAGACAATATAGCTCCCAGGACTCCTCAGCAAATGGTGTTGCTGAGAGGAGAACCGACAGTAATTGAAGCTGCAAGAACTATGTTGTCTGACTAAAATGCCATTTTGGCAGACAGTGAACACTGCTGCTATGTGCAAAAAACAGGTTTTTAAAACCAAAAAATATCACAAATTTCATTCATCCGAGTCGATTTCCTCGATCTTGAAAAAGATGTTGTAAGCTCTTTGACTAGTACAAATGTTCTCACAGTTCATTAGATGTATCAGATGAGATTCTGAATTCACTTTTGTTCTTGTTAATTAGATTGTTCAAGCTGAAATGAACTATTTTCTCTGTAATTTAATTAGCACGATTTGAAATTCCTGCTTTGCTGATGGCTCCTAATGTGTTGCAGGAGAATTAACGACTGCTCGCAAGATATATGTCAAATTCAGTCGTAGGTAATAGTGAAGACACATGGTAAGACTCCTTATGAACTTTGGCACAAGAGAAAGCCTTTCATTGGTTTTCTCAGGTCATTTGGATGTCCTTGCACCATCTTGAATACCAAGATCATATTGCCAAGTTTGCTGAGAAATCAGATGATAGACACTTCATTGGATACTCTTCTCAAGCTAAAGCTTACAGATTATACAATCTCAGACTAGAGTAGTTGAGGAGTCAGCTAATGTGACTTTCAATGAGCACACTCATAGTGTGAAAGGTTCTAGTCCGGATTGGCTATTTGATCTTGATTTAGTTACCAACTGTTTTAACAAATCTTGTGATAATATTTCAGGGTCCACAGATATACTACCTACAGGTGATCCTGACCTAAGATTTGAGCTAAGAAGACCCTCAAACTGCACATCTTTTCCTCCAGTGGTAACCAATCCAGCAAACGAAGCTTCTACCAGCACATCAATGACAAATCTTGCTGATACTTTTGGGGTGCCTTCAAATTCCAGCTTAGAGGCATAAACTCAGATGAAGGAGCTTCAAATGTTGGAGAAAATGGTGGTGGTTAAAGTGATCAGGAATTTCTTGATCCTGATAACCACTCTATTGAAGACAACATCAATGATGTCACACACTCATTGGATCAAGTAATCTTGATAAGTGTGTTGATGCGGAGGGTGAGTCTCCCTTGCAGATCAGAATTTCTCAAATTTAGATATGTCTAAGCAACTTGTTGTGATCCTCAGCTAAGGATCCACAAGTCTCACCCTACCACATGGGATGATAGAGGACTTGTCATCAAGAACAAGGCAAGACTAATTGTTCAAGGGTATACTCAAGAAGAAGGAATTGACTACACAGATGTTTTTGCTCCTGTAGCAAGACTTGAAGCTGTTACAATATTCCTAGCTTTTGCTGCATCCAAGAACTTCAAGGTCTACCAACTTGATGTCAAGTGTGCTTTTATTTATGGGGTGATTGATGAAGAGGTATATGTCAGACAACCACCTGGGTTTGCAGATCCTGATCATCCTGATTATGTCTGCAGGCTTGATAAAGCTCTTTATGGGCTGCACCAAGCACCAAGGAAGTGGTATGAGACTCTATCTCAGTATCTCTGTCAGCATGGCTACAAAAGGGGTACTATTGATGGAACTCTCTTCATCAAAGGAACAGGAAATGACATAATGATAGTTCAAGTATATGTAGATGACATTATCTTTGGGTCAAGTGATCCAAAGCTCTGTAAAGACTTTGAGAAGCTGATGAAGGACAGGTTTGAAATGAGTGCCACGGGGGAACTCAATTTCTTTCTAGGAATTCAAGTGAAGCAAGTTGACAATGGCATCTTCATAAGTCAGTCAAAGTATGTACAGGACATACTTAAAAGGTTCAAAGTGAGTGATTGTAAGGTTGCTAAGACACCCATAGTCAAAAATCACTCCCTTGGACCTGATCTTGAGGAGGAGTGTGTTGATGAGCATCTCTACAGGGCAATGATTGGGTCTCTTATGTACCTCACAGCTAGCAGGCCTGATATCATGTTTGCTACATGCATTTGTGCAAGATATCAAGCCAACCCAAGATGTCACACCTGGTCACTGTCAAAAGAATTTTAAGATATCTCAAAGGTGCTCCATCAATTGGCTTTTGGTATCCAAAGAATTCTGACTTTAATATGTATGCTTATACAAATAGTGACTATGGTGGTTTGCAACATGACTTCAAAGTCTACATTAGGGGGATGCCAATTTCTTGGTGGAAGAGTAGTCTCTTGGGCAATGTATGAAACAATCCTGTGTGTCTGCATCAACTGCTGAGGCTGAATACATTGCTGCTGCAAGCTGCTGTGCTCAAGTGCTTTGGATTCAAAATCAGATGTTGGGACTATGGATTCAACTTCAAAGAGACTCCCATCCACATAGACAACAACAGTGCTATCTCATCACAGAAAATCCTATGTAACACTCAAGGACAAAGCATATCATTACCAGGTATCATTTGATTAGAGATAACTTTAAAAAGGGATTAATCAAACTAGTCAAAGTTAACACAAATTAACAATATGTTGATCTGTTCACCAAAGCTTTTGATGAATAGAGATTTAAATATCTTGTATTAGCTATTGGGATGATTAACTTTGAATAGCTTTTCTTAAAACTTAATCATATATATCTAAAACCTAAGTGTCCTAAGTTGTCTATTTCATCACCTTCATAAGCCCTTGTTTTCTTTGGAAAAAAATCTTTTCAAAAGATATTTCTTAGATTTTTAAAAATTTTGATCTCTTTTCTTTTGGAAGATTTAAATTACCTTCAGAAGAAATTTATTTCTTAGTAAACAAATAACTACTTCAGTAATTGTACCTTCGGAAGAAACTTCTGAAATATCTTCTGAAGCTTCAGTACTTTTATGTTTTAAAAGAACAAAATTTTCTTCCAAAGCAATTTACCTTCGGAAGTTTTGATTCTTTTAGAATAAAAACTCTAAGTGTTATTCTCGTCCGAACCAAAATTCTCAAAAAACCTTTGAAATATCTTCCGAAGCCAATATGCCTTCGGAAGCTCTTTTTCTTCAGAACTTCCGAAGCAAATAACCTTCGGAAGATCTCGACTTCCAAGAAAACTACTTTTTGGGCAAAAGTAAACTACTTTTCAGAGGTGGGATCGACATCCAGATTTCAAAGTTTATCCTATTTCATTAACTTTGTCTCAAATCCTTTTCACATAAATACCTAACGGTTCCCGCCTCTTTCACTTCTTCTTCAATTACACTATTCCTTAAACCTAAATTCTCCCAAACCGCCTTTGTTCTTTATCTTTCTTCACCTTTAAGCTTCTCAAAATGGCCAACCTAAACCGTAGAAACAACCCAGATTTCTCCATGCAACTTCACAGACAACACAACCAGGTTGCTCTGTTGAACTCTGAGAAAGATGATAGTTTCTCAGAGGTCTGCCGTTTTCTGGCTCTATCCAACTATTTCACCTTTCTAATCATTGATCCTAATCTCTATGAGGATCATTTGCTTGAATTCTGGAAGACCTTCCAAGAGGTCATTATGGATGGGGAGAAGGCATTGTCTGCCACAATGCAAGGGAGGACAATCTTCATCACTCCGACCATCATCAGCACTCACTTGCAGTTGGATGATGAAGAAGGTGAGTTGTCCTTCCCAAAAGAATCTGTCAATCATTCTTTTGAGCAGATGGGCTATGAGGGAGATTTCTTTGTATAGACCTTCAGGAAAGGGAAGGTCTCACCCTAGTGGAAATACCTGCTTCATGTAGTTATCCAAAGCTTGTCAAACAAGCATGGAGGGTGGGACCAAATTCCTGAGGATCTCTCCTTCATAGTGCATGGAATGATTCAAGGGGTCAAGTTCAGGTACTCTCAGTTTGTTCACACAATTTTGCTTGCTAACTTGGACTCCTTAGATTATTATATGTTTCCTAGATATGTTCAACACATTCTCAACTGTGAACTGGGCTCACAGTTGAGGGAAACAGATAATATTCTTAAATTGGGACAGATGAAGCCCGACATCTTTAAAATCATAAAGAATCCAACTGTAGGCTTCTCAGGGGTAGAAACAACCCTTGTTCCAAAAATGTTAGAGCTCATTGCTCAAGGTGACAACCTAGCAACACAATCTAGTATTGAAACCACACCTTCTACCTCCCAATCACCAAAAAAGACCACAAATCACCCTTACCTACCAAAGAAAATCCAAACGAACCCCTACCCAAGCTGTTGAGCTTGTGCAGACCCCCATACACTCACCCATACAGGAGGAAGTGGATACTAGAGCTCCCACTTCCCCCGAGGAGCAAACCACTCCCATCTCTTCAAGAATCAGTGGTGAGGTTCCTCATGCTCACCCTGATGAGCTCACAAGCCCAACTTCCTTAAGCCTTCACTCTGAGTCTCAACACTCAAGTGAAGAACCTTAGGGGACAATTACCATCCCCAACCTTTAGACTTAAATCAACCCATTCCTAACCTCTCATTCTATACTGATGAAGGCTTAGGTTTCAGTGAGTACCATGAGTCTCTCTACTCTTCCCCTACTCAAAGAGAGATGAGTACTCCTGAGTCTGCTTTGTCTAGCCCACATCAGTCGCCTATCACTGAGGTGGATCAACCCCCCTGTTCAGAAGATCCATATGGAAGAGGCTCTCATTTCTGCAAGTGATTACATAATTAAGACCTCAACCATGGCAACTCAGCCCATTGACACTTCAGCTGAGGCTGTCAATGTGTAGAGGAAATCCAGCAGCCAAGAACCTGATGTTGGTGGTGCAGAGAAGACTTTGGTCCAATCATCTCATCCCCCAATGATTCTTCTGATGAAGATGTGGGGAATTTGAGACTATAGGTGCAAAAACTGTCAAAAACATGCTTCTATTTAGTCTCTAAGGTTAGTCACCTTGAATCTCAGTTAACTACCCTGCACAACAGGGTCAATAATCAGCAACTTGAGATATCTTATCTCAAGAAAAAACTAGCTGGGAGACCTTTAAGGAGAGCTAAACCAGGAACACAAGAACCTATGAATGTGATTGACCTAACTCCTAGCTCACGTATGCAAGAGGGTGATGCTACCAGAAAGAAGGAGAAAGTCATTACAGTCACAGAACCTGGGAGTTCTTCAGGGAGTATGGACATTAAGGACTCACCATCCTCACTTGCAATCATGCATACTTAGCAACTTCCTCAAGTTCACATTGATGTGGACACTATAGACTCTTTCATTAGGAGTCTCTTTGAAGAAGGCATTCCAAGGGCTATATCATCCCCACCTCAAGGAACTTCAAACTACATAATTGGGTGGAGGTATGATGCTGATAGAAGAGCCCTTATTCTTCAAGGAGTTCAAGGGCAGTAAGAGGTGTTTAATTTTCAGAACTTGAACTATTATGAAGGTCTTGATCTAATCACACATGCCACTTGTCAACCCAAGTCAATCTAGACAAGCTGACAGGCTAGCACAAAGGATTCAAGTCGGAATTACTGAAGAGTTCATTCTAAGAAGGAGACAAAGGCAATCTGGTAATGTCATTGGTCAACTGGATGTTAAGGCAGACCCTAAGATTAGCTTCAAAGGGAAAACCTTGGCTGAAGGCCCAGTGATAGAGCCTGAGAGCCCTGTCACACCAACAACTACTTCAGAAATTCATCCCCTTAGTGAACACCTGCTTGTGAAGGTGTCTCACAACCTCTCTCTAGCCAGAGCTTGAATGATACACCAAGCAATGAAGGCCAAAGCTCTCTCCACCATGTGTCACAAAGGTCTGTGGGTGATAAAGGGAAAATGATTCTAACTCCTGAGAAAATTGAGGAGGAGAGAGAGAGAGAGGAAGAGGAAGCTAAGTGGAGAAAGTTCTTTTGGGTCTACAGGCTTTATGCAAGTTGCAATCAGGGCTACCCCCAGACCAAACACTCAAAAGATGAGTTGAGGGCAGTCAGGATTACTTATCTGCAGACCAAGAACTATGACATAAATGAGATTATATCTCTCCCCTTAGAGGAACTAAATGAACTGGCTGACATGGAAGTGTCAAGAGAGATGAAGGAAGCATAGGATGCAAGGCTACTTCTTCAATTCAAAGAGGAGAAGAGAAAAAAAGATTATACAAGCATGTTCTTCTCTCTCCCAAGTTCAAGAAAACCTTGTGCAAGAGGCTGTGGCAGCTACACAAGAACCTCAGGTAGACAAGGAAACAGATAGGCAAAACATGATCAACTACCTGAGCGCCACAGGTCTTTACCAGACATCTGCACTTCTTCCCTTGTCCTTTGAGTACATTGAGTTTGAGTGTCTCAAACAGCTTGAACTTCAAGTGCTCAAAGAACAAAAGGCAACAAAGAGAAAGATGAGGGAAGAGGCTACAAAGTCAAAAGCCATCATCCAAAAGAGTATGAAGAAGTCTGCTGACAGACAAAGGATGATGAGCTTCTTGAAGCTGTATGGATTCTCCAGAAGGAGACTTGGCCCTATGTCTCTATCCACAATGGATGAGAACATCAGGGTAATCAAGCAGAGGATCAAAAGTGGAGACCTAATTTACTTACACTCCCCTCCAAGTCAAGCTCCTCCTAAGTGGAGGTTAAGGTTGAACAACCTGAGACAACACAACTTGGACCTCCTGCTGAGCCTCAGCAAGCTTTATATTCTGATCCACAGCAGGGTCAAATTCCCTTCCTTCTGAACCTGTGAGGGAGGAACACCCCACTGAGAAAGACAAGACTGATCAACAAGGTGCTGCAGACCAGTCTTCTTAGTTAAAGTCCTCAAAGAGGAGGAAGTGGATGGCTTCTAAACCAAAGTTAAAGAAGAAGAAGAAGCCTGAATCATCCACCTCTACACCTCAGACTAAATCAGATCAACCTGAGGAAGTGCATGAAGAGGCACCCAGTCAACTCCAATCCAAGTGGCTCCTCTTGCAGCTGACATGTGATCAGAGATCAAGGTGGTGAAATATCTACACATGGCAAGACTTATTCAACCTACCTCTACATGATCTCTTTAAGATGAGAAGATACTATGAGATTCTGAGTGATCCTGACCATTTAATGAAGAAGGGCATGGTCATCATCATTATAAGGACAGTCAACAGCTGAAGATCTTCAAATGTTTTTGTAGCATCAGCCTAGGGGGAGTTTGTAAGGATTCCTATAAGTCTAATGCAGCCAAAACATCCAAAGTCTCTCTGCATGCATGCACTAAAGAACATAAGTAGAAATGCTTCGAAAGTTTTACACCTTGCACTAGAAATATCCAAAGTGTAAAATCTTCCGAAGCCAAGACCAACATCTTCCGAAGCCAAAAATGAAGTCTTCCGAAACTTCAAAGACAAAGTCTTCCAAAGCCAAAGAGTGAAGACTGATTTCTTCCAAAGACTTTTAGAGACATGCTTTTATCTGATGTACTTTACACATAAAGCTGGACCACCTTTCCGTTGCAACTCTGTATAGTCATCAACTTACATGAGTTGGTGAAAAGGTCCATGCTTTTGGTAACTATACATTGAGGTCTTGAGTCTGTGCTTTTTTACTTTATGTACTTTTATTCTTTTTGTAATATATTAGGATGTGAGCTATGGCATGTCATAGTCACTAGTCAAAAGACAATCTGCTTTTTGACTCTATATTTGATTTTGTTTTTTATCTAGTCTTATGTATCCAGCTGGCCTTCAAAATATGACCGGCTGTAGGATGTAGTATAAAGTATCTCAAGTACTTGTAACTTTTATTGAATGCTTTGTAACATTTGTAATAGAACTTGAGAAGCAATATACAACATTCTTGAAAACCAATTACTTGTGTTGTTTGCTATCTTGTTCTGTCTCATTCTTACTTGTGTTTTTAGTATCTTTCACTAAAGTTAACCAGTTTTCTATTTGATCTGTTAAGTGTTCTAAGTAACTCTCCTCATTGTGTTATTGTGTTGTAAGTGCATACCCTTCAATGGTCCTGTATAATAAAAGAAATGGGTTAAGCCACGTGGCAAGATTTTAGGCATTGCATTGCTATATGACACTTTTAGAGCATATGATTACCACGTGACAGTTTATTAGAAATATGGTTTTAAAAGTAATTTTATGAATCATATTTAAACAATATTTAATGTCTAATTAAACAACATTATAAAATTAGATTTTAAATTTAATAATTGAAACATAAATTTGGAAACTTTAAATTTCAAATTCATTTGCAATTAATCCAAGTTTTATCTAAGAATAAACTAAAAAAATTAATAAAATTTGAAATTTAAAACCAATAATTTGAATATTCAAATGGAGTATATCTAACTCATAAATTTTAAATTTTAATAGTAACATTCCATCCGAATACTTTGAGTCAATAATTTCAAATTTTGAAAATATTTTATATTTCAACAATATCATATTATATTTATATGCCTTATATGATATTAATACCATTATTTAATTATATATGCGCAACAATTTTTTTTGTTTATCGTCGTTCTACTATCAAAGATATTAGAGAAATATACGAAATAATTCTTCTATGATCAAAGATTCTAGGTATTTTGGGTGAAAAACTTCCTTTACTTATCCATTATTCACATAATCATTATTTTCGACTCATTTCGTATTGTATGCAATTATAATATTACATACACTTGGATTTAAAAAAAATAAGTTTCTTATAATAATCCTTAATACTGATATTTTTTCCCTATGATCATAACATTTACTTTGTCTATTTTATATTTATGTATACTGGTTTATATGTTACTGATAACCATCAAATTAACTTGCTCAACAGGATATCATTAGTATCAGAAGTAATTTTGTTAAAGAATCTTGATATATCATATTGTAAATTGTTTATGTAGGCAGACGATGTATAATAATCCATTTGTAATATACTCTATTAAGTTTATTGTAGTTGAAGATAAGATATTGTCCAACTAATCGAATTGCTACTTATTCTTTAAATATTTATCTTATAAAACATATATAATAATTTGAATATATAATCATATTATTTTCAGTCTTATTGACATAGTGACAAGACCCTCTATCATTAGAGCATTCCCAAACCATCCTGTTCCCACTCGGGACTACAAAACACGTGATTAAAAACCCAAAAGCACTTGCATATCTCTATCCTTATTTTCAGTTCTAGCAAAAATCACCAAAACACACATTAATCTCATTCCTCATCCCTATATCCTATCCTTGTATTTGTAAGAGAATGCAACCTCATTTTCAAATATAAGGGCTCACTATTCATTTTTATTTTTCTAAATATATTATTAAGTGTACGTGAGTGGAAGAGATTTTTTTAATAAAAGAGTAAAATATTATTTATGAATTGAGATAGGGATATATATAGAGAATGAGATATAAGAGTTAAAAAATAGGTAAATTTATAAAATAATGTTTTATTTTTAAATTATAAGGAGGAGAATGTAAATGGACAATGAATGCTCTTATTGCTTTCGACTAACATACTATAACATTTTTTTGAATGGCAAATCTACTTTACTTCAATTTAAATTACTTCAAACTTATTTATACTATCCTAGATCAGCTTTTTAAATACAAAACCTATATCAAGTGTACTAGCTTTACATTAACGCTAATTTACAATACTATAAGTTCATACTTTTTTAAATTTGGCTTAAGCTTGCTTATGTGAAAAAACTGTGACATGAAATTATCTTAATAATATGTATGACAAACACCCCAACCTAATAGAAAATATGAAACTGTTAGGATAGGTACTCAGATATGAAAGCAATGACGGATGCATAAATGTTTTCATGAGAGTCGGAATCTTTTGGAACCAGTTATCGATTGTCAAATATTAAATTTTTCCGATTAGGTTCATACCGGGTCGGTCACAAAATATAAGGATACATTCAAATTAATTTTCAATTAAATATTAAAAGTACGTCAATTATCTTTTGAAACATATATATGAATATAACTAGTTTTAGTAACCCGTGTATTACAAGTTTGAATAAATTAAATATTAAAATAATAAAATTTATTAATTATAAAATGATATTCTAAGATATATATGACTGAAATTACGTATGAGATATGACTATAAGTAATAAAAATAATGATATCAACATTTTAAATTTGTTTTTAATTTTTTCCAAACAAAATAAACATCTTGTTTTAAAACAAACCGTATAAAAATATCATTTTAAAAAACTTCCTATTATAACTCTCTCAAATTTAAACTACTTTTTATTTTAAACATTGACTTTTTAAATATACTAATTTTAAAATTTCTCGCATTTAAAAAAAATAATGCTTTAGAAAAATTTATTATTATATTAGAATTTATATTTTAAAAATATCATTAATGAATAGATCTCTTTTTCTTAATTTATTAAATATAAAAAATGTTAAATATATTATTAGTAATTAAGGTAATTATTTAATAGAAGAGAGAGACGAGAAAATTTTAGTGAGGATGATTGTTGTTTGACACGTGTCATCCCAAGATATTCTTTTACTAGAGTAGGAAGATTATTAAATATAAAAAATGTTAAACAATATTATTAATGATTAAGCTAATTATTTATTAAAGAAAGAAACAGAAAAATTTTGATGAGTATGATCGTGATGTTGACACGTGTCAGATACTTTTTTATTACAAAACATATCACTATAACTATTCTACCTGCATTCTCACTTTTTGAAACCTAATCATTATCATTTAGCGTACATACCAATAAACAAGTTTTAATAGTTTTTTAAGTAATACTCAGCTGACACGTTTTTTTTTAATATTCAGTTAAACATTAACATTTAAAGTAACACACATAGGCACGTACACGTTAAATATTCAAACATGCAAATAAGCAAGTAACAAATCAAATAATTAATTCCACAAATCAATAGATTAATAAATAATATAACAAATAAAAAAATAGAAGATAAATTTGAAGGAAACGAAACACCTAAATTAAGAACATGAGGCTTTTTAGAATCAGATTGGGGGGGGGGGGGGGGAGGGAGGGGTGAAGCATGGACAGAGGGGCGGCCGATAATAGTAACTCGATAGAAGTAGCGTCAACGTTCATCCATCACACTTGCCACTAAACACTATTATTGTAATTTTATAATTTGCGGTAGACATGTTTATTTGTTATTAGGTTAGTTGTTAAATAGTTGGGCTAACAGATATATGTTTAAATTTTAAAATTATCATGAGTTTTTGGTAATTAGGATTTTAAAAATAGATGGAGTAATTGATTTATTGTTTAAATGAGTAAATTGTCATTTTTGTCAATGTGTTTTGATGAAAATTGTTACTTTCATCTATAGTTAATTGTATTTTCGCATTTGGGTCCTCATCATTTACAAATCTTGTTATTTTCATCTAGTCAGTTAACTTCATCCAAAATTCTCCGTTAAATGAAAGTATATCGGTCATGATTCCGGATCTCAACATTAGATTGACTCTTGTTTTCCATAAAAAAAACTAAGACAATTTACAAAGACCCCTTAATCTTATATTAATATAAAACAAATACTAACCAAACTTGCACACTATTTAAATAATAAAATATAAAAACAAACAAACTTCTAATCTAGACAGGTATATCCAATGCATGCCTACAGGTATACACACAAACCTAATGTGCGTGAGGTGTAATGAGTACCTAATGGATGTAGAACTAGGCTTGAGACATAGTTTTTAAAACTTATTTAGAACTAGGCTTGTATCCATAATATCCACTCTAGACAACCTTGTATTCAATTGATTAGACCGGCCTGCTTTCATGTTGATCTAAATTTGGCTACATTCACAGCTCAACGAATGTCACACATAAAAGTGTTGCGGTCAATTTTGTATGTTAAGGCCGTGGGAGGCAAGAATGATAGGTTTATAATAATAAAATAATAATAATAATAATAATAATAATAAAAGTAGTCGTGCATGTACTGCACACCACATGCACTTTAGTTTAAGGGGGAATAATTTGTGTTATTACAAAACTACCAAAAAGCAGGACACCTTTTATAAGTGGTTTGAGATGGTCATAAGTTTTATTCTGGACTTGCATATTATGTGCTTCATGCCATTGTTGACTAAAAATACGTTGAGTTCCAAATCTAATATGTTTATTAATTTATATTTTTCATTTTTGTCCAAATCATTCGTTTAAAGGCAATCTTTATGTTGTTTATAACTGTTAAACATGTCTTAATTAACCATCCAAATCTTGATTCGGCTCACTATTTATTGTTTTTGAAAACTAAATTTAATTGTTTTGTTCACGGATTGGAACTTAAAACTGGTAGTGTAATATATTCTACCAACCTTTTACCTTTATTATTTATGTCGTTTTATTTTCATTTTCAGATTATGTAGTTATACATGTATAATTTTTATATCCGCTTAATATAAAAATGATTAAACTAACATTTTTTATCAACCCAAAGAATTTTTATATGTTGAAAATAAGGGGATAATTTCAATTCAAACGATAATTTTTATACCAGTTCAAGCTGACAAACGAATTTTTTTTTTGGCATGTCGGCCACCCAAACAGCCCTATTAGTATTATGTACTATATGTTGAAAATAAGGGGATAATTTCAATTCAGTGTGTAAGATATTATTCTATTTTATTTTTGTTTTTGTGTTTTTTTTAATCTAATTCTCCTATATATTTAAAAGAAAGAAAATAAACGGTTTGTTTCTTAAGGTTTTGATATCTGCCATAAATGTATTGTGTATTTACGATCTCCCTTGGCTTTAAAGAGGAGAAAGGGAAAAGCCTTCCTTAGATCCTCATATAACATCCGGTCATTTCTAGAGAGAGAAAGTACTCTCTTTCGTCGGCGTTCACCGCCTGTACCGCCACCTGCACCGCCATCATCTGCAATGCAACCAGCGTGTACGACATCTCCGGTCTTTCGACTGTATTACTATTTGGGGTTAGGGTTTGTTGCCGCCCACCGCCATTACTAGTGGTGGTTTTGTGGCAGAAGTGGGCATAATCAGTGTTGTCGGTTACTATCGTAACCGGCGGTGTGTGTGCGGTAGAAATGGGGTTTTGTAGGCAGAGACTATCGTCCCCCTTACATGCAAAGGCATCACCACGAGTTTTAGTAAAGTCCAGGCCTTTATGCATAAGATACAAGTTTTGATGCGGGTTTCCTTGGTGGGTCTTCTGTTCTGACCACCCATATGCGCCCTGTTCCAGGTAGATCTAGGGATGGATGTTGTGATTGCCAATAGTCGTTGCCACGGTGATTGTGGCGGCAGTATAGGGGACATCCGCAGCTAGGCCTCCCATTTGCGGTTGAGGTAGAGCTAGCGGTTGTTATCTCTCAAATCAGGGTGTCGACGATGATGGTTTGACAACTGTGATCGCCCCTTCTCCTTTGCCTATCTATGATTTGATTTTTTTTTGTGAATCCAAGGATCGCAATCTCAGTGTCGGTTGAAGGCAAGTCAACGTTTTCGGAATCAACGTTGGCTTGGTTTAATTGTTTAGTAAATTTCAATATCAATAAAGATTCAAGAACACACTAAAAGAAACACAATTAATGAATAATATTATTTCATTAAAACATGTTAATGATTACAAATAATGAATGAATGATATTAAATTTTGTGATGAATGATGCAACGCTGCTAGGGTTTGATTGTGATTGATGTGATGTTTGCTGTTGTGGAATTGTCGTATTGTTATTGTTGTTTCCGTAGAAGCCGCGCATGATTCGAAACCTAAGATCCATTTATATAGACAATGATGTTTCTGTTAAAGGAAACACCGGATCACTGGGGATTTGAATTGTTTCTGTTAAGGAATCATCGGATTTCTCGGGATTTGCATAACTGACTTGTTGACTGACTTGTAACACTTGTATTATACAAGTGTTTGGACTCCGCAGGAATATTGTCTTCGTAGATGTTTTTTCTTCCGCAGAAGTCTTGTTCTTCCAAGGGTACATTGTTCTTCCGAAGTAATCTTGTTCTTCCGAAGCAATCTTGTTCTTCCATCCTCAGTGGTGGTTGTTCATCGCAGATCTTTGGATGCATTTTACTTGTAAGAAACATATCTACGGAATAACAAATGTTCATCGTAGATGTTTCTTACACTTGGTCAATTTCAGAAATTGACCAAGTATAATGTTTGTACCTGCAACCATACATAAATCAACACACATATAAATGGTTAACCTATATATATAATGCATACACAATAATGAATTACAACATTCATTACAGATATTAATTCAAGTACTAAGCCTATACAAAATGGACTAGATCTACTGATCCTAGACCTAACAATACTCCCCCTTAGGCTTAGATACTTGTAATCGCTCTTCAAAACTGAAAGTTCTTCAATCTTGCCACCATCCTTTTGTTGAAGTATGATACTTTGTTTTTGATATTATCTTGTATCTTACTTGTACTTGATCTCCATTCTGCATATCCTTTGCAGAGTCTCAAAACTTAGGCCCAAAATGTCTTCTTCAGTGGTGAGTGTTTCCACTACACTTTCATTGTGCACTATCTCGAGCTCATCTTCCTCTGAGATTCTTAATTCTGATACTTCTTCAATGTTGGCTCCTTTCAGCAGCCCAACATCATGTCTTCTTCTTTTGTATGCTTTAGCATGTAGTTTATCCACCACTTGAATCATGTGCATATATAAGCATAGATCATTCTGTGCTCTTTCATCTGACAATTTTGGAAAGAACTTATCATGCAGGTATGATGTGTAGCTTGGGTGTAGCAGTTTGATTTCTACTGGGTCAAAAATTCTTATCTTTTCACCTTTCTTCCCCTCAGCATTCCTTAGTAGCACCATTTCTTTTGTCTTCTCCACATATCCCCACTCAGTTATGGGAATAGTGTATTGATTTCCTGCTATGACTTTGATGGCTGCTGTTTTTCTGTTTGAGTATCCAACCCTCCTTAAGAGTTCATCATCAACCATAGTAGAGGAGTTGATGTTTGATCTTTTTTCTTTTTGAAGTCTTTTCTTATGTTCAGCATCTTCCCTCTTAGCCTCCTTCAGTACATCATCTACAAATCTTGTTTTCATCCTACCCACTGAAACAGAAAAGTCTCTTCCTCTTGGATGGATTGGATAGTTTGAGATGATTAGGCTTTGCAGGTCTTTGATGTCTCTCCCAGGAAGTCTCAGTAATGTTTCTACATCATGGAAGTATTCAATTCTTCCAGATGTCCTCTTGATGATAGCACAGTCCCATTCTTGATCATATTTCCATGCCATGAATCTGTTGTCTTCCAGAGAGGATGGACTAGTAATGTGGTCAAACAATTCTATCAATGTAGACTTCTTCTCTGTGATTTCTCTGACTGTTGTTCCCAATGGCCACACTTTGCCAGGAATGACTGCTCTTGGTTCTCTGATCAGTTTTTCTTTTCCTTTGTGCTGATCTTTAGATTCAACAGTTATAGGATCAGCAGGAAGTTTGCTTTGTTGCTCATAAGATGGGTGTGGAGCTTCAGTTCTGAATCTGACTCCAGTATCAAGTTCAACAGACATTACATGTTCCATCATTCTTCTCAGCTCAGCAACACTTCTTCCTTTAAGCTCATGACCCTTATAGTTGTGACCCTGTAGCCAACATACCATATTGTACTTGCTCAGTTTTGTTGTATCACAGTGACCTAGATCTTTCTTGATTTTCTGAATGGCTTGAAAAGTGGTGAATGCTTCATAGTCACAATTTGGAATTATGAATCTAGCAAGCTCAAACTCTTTCAGCATATCTTTCATCTCAGTCAAGTTCATTCTTTCAACCATGTCAAATGGGAACCCATGATTGATCAGGGTCATAAACACAGATGACTCGGGCCTCTCTTCCATAATGTCTTTTGTTGTAAGAAGAACATCAGTCTTTGATTCTTCTTGATCTTTGTTAGTTTCATCTTCAATCAGCTCTTTCCATTCAGCATCACTCTCAGCTTCATCTTCATCATGAAGGAGTGTGTTTCTGAAGATGTATGCCTTGACTTCTTGGGTGTCTCTTCAATATTGATTGTTTGTATATTTGTTGAACCCAAATACTTCCTTTTTCTTGAGTATTGAATAAGTTGCTTTGAAGTTTCAGCAGGTTTCTTTAGTTGCTCTGATTCAATAGCACATATCTTCATCTTCAGCTGATCAATCTCTTCTTCTTTTCTTCTCAACAAAGCTGATTGATCATAGAGAGAGTCATTCATTTGATCAACCTTCAGCCTTAGCTTCTTATTTTCAATCTTCTCATTCTTTGCTGAGTCTTTAAGTTCTTTAACCAGCTCATGCAATGCATCAATCACTTTATTGTTTTCTTGTATGTTCTCCCTCAATCTTTTCAGACTTGATTCTTGCTTCATCAGCTGATCATCTTTTACTTTCATCATTCCCTTCAACTCTTGAATTCTTTGCTTTCTATTGTTAGACTTCAGAACAAGCTTGTTGTATTCAGCAACCAGATAACTCTTGCTGACAGGGATATCAGTATCACTTAGATCATCTTCATTGTAGGCAATCACATCAACATAGTTTGCCTCTTCTTCTTCTTCCTGATGTTGAGAGCAATCTCATCATCATTTACTTCTTCAGGGCTACACTTGCTGAGCTTGAACTGGCCTCAATAGCTTGATCTTCCGATTCTTGATGTGGTTGTTGTTGTTGTTGATGGTCAGTGACCGGAGAGACTGGTTTAGTTTCATTTGAGAGTACAGGGGATTCAGTTTTGGTTAACGACAGTTGAACTGTACTTGCTTGTGAGGCTAACTCTGTCTCCCAGTGTAAATGCTCTCAGTGGATGAATTTTCTGGGTTTGGAGGTTGTTGAAAAAGTTGCATTTGAAGCTGATTTGGTGATTGAGGGTGAATTGGAGAGATTGGTTGAGTGTTTTGGCTGGCTGGTGATTGTGGTTGGGGTGTTTGTTGTTGATTTGGTGATAGAGGGTGAATTGGAGAGATAGGTTCTGTGTTTTGGCTGGCAGGTGAATTTGGTAGGGATGGTTGAGGTTGATGGTGTATGGGTGATATATCTGGTGAGTGAGTGTCTTGAACAGAGTTGGTTATGAAACCTCCTGTTGATCTTCCCACACAAGCTCTTGAGGAATGTTTGCATGAGCATCTACCACATGATCAAACATGGGCATGTCTCCTCCTTCATATTTCCCAGATATTTTATTCAGTACGGATCTACCAAGGTGTGCTTGAACGAACACATCACCATCCACAGTAGTTCCAGGCAGATCAGCATTGATGATTAGTTGCAGAAACCTTGGAAACATATACATCTTGTCAGCCTTCTGTACTTTGATGTGATCACATAAGCAGTTGAAGATGTACTTTGAGTAATTGTAGGTTCTTCCCTCAAAACACCAATAATGCCTGAAGAGATATGCCTTGAAAATCTGTCAAGTCCAGATTTCCTGTTTGAGATGCACTTAAGATAAGTGTGGCAGAGAAATCTGTACGGCTTGCAGAGTCTTCCTTTCTTTATTTCTCCCTTCTCGAAGTCACCATCATACCCCATCAGAAGAAAGACTTTTTCTATGTATTCATTGTCAAACACATCAGGGTGACCAGCTTCTATATCTCCCAACTCAAGAACCCTTCTTATTGTCTGTTCATCCACTCTCAGTCTTTGATTCTTCACATCAGCCACAATAACTTGACCATCTTCCTCTATTTGGGCGGAGTTCCAGAAATCAGTGATGTGCGATTGGTGAATCACAGGCTCTGCTGATAAGGCATAGAACAGCCTGGATCTTCTTAGATATCGGATAATGTCTTGACACCCTACTGAAACAGGATCGTCAGGGTTTAAGAAAGCACACACATTGTGCTCTTTCGCAAATCGATTATCCATCTGTTCAGAAGAAGAAGATTTCGTTAGAATCACACTGAGAATACGAACAGTTGTGAGATTAAACGAGATTCGAATGGTTCATTATTGAATCATTACGACATGTTTTACCTTGAACACAACGATCTGAGAGCACAGATATATGTTTGTTTGATGTTTTGATTTGGTAAAATTTGAATGTTATAGAAGGGGGAAAAGTTTGTTGAGAGTGTGTTTTTCTAGGTCTGAAAAAGTGAACTGAAAAAGCGAATAATGAATTTTGAAGTCAAACATCATTTATACTCTCAGACACATTTATTAAGTGGGACCCTCAACAAATTCTTCCGCAGATCATCTACGGATCCCATAAATCATCTGAGGATGTCTTAACGACATCTGCTGATGAAGTATAACTTACATTTTCACAGATTACCAAACTATGAAATTAAATTATATTTGTTGATCTTTGCTCATCCGTAGTTTACCAATCTACGGATAAACATTTAAATTTTCCACACTGTAGCTTCTGCTGATGCTTAAGATGGCACAATGCAGAGAAATATTGTTGTATGGTCCAAGTCCATTGCTTAGAACCATTTATTGCTTTTGGACCTTGTTGACTTTGTATTCATGACAATTTAGCACAAGAAAGTTTAAATGATTTTAAAGAAAATTTCATGTATCCAGGAGCTAAGATGGTGCTCAGATTCCAATTCCTTCAAATTGATAATGAAATAGACAAAGCTGCTGATTGATAAACTTAACTTCATGAATTCTACTCCCCTAAATTTGTGATTAATGATGACATTAAGCATTTATCATAAATTTCTAAGAAGAATAGCATGAGTGACATTTAACTGTATGATGATGCTCAGACATATATACACATATGATGGGATCATACTATAATACTAAGCCTCTTCCTGATGAGTTATTTTGTTGAATTGATACCTGAACAAAGTTCTGATTGCAAGTATATTGTCCACTTAAATCCATACAAGAGCTCATGTATCAACTAGGCATGCTGTTTATCATGTTTTCATATTGATTTGGAAATAACTGTTATGGGCTTCACATTCAATTCACAAAGATTTTGTCCTCCCTTTGCAAGTCAAATCATCACTTTTTCACACTTAAAAACTATGTACTTTAAGTTATAAGTTCTATCTTGAGATGCATTGGGCATCTCATTAATGCAATGATGTAAAAGCTCTAGATTAATATACAATTGATCACATAGGATTCTTTTGAGAGCTTAGATATGATCATCATCAGGTCACCAGGTCTTTACTCACGTAAAACAGAGGTGCCTTTAACCCAGGTCTTTGTTCACACAAAACAGAGGGATGATGAGGATCATGATCTTTTCACCTTTTGTAACTGATATTCAGTATGGTGATCATACACCCAGGTCTTTGTTCACACAAAACAGAGGGAGTATGATTTGCAAAGATAGATATTATAAAGTGTTGGTACATAGTGTGTTTAGATGAGTGATTTGGTCACATCAGAATAAGACTCACTTTGTATTCTCAAAATGAAGTTTCCCACAAACAATCACTTAGCATTATGTTTGGCATGCACTCAGTGTAGTTTCCACTCAAGATGAATCTACTCACATATCAAGAAACTTGCTTAGATTTAATGTTATTTATGAATTCAGGAATAAGCAAAGATATAGTGTACTATCATTTCCCAAGCATATGTCATGCTGAAGCATCATTACACACAGTATTTTGTTTGTTCAAATTGATTAATCTAAGTTAATCATGCCTAGAGACTCAATTAGAAAATTAAATCTGACTGAATCAAAGGCTTTAGTGAATAAATCAGCAAGCTGATTTGTTGTATCCACTTTGACTAACTTAATCAAACCCTTTTCTGAGCAATCTCTCAGAAAATGATATCTTATCTCAATATGTTTTGTTTTACTATGTTGCACAGGATTAGCAGTTATAAACATAGCAGCAGAATTGTCTATGTAAATTGAAGTTTGAAGGAAGTTGTAACCATAGTCAAGCAATTGGTTTTGCAACCAAAGGACTTGAGAGCAACCAGCTGAAGCAGCTATGTACTCAGCCTCAGCTGTGGATACAGATACATTGGTTTGTTTCTTGCACTGCCATGATACTAGCCTTGGTCCGATGAATTGACATCCACCAGTTGTTGATTTTCTGTTACTGTTACATCCACCATAGTCACTGTCTGAGTATGAGTAGAGTGTAAAGTCACCATCCTTTGGATACCAAAGACCAAGTCCTGGTTTTCCTTTGAGGTATCTGAAAATCCTTTTTACAGCATTCAGATGAGACTCTTTGGATCAGATTGGTACCTAGCACACACACACAGCAAACATAATGTCAGGTCTACTGGCAGTTAGATACATAAGTGAACCTATCATTGATCTATATTTTTATCAATAGATTTTCCTGAAGGATCAGGAACAATCTTATCAATTGTTGATGCTGGTGTTTTGCATGAGGATACTTCAGCAAGATTATTTTCTTCAAAATTTGATGTATGTATTTTTCTTGATTGATGAATATCCCATCTGGTTTTTGATGAACTTGAAGACCAAGAAAGAAGGTTAATTCACTCATTGAACTCATCTGAAATTCAGATTTCATCAGCTCTTCGAAATTTACACACAATCTCTTATTAGTTGAGCCAAATATAATGTCATCAACATATATTTGAACAACTAAGAGATCTTGATGTTCTTGTTTGAGAAAGAGTGTCTGATCAATGGTTCCTCTTTTGTAGCCATGCTTGAGCAAGAAAGATGATAGTGTTTCATACCACTTTCTTGGTGCTTGATGAAGACCATACAAGGCTTTATCTAGCTTGTATACCCTATGAGGATAATGAGGATCTTCAAAACCGGGGGTTGTGACACATAAACTTCCTCATCAATCTTCCCATATAGGAATGCACACTTGACATCCATCTGATACACAGTGAACTTCTTATATGATGCATAAGCTAGAAACACTCTTATGGCCTCAATTCTTGCAACTGGTGCAAAAACTTCATCATAGTCTATTCCTTCTTCTTGTGTGTATCCTTGTGCAATCAACCTTGCTTTGTTTCTTACAATAATCCCTCTATCATCCAGTTTTTTTTGTATAGCCACCTTGTTCCAATAGGATGTTGACCTTCAGGCAAATCAACTAGAGACCATACCTTTTGCTTTCTAAATTGTTGAAGCTCTTCTTGCATAGCTTCAATCCAACTATTGTCTTTTAAAGCAGCAGTGATGTTTGGAGGGACCACTTGTGAAAGAAAACAACTGAAGAGACAAAGGTTGGCAGTACCACTTTGGCTCCTTGTAGTTCTCTTTGTAAGATCTCCAATGATGTTGTTGACTGGATGAGTCTTATGGATTCTCATTGATGGAGTTGATTCAACTGGCATAGATGATTCCAGGTTAGTCATTTCCATTGCCTCAGACTGATCCAACCCAGGTTGAGAGTTTAGAAAATAGTCAAAATGTTCAACATGAGGTGTAGGATCATGAGTGTCTTCTGTATGAGCTGTAGGAGCATCTCCAGAATCGGTTTGCTCTTCCGTAGGAAATTCTCCGGAATCATTTTGCTCTTCCGTAGGAACTTCTCCGGAATCATTTTGCTCTTCCGTAGGAACTTCTTCGGAATTATTTTTCTCTTCCGTAGGAACTTCTCTAGAATCATTTTGCTCTTCCGTATGAGTTACAGGAACTTCTTCGGATGATAAGTGAGGACTTGAAACATTTCCAATGTTTGTTGTATTCACTTGAGAGCATGGATCTATGAAGGGACATCATTCACATCTCCGGATGCACCATGTTCATTTTCACATGCAGTGTCTGCAGCTGTGCTGATGTGTTTCCATCCGAGGATGTATGTATCCTTGGAGGATCAGCAGATAATGTTACTTCAGTCATATGAGGTGGAACAAATGGATAACATACTTTATCAGATCTTGCAGTGTTCAAATGATCATAGTTAAATGATTTAGTTAGAGCATCTATGTCAAACAACCATGATGAACCTTTAACTGACTTAGTAAACACAGATTGATTAAAGGATACATTAGGAGTTTCTTCCACAATGTTATGTTGTGGAATATAAATCCTATAAGATTAAGATGTTAAAGAGTATCCAATAAAGAAACCATCATATGCTTTTTCTGAAAATTTTCCCAATGACTCTTTTATGTTTAAACAGATACATGACATCCAAAGACTTTAAGATATCCTATGTATGGTTTTCTTTTAAACAAGAGCTCATAGGGAGTTTTGTTTTGTTCTTTGACAATTAGTGTTCTGTTTTGAACATTGCATGCAGTATTCACTGCCTCAGCCCAAAATGTGATGGGCAATTGTGAATCCGCTAGCATTGTTCTGGCTGCTTCAATGAGAGTTCTGTTTCTTCTTTCAGCAACTCCATTTTGTTGTGGAGTTCTTGGTGCACTGAATTGCCTTGCAATACCTTTGCTCCTGCAAAAGTAATCCAGTTCAAAATTGACAAATTCAGTACCATTGTCACTCCTTAAATTTTAACTTTTGTATCAAGTTGATTCTCAATCTTGATCACAAAGTCCATTAATGTTTCTGATGTTTCACTCTTTGTTTTAAGAAAAAGACCCATGTGAATCTTGTGAAATCATCAACTATCACCAAACAATATTGCCTTTTTCCAATGCTCATCACATTGGTAGGACCAAACAGATCCATGTGAAGCAATTTGAGTGGTGTAGTATTAGTATTGATAATTTTGGATTTATATGACACTCTATGTTGTAATCCTTTGTAACAAGAAGAACAGTGAGTTGAGTAATGAAACTCTTTGTTTGGCAATCCAATGGCCAGGTCATTCTTCACCAATTTGTTCATGTTCTTCATGTTAGAATGGACAAGCCTTCTATGCCATAATTGAGATACATCTTCTGATAACTTAGATAGAAGGCATGTTTCATGTTTTGTGAGTGATGTGTTGTTCATATTCAAAACATAAGTGTTTCCTTTTCTTGCTGCTTTGAGGAGGACCCATTCTTCTGGAACAGTAAACCCTGGCTTAAGAATGTAATAATTAGTATTATCAAACAATATGGTATAATTTTGATCACAAATTTGAGACACACTTAGTAGATTATACTTTAAATTTTCACAATAATTTACTTTCTCAAATTGAGCACACCATTTGTTATCATTCCTTCACCAACAATTTTACCTCCCTTTTTGTCCCCACCAAATGCCACATAAGAAGCATTTTTATGTTTGAAATCATGAAGAAGCGAACAGTTTCCTGTCATATGCCTGGAACAACCACTGTCAACATACCACTTGTTGTCAGCTCTCCAATATTGTTCCTGCAATCATAAATGAATCAGTTAGAATAGACAACCCAAGTCTTAATGATCTTTTGGGTTTGTCAACAATTTCTAAAATAGTTACTCCTTCATGAACAAGTCTTGAAGTTTCAGTTTTAGTTTTGGTTGATTCCTTCTGAGTTGTTTAAGATGAGGATGATTCTGTTGAATGGGATGTTGATGAACTAGGTTCTTGTTTCCCAATTTCTTCTTGATTCAACTTAATTTTGTTCATTTGAGACTTTGGTTTTGATAATAAAACTTTATGATTAAATGTCTCACAATCTTGTTTTTGAATGAGGTATATGATTCCCTTTTTAAATTTATCAAAGAATGCATCATCATCCTTTGTTTCCTTATCAGTCAAATCTACCCTTTTGTGAGGTGTTTTTGACTGCTGGAAAGTTGGTCTTTTCTTCAATGGATGAGCACTTGATGATGTTTTGTCCTTTGATTTTGACTTTGATTTTAGTTCAGACTTCTTTAGTTTTGAACCCTTTTCACAATCAGTAGATTGAGTATCTGATTCAGACTTATCTGATTCTTTCTCTTTGTGCCTTTTGTCTTGTTCTTTTTGTTGAAATAACATTCCTGAGTGAAATGGTTATTTTTGTTGCAGATGGCACAATGTTTGTTGAAGAAGCAGTCAGTAGTCATGTGATTATTCATATTGCAAATAGAGCAGTAGCTACTAAAGTAACAATCTTCAGTATTGTGATTTTTCATGTCACACCATTTGCAATACTTTTCATCTGATTCTTTCTCAGAATCATTCTTATGGTTTGCTAACTTTTGATGTTGTTCATTCTTCTTCAGCTTTGGATGAGATTCTTCTTTTTCCACTTTATGCATCTTTTGATTGTTTGTTGCTGAATTCCTCTTCCGTAGATCATCTACTGAATCAACATTAACTTCTACTGAAGTTTTCTTTTTCTGTAGATCTGGTACTGGAAAGAGGTTCTTCTTCCGTTGATGATCTGCTGATGCCTTTTTCTTTCCTTTTCCATGGATTTCTCTTTCCTCAGTAGAAGCAGATTTCTCATTTCTTTATTGGAGGAGGTTTGTTGCTGATTTAGCTCTTGAAGACCTTCATTCAATTTAGATATTCTCTTGCAAATGGTTTTCAGCATGTTTCTTTGTTTTGGAGGGTATGGCAGCTTTGTTTCTTCAAGCACTTTTGGAATATTTGTTTCAAACACAACATTATTACCCTCATTTAAAAGATCAGCATCATGTTCATCAGAATCATCCAAGTCATCCACTCATCTAAGTCGAATTCTGAATTAAAGTGATTAATATTTTCTGATTCAGAAGACTCAGTTTCATTCATCATTATCAATGTTTTGTTGATTTGAGCTAGTTCCTATATTGGTGCTAGGCACAAAATGTTTTGACAGATTATTTGTCATTGATTCAGGCAAAGAAACATAGTTATTGTTAACTGGAGGTGCCACAACATTGTATCCCAACCCATACCTTTTCTTTGATTCAATATGAGAATTTAGTAATTTCTCATATTGCTGAGATGAGAGCTGAAACATCTGAAGTTTCACTTCATTTGATGCATGATCAGCCATGGATTTGGTTAAGGAAGTGGTCAGATGCTCAACTTGTGCTTTCAATTTGTAATTTTCAGAAACAATTTTGTCTAAATCATTTTGTAAAGAGTTAATTTTAATTTGATATAGTTTATGTTCTCTTACATGAGATTCATTCAAAATCATTGTTTTTTAACTGTATCAGCTAATTGTTGAGCATGGACTCTATATCTTTCTACTTCCTTAACACATATTAATGAACATAACCTGTTTCTTACCTCACTTGCCATGGGTGGAACCTTGTTTTCCATGTGAGCCATTAGAGCTTAATTTTCTTCTAAGACTTCCTTCTCATACACACTCCAGTCACAGGTTCCATCTTGAAGAATGATCAGCCCAGAGTCTTTAGAGTTGCTAGTTTCTGCTGGTGAATTGGTGGCTAGTGGGATGAGTTGGTCAGTTGTGGCTGTCTAAAACATCTTTGAGTTGATGAGGGTTGTTTGGCCTGATGATTTTGATGTTGTGTTGTGTCAAAATTTTGTTAATTGCATTCTCTAAAAAAGTGTCCATAGAGATTGCACTTGAAGCATCTTACCTTTGACTTATCAACTCCTATACCTGATGATTTACTTGCAGCAACCAAATTCTTGTTTCTTCACAGATATTGTTTGGCTCTACAGGCAATCATTGCCATTTGCCATTGTAGATCCATTTCCTCCACAACATCCGGAGGCAATTCTTCTAAATCTTGTTGGCACATGTTGGCAGTGGGCAATATACTTCCTAGGTAAGCTTGAAAGCTTGAACTGAAGGCTGCAAAAGCTGCCTTTTGTTCTTCAGAGTCTAGAATGACAGTGATAGACTCTGATTAATTGTTGGATGATGGTTTTTCAGATGATTTATCTCTTTGATCATCAGATCTTTCTTTCTCTTTTCTTAACTTACTTTGAGAAGATTTCTTAGGAGGTTTTGAAGCATAGAAACTTACTTCCCTTATCTTCACTCAAAGTACAAGAGTTATCACCATCATTACTGGACATGAAAGCACTTCCAGCACTTCTTATTTCTTTAAAGTGATATGGTGATACATGAGTTCTTATACTCTTGTTTCTTGATTTCTCATCCAGTTCAAGAGCCTCAACTTTAGCCACTAGAGTGTCTAGTCTGACTGCTTTGAAATCTATGATATTCTTGAACATGGATAAAGTTTGCTTCCAACTTTCGCGTAAAGTATGGAGCATTTTCTTGTTCAGTTCCTCATTTGTGTATTTCAACTCCAGAATGTTCATTTCTTTGACAAGTTGCATAAAACTGTGGAGTTGTTGAGGAATTGATTCACCCTCAAATATGATGAAAAGTTTCATATTGTGAACGTAGGGTGTCCTTCCTAATGCTTCTGATTTCATCACTCCCTTCACAAAGTGTATGAAGAATCTTCCACAAGAAATTTGCTGTTTTATAATTTTCACATCTGATCAATATTTCTTCTGGCAAAGCCATACTAAGCAAGCTATATGCTTTGATATCAACTTTAACCTTTTTAATATCATTAGGTGTAAGATCTTTTGTGATTATGGGTTGATTGTTATTATTATAATCTGGCCCAAGGGTAGGTGGAATATAAGGACCTTCTGTTATAGAGACTCATAAGTCAGAATCTGTATAATTTACATGATTCCTAATCTTGATTTTCATGATTTGAAGTCTGCTTTGTTTCCAACTTTGGTGGTTGGTAAGATGATCCACTGAAGTTGCTCATGATTAGTTAAGATCTGAGATGTTAATTGATGAATATGATCAACAGGATCTGCTCACAAACAATAGATCTAATCAGTAAAAACTGACAAATCTACAGAATTCAAAGCAATTAAACACAACTAACACTGATAGATCAATCGATCTAAATCAATGAGCACTTGGCTCTGATACCACCTATGAATCCAAGGATCGCAATCAGGAATTATCAGTGTCGGTTGAAGGCAAGTCAACGTTTGCGGAATCAACGTTGGCTTGGTTTAATTGTTTTGTAGTAAATTTTAATATCAATAAAGATTCAAGAACACACTAAAAGAAACACAATTAATGAATAATATGTATTTCATTAAAACATGTTAATGATTACAAATAATGAATGAATGATATTAAATTTTGTGATGAATGATGCGACGACTGCTAGGGTTTGATTGTGACATTTGATGTGATGTTTGCTGTTGTGGAATTGTCATATTGCTATTGCTGTTGCCGTGGAAGCCGCCCATGATTCGAAACCTAGGATCCATTTATATAGACAATGATGTTTCTGTTAAAGGAAACACCGGATCTCTTGGGATTTGAATTGTTTCTGTTAAGGAATCATCGGATTTCTCGGGATTCGCATAGCTGCCTTGTTGACTTGTTGACTTGTAACACTTGTATTATACAAGAGTTTGGACTCCGCAGGAATATTGTCTTCCGTAGATGTTTTGTTCTTCCGCAGAAGTCTTGTTCTTCCAAGGGTACATTGTTCTTCCGAAGCAATCTTGTTCTTCCGAAGCAATCTTGTTCTTCCAACCTGTGTGGTTGTTCATCCGTAGAAGATCTTTGGATGCATTTTACTTGTAAGAAACATATCTACAGAAGAACAAAATGTTCATCCGTAGATGTTTCTTACACTTGGTCAATTTTAGAAATTGACCAAGTATAATGTTTGTACCTGCAACCATACATAAATCAACACACATATAAATGGGTTAACCTATATATATAATGGATACACAATAATGAATTACAACCATTCATTACAGATATTAATTCAAGTACTAAGCCTATACAAAATGGACTAGATCTACTGATCCTAGACCTAACAATACTCCCCCTTAGGCTTAGATACTTGTAATCAGCTCTTCAAAAGTGAAAGTTCTTTCAATCTTGCCACCATCCTTTTGTTGAAGTATGATACTGCATCCTTTTGATCATCGTACTTGTACTTGATCTCCATTCTGCATATCCTTTGCAGAGTCTCAAAACTTAGGCCCAAAATGTCTTCTTCAGTGGTGAGTGTTTCCACTACACTTTCATTGTGCACTATCTCGAGATTGTGTGTTCCCGATATAAATGTGATCGTTGAGCTTGGATCTTAGGATTCATATTGATAATAACAAAACTTGATGATTCGATGCTAAAATATAATAATGATGAACACAAAAGTGTTTAATGCTTGTTGTTTATTGATTTGATGTTGAAATCATCATTCATGAAGGATGATGACATGATGTTGTTGGTGATGGAACTAATTCTCACATATTTTGTGGAGAACCATTAACCCTTTACAATGATGATATATGTTAATATTTATACTAATCTAGCATTTACAATAATTACAAAATAAACCCTAGATTAATATTTTGTTGCTTTTGTTCTTCAAGTCTTCAACTTCAATAATATTGGAATTCTTCAATTTATTCAAAGGTAGAATACTCAATAATACTCCCCCTAAATTGTAGATTTCTGATGTGAAATGAAGCTTGATGTTGATTCTGTTGAATAGTTGTTCAAAGTCAAGAATTTTGTTGTTGATGCGGAAGCGAGGTCTTCAAAACTTTGGTACAACTATATTTTGTAACTCGATGTCACATTGTTTTTGTTGATGAGAGTCCGAATACGAACCCCGATTTTGTTTTGTTGATCATAAGCCCAATCTTCAACACTTGAGCCCAAGTCCAACTGTTGTTTTTGTTTAATGATGAAGTCCAAGTAACAAACCCAATTGTGTTAATAAGCCCATATTCCATAAACTCATTTGCACCCCTAATTCGGCTGAGAAAGGCCACCTACGGCAGCCCCTTCCATTCGACTAAATCCTAGCGACGTCAGCCCCATTCGACAGCCACCAAGCTTCGATCGGCAGCCCTTTCCATTCGCAAGATCTGCCTACGGCAGCCTTCAACCATCCTCGAGCAACCCTAATTTGAGACGGCAGCCCCACATTCGTGAAGCACATCGCAGCCTCCAAACTTCGATTTCTTGCAATGTCTGCATCGGATCTTGTATTGTTGAATTGTTGATGAAATTGCTATTGTAGTATCATGTTGATGAATCCAAATCATTGGATTTCTCATGAAGAACACACTAACTTTTTCTCCAAGTTTTCTTCAGATCTTCAATAATTTTAGCAATCTAACCATGAAATCTCATCAAAATCAATATGAATCCATCAACTCCGGCTCTGATACCACCTGTGAATCCATGGATCGCAATCAGGAATTATCAGTGTCGGTTGAAGGCAAGTCAACGTTTGCGGAATCAACGTTGGCTTGGTTTAATTGTTTTGTAGTAAATTTCAATATCAATAAAGATTCAAGAACACACTAAAAGAAACACAATTAATGAATAATATGTATTTCATTAAAACATGTTAATGATTACAAATAATGAATGAATGATATTAAATTTTGTGATGAATGATGCGACGGCTGCTAGGGTTTGATTGTGAGATTTGATGTGATGTTTGCTGTTGTGGAATTGTCGTATTGCTATTGCTGTTGCCGTGGAAGCCGCCCATGATTCGAAACCTAGGATCCATTTATATAGACAATGATGTTTCTGTTAAAGGAAACACCAGATCTCTTGGGATTTGAATTGTTTCTGTTAAGGAATCATCGGATTTCTCGGGATTCGCATAACTGCCTTGTTGACTTGTTGACTTGTAACACTTGTATTATACAAGAGTTTGGACTTCGCAGGAATATTGTCTTCCGTAGATGTTTTGTTCTTCCGCAGAAGTCTTGTTCTTCAAAGGGTACATTGTTCTTCCGAAGTAATTTTGTTCTTCCAACGTGTGTGGTTGTTCATCCGCAGAAGATCTTTGGATGCATTTTACTTGTAAGAAACATATCTACGGAAGAACAAAATGTTCATCCGTTTGGTCAATTTCAAAAATTGACCAAGTATAATATTTGTACCTGCAACCATACATAAATCAACACACATATAAATGGGTTAACCTATATATATAATGCATACACAATAATGAATTACAACCATTCATTACAGATATTAATTCAAGTACTAAGCCTATACAAAATGGACTAGATCTACTGATCCTAGACCTAACACCAGTGATTTTCTTTTTAATCTTGAAAGTATAAAGAAAAATAAAGTGAATAACGACGATATAGTTATATATTAACAAAAACTTTATTTAACCGAAGGAAAACATTACATGAAGAAAAATACATAATTAAAGTTAGAAAAACACTTAATTGTTGCATATAACTTTTATGGTCAAGCAACATGTGTTTCAGAGTTCTATGTCAAAGTCTCCAGTGTTCAACTCAACGTTAAGATTATTAAATTTATCAACATGGTTCACTTCCTTCTATTTTTATTTAAGAGAGGTTTGGCATAGTTCACACAAATGTGGAGCTGTGCGACAAGCCTTCGATCAGTGATTCGTGCTACCACATCTAAAACAGGAAGTGCCATTGTTTTTGGACCTACCAGCTTCATTCTCTTTGAATTGGTTGGAATTTTTACTTTTTGGGGCGTGGTAATTGATTGTTCCTTGATTTCTACCGCGGGCATATCCACGGCCACGACCACGTCCACGTCCACAGCTACGAAAGTTACCTCGGTAATTATTATTACCCTTAAAAGATTGGTTGTGTTAGGACCGTTTTCGTACGGAGTACTAACGGATTCTGCGTGAGACCAGATCAAATAGTGCGGAATCGTATTTGATTGGCAATCCAATCAGTGAGAACGACAACCTGATCGATCTAACGATGAAACAAACGTTAAGAATTGATTAGAAATCGATCAGGAACGAACTATGAAGTTGGATAGGCTGTTTAGGACGCTCTGGACGGCTAGGGTTTATGAATATTCGAAGTCTCTCTTTTTCCACGAATTATGTGGTATTTATAGGTTTGTAGTTTTCATTCGTACGACTGAACCATTGGCATGGTTCAGTCGTGCGACTGACTCATGCGATTGATTCATACGCACGACTGAAGGTTCAGTCGTGCGACTGACTCAATCTTATGTCTCAGTCATACGACTGATCCAGTCTCCTGGTTTAGTCGTGCAACTGATCCATAAGTATGATTCATTCGTGTATATTGTCCATAAGTATGGTCCATTAGCATGAATAACCACCAATAATATGAAATATTTAAAGAAAAATAAACATCAAAAGCATATTATATTTCATTAAGTAGTAACATTACACATGTGTAAGAAATGAAAGACTTTTACATTAAGAACATAAACTAGGAACATGATGTATCAACAAACTCCCCCTTGGACCTAGTTTATTCTATTGTCTAACATGCTTTTCTCCAAGTTCTTCTGTTTTTCTTTTGCTGTTGCTCTCGAGGCATGCAATTGCTCCAATATTGAAACCAAATCAGGATGAATTTATCAACTACAGATGCACCATGAGCTTAATTTCAACTTCACGGTCATCACATTCTTCTAGGATCTTTAGTACTTCTTCAGCAAGCTTTTGGCTCTGTTGTGGATCAATCTGTTGTTCATAAGCTTGGGAGATCTTCCTTTGAAGCCAATAAGTTTAGCCTATTTTCTAACATTCTTCACATGCTCTTGAAATTTCTTGTACTTCTCTTCTCTGGTGACTCCTGCGTGTATCTCGAATGCAAAGCAGAGTTGTATCACATGTTGGAACTGTAAAGCTTGTACAATATCTTGCGTGTCATAGAACAGTGGCCACTTGTATAAAGTGTAGACATCTTCAGTAGACAAGTTGGTAAGCCACATTGGGTCAAATACCCTGATCGTCTCTATCTTTCCTTCTCTATTCAGAGTTGTATCACATGTTGGAACTGTAAAGCTTGTACAATATCTTGCGTGTCATAGACCAGTGGCCACTTGTATAAAGTGTAGACATCTTCAGTAGACAAGTTGGTAAGCCACATTGGGTCAAATACCCTGATCGTCTCATCTTTCCTTCTTCATTCAGAACTATGACCGCTTCCCCCGTCCTCCAGTCATAATACCACCATTTGAAGTGTGGAGTGAAGTCTTGAGGCATCTCCCGTAAGGGAATCTTAGACATTGTGCGTGGGGAACTCCACTTCAACACTACTTTAGGCCTTCTAGATATAGGATCTACTTCAGTCTTATGAATGAACCGCTTAGGTTGTTGAGGCCTGAAGTTGACCCATCTGGTGTGGTATTCTTTCTTTAGCGTTGTCTCAAACCATCCTGACATCTTCCTCAGGTTGGCATACAAAAGGTCTAAACATGCCAATCTGTTTAGCTCAAAACCAGGAAGAGTCTTCAGATCATATGGATATCTGAAGTACTCAATCCCCTTCTCTCTCTTAACAGCATAGACATCCAAATCTTCAAAATAGGCCCACGCGATGATCTTGCCTGACACTTTCTGATGTATCTTGACTCGGTAAAGTCTTGTGTAGGCATTCAGCTTTGGAGGTGCGCGTTGGGCTTTCATTTCTGCAAAACAAGCTGCCCATTCAGCCTTCTTAATATCAACATTTGTATCGGAAGCTTGGGCTTTACTTTCATCCTTTTCTTTTTCTTTCTCCATCTCCTCCAATTTCTCAAAAGTATCACTGCCAAAAGTTTCACCCAAGTTAGGGATAACGTTGCCCTCAGGGTCAGTGTACTGTGGATAGTAATCAGATGTGACATCTTCAATCTCAATTTCATCCACTCCTTGTAGCTCCTCATCACTCAAAACATCAACTTCTGGAGCATCATTAACTAGCTCATCTGGATTCAGTCTAAACATCTCAGCGAGCTGCTCGTCAGTCAGGTCATGAATGATTTCTCCTTCTTCCGGAGTGTAGCTCACTGACCTTCTAACAATCCCTTGCAAGTCAAGAATCATAGTTAGCTGAGTCTTGACTTGCTGAAGGGGGAGAACATCATAATCATCAACTTGTGGAGCTTTGCCTTTGCCCTGATCATGTGTCTCCTCAGGTGGAGCTGCAGAGGACGCGGCTCTTTTGGAGCGCCTCTTCTGAGCTGCTTGAGTTGAGGCTGATGCAGATGCATCACCTTCTTGATCTTCATCATCATCCTTATCATCTTCCTTACCCTTTCCACTTCCTCCAGCTTCCTCGTCATCATCATCTTCTTCTGATTCATCATCTGTCGTATCCTCATCATCATCATCTCCACCATCATCACCATCATCTTTAATCTTTAGGGGCTCAACCTTAGACCCCTTCAACCTTAGCATCAGCTTTTTGTTCTTCTTCTCCAACCCCTCAATCCTCTTGATAGAGGCCATCACAAGCTCATTTTGAGCCGTTAGTGCATGGTGAGCTCGAACTAACGCTTTCTCATGAGCAGCGTTCTTCTCAGTCAGTTGTGCAATCTGCTTGCCTTGGGCGGTGTTGACCGCTACCAGCTGGTTCATCTGGTTGGCTCTCAGCTCATCTGTGGCTAGCAGCTTTAACACCAGTCTGTTGAGGTTCGCCAGCTGTTCCTCTAACCCGACAGTGGGTAGAGTAGAGCCTGGTGTAGGTGGGAATTGGGTGGATGTGCCGGCTTGGTGAGTAGTGGGTGTAGTGGTGGATGTGGTGTAGATGGAGTAGGAATGGAAGTAGATTGAGGTGGAGCTGTGTTGGGTATTGTGGGTGAGGTGGATGTGTATGTATGAGTGGTGATGGGGGTATCAGTGGCTATAGAGGTGGTAGTGGGTGTGGTGGTGGTAGTGGCTGTGATAGTGGTGGTGGTTGTGGTGGTGGAAGAAGTCATCAGGATAATCTCTGTCTCTTACCTTTGTTGCCATAGGGATGGGCCATCCTCTTCTTCCTGGAGCCCTTGGCTATCGGGGCTCCCCCTGAGCTGATTGGCTGGTCGGGTGTGTATGTTGGATCACTGACATCAGTATCACCACCCTTAGACCCAGCTTGGCATCCACCAACCGCCTCTTTCCCCTTCTCGGTAGCCACAACCCGGCTACCGACTTGCCTGACCAGAGGCTTGTCATCAGACCCTTCTTCTTCATCTAACAGGAAGTCCTGGTGGAAAGCAGCCTGCTTAGATCCACCAGGTGCATCAGAAGTACCGTGTGGAGATGGTGGAGATATAGTAGACGTGTCAGTGGCCCGTGATTGACAGGGGCCAGCATCTCCACCACCTTGACCGTAATCATGGTCATCATCATCATCGTCCTCTTCATCAGTGGGAACCACAATGGGCTCAACATCAGAGTCACTGTCATCGTGATGCCACTTCTTACGAGAGGGCGCCACATAGTCCTCATTTGCCAGATGGCCAAACAGTCTCCTGACCGGGGGCTTCACCTGCTTCCCCGGTACACCTTCATCCTTCCCAATGTGGTGTCATCCATTACCTCTAACATAATAGCATCATCCTTCTCCTTCGGCAGCAAAGGAAGCTTCTCATCAATGATCATCTGCAAGAAACGTGGATACATGCAGAAGCCTTCCTTGCCTTTGGCCTCGATGTTCTCTATCAAGTAGGAGAACAGCATGCGGGAGAAACTGAACGGGTGGTTCAGTACCAGTGCAACGTATGCATTCTGGATTTGGTCAGACATCTCATCAAATCCTCCTCGCCTGGAGGCTATGCACTTGAGGATCACATGTGCCAAGTACTTGAACGGGGGGCACATGTTGCTCTTGTTCAGTACGCCGACATTGATGTCTCCGGCGTACTTGATCCTCAGAAAGCAACCACGAACAGTCAATGGATGCAGCTTGGTTGGGTAGGCTCTGTCCTCACCCAGATCCAAGACCCTCCTTAGGTCGTCTTCAGTGATCTCAATCTCCTGTCCGAAGATAGAGCTCTTGATACAATGTGGCTCAACCGACCGGTCAACTGAAGCACTTTCCCAGAAGGCCTGCTGAATAGATCTGTAGGGTGTGCATGGAGTAGAGATAGCCTTGTAGATCCTCGATCTACGTAGGAAGGCTATGATCCCAGCGAACTCAGAAGCGTTCCGGGATGTAGCATCCAGATGAGCACAGATGTTGTGCTTAGTGCTCATAATCCATCTCTCAGCCATATTGCTGCAACACAAGAAACATATACATTAGATTTGTGCATAAGAGATAACAGTTGAATTTTAGTTGATTTTGATCAACTGGTTCAATTGTGCGATTGAACCATATGACTGAGTCCAGTCGTATGATTGAGCCTGCGACTGAGTTCAGTCGTACGATTGAGCCTGCGACTGAACTTAGTCGTAAGCTATGCCATGCGGTTGAGTCAGTCGTGCGACTGAGTCACCGATTGATTCACTCGTGCGATTGAATCATGCGCCTGGCTCAATCGTGCGACTGAGGTTCATATGGAGTGTCTATTCGCATCTTGCTCTGTTCAACACCATAACTGTGAATCTTTGTCAAAACGTTACAATACACTTCGTGTTTAGATTCATTAGGTTCGCAGGGACTCGAAATAGCACTTAGTCTTTTAAATCAACGTTTATGTCCAGTTAAGTGGTCTATTTTAGATTATAGTCCCGGTTATTGATCTTAACACTTTCGGTCATTTAGGGTTCGATTAATCCATTCATTTGAACCGATTACAGTTGCAAAGTACCTGTAGATGAGTAGGAAATCAATCAGTATAACAATCGGATAGTAATCACAACACTTAGAAATTTGGTAGAGTGTCTGGGTAATAGGCGGTTTTGAGAGTTTTTTGAAGGGTGGTAGGGTATACGACCGACTAACCCCCTTATTTATACTGTTTTAAGCTTCAGTCGTGCGACTGGACCCATACGCATGATTCATTCGTGCGACTGGGGTTCAGTCGTGCGGTTGACTCAGACTCCATCCAGTCGTATGATTGGTTCATTCTTGTGATCCAATCGCATAGTTGACCCACACTCATGGTCCAATTGTGTTATTGGCTCATACTTATGGATGAATCGTGCGATTGACTCATACTTATGATTCAATTGTGCGATTGGCTCATACTTATGATTCAATCGTGCGATTGGCTCATACTTATGAGTTTGACCTCAAATATTTCCATACACTCAAAATCTAACTTTTTGATTTATGAAATTATGACCAATGATCATCTCAGACATGACCCTTTTAACAGAAAATCATTTGATCACCTCAAACGTGATCCTTTTAACAGAAAATCATTTGATCACCTCAGACGTGATCCTTTTAATTTGGAACCGATTGGTCACCTCAGATGTGACCCTTTTAATTTGTGATTCACAAAGTTCATCTAGTTATATAGTCCGACATCGATGCAAAAAAGATAACGAAAACAGAAAAAAACTTGAATTAAAACAAAACAAGACATATTTTTGTGTTTTTGGTTTGAGGTAGATTGAAACCTTTTAGAAATCATCTAACTGATTTTTCTTCCTGAGCAGAACAGCTTCAATTTAATTTAATCATATCTGGAAAGATTCATATGGAATCATACATGTATATCATAATCATTTGGGACCCTTTTATATGTACTTTGATACTAGATTCTTAGTTGTTTGAGAGTCAATAGCACTTTCAGGAAATCATACTAGAGCTATAAGGTGCACACAATGATTTTGACTGTCGAGAGTTGCAGCCACGATGATTGTCAGTATATTTGTCCACTTAAATCCATACACAGATTTTTGACTCACATTGGTGATGAGTTAGGTTTTATTATTTCAACAAGCATTTGTGGATCCCACACTTATATGGTAATCAACATTCCTCAAGAGATTTTTGAGCGGTCTACGGGTATTTGACAAGAAGAAACTATTCTAAGAGCTTTCAAAGAGATGCCAAGCCTCAGGTCAGTGCCATCGCACAGCAGAGAGGCGCAAACAACAATGAATTCTAGAATATTTAGGTTATGCTTATCCTCAGGTCAGTGCCATCGCACAGCAGAGAGGCACACAACCTATCTTCTTGTTAGAGCATTTTTTTTTCTTTTTGCACATAACGCACCAACAACATTAGTCATTAGCTTGATTGCGCTTAACATTTTCCATGTGCTTTGCTTATTTTTATGGTCATCCGCACACATTTGTGGCGTTTATTTTGCTCGTCACCCTTATTGGAAATGCGTTGATTGTGTTAACCAGGGATAAGATGAGAACCCACAGCCAGTTGAACAACTTAGTTTGAATTTGATTCACCAATGAAGTCTACTCGTCTATTGTGTTGAATCTACCGACACATCATATAATGAACTAGCAACCTCTAGGTCTACTTTCTCTATGTTACCTCAGTAGCAGACTAGTTTACTATCATATTTCTTTATTTTGCTTAGACTTCTTAGACTTGTAATTTGAATATAGCATTTTGATCATTTAAATCCTTTTGATGTCCCAAACAATTAGTTCCCTGTGTACTATCATTTTCCATAATTGTTGAATCAATCTCACAGATTTGATTTCTTTACTTTCAGCTAATCTGCCCGCCCCCTATTTTTTTGTTTTTTTTAAGTAATTAAATACTGAAACTAAATAAATACTGAAACTAAACTATTCTCCCCCTAAAATTCTAAAACCGAAAATATTTTTGTGTTTTTGGATTTTTGAAGTACAGGAAAATGAAATTAGAAAAATAAGAAAAATTTGGCGGACTACGAACTCGACTCTTCTGGAATCACAGCACTTTTTTTTCACGCCATTGACCTCCAAAAGATATAAAAACCTAGGTTTGTCAAAAGCTTTTGTGTAGAGGTCGGCGCGTTGAAATCCGTATTAATTTTAACAACATCGATTAATTGCTTTTCAAAACAGTCACGTATAAAGTGATATTTAATACCGATATGTTTAGTTTTTGGGTGTTGGACCGGATTTTTAGTTACAGCTATTGCAGCAGAATTATCAACAAAGATAGGGGTGTTAGAAAATTGCAAACCGTAGTCTCGCATTTGTTGTTGAATCCAAATGATTTGTGAACAGCAACTTGCAGCAGCAACATATTCAGCTTCACATGTTGACAGAGCAACAATGTCTGCTTCTTACACTGCCAAGTGACTAAGCGTCTTCCAAAGAACTGACATCCTGCCGATGTTGACTTGTAATTCATCTTGCCCCCCAATAGTCCGAGTCATTATACGCTGTAAGCTCAAAGCCATCATCATGAGGATACCACAACCCGAGTGTTGGGGTACCCTTCAGATAATGAAAGATCCTTTTAACCCCAATGAGATGATTCACTTTTGGTTTTGCCTGATATCTGGAACCCAAGTGTTGGGGTACCCTTCAGATAATGAAAGATCCTTTTAACCCCAATGAGATGATTCACTTTTGGTTTTGCCTGATATCTGGAACAGAGACACGTGGCGTACATAATATCAGGACGAGAGGCTGTGAGGTACATCAGAGATCCGATCATTCCTCGGTACATCGTGGCATCTACCAGATCACCATTTTCGTTGGGTGCCACATCGTGGTTCGTGGCAAGTGGAGTCCCAGCAACCATTGCATTCTCCATGTCGAACCGACTAAGGATATCTCCTACATATTTGGACTGATGCAAGAAGATTCCATTTGGTGTCTGATCCACCTGTAACCCAAGAAAGAACTTCATCTCTCCCATGGCACTCATCTCAAACTCAACTTTCATCACTGATTCGAATTCTTTACACAATGCTTCATTTTTGGAACTGAAGATTATGTCATCCACATATATCTGGACCAGTAGTAAATCATCATCTTTCTCTTTGATGAACAACGTGCAGTCAATAACCCCTCTGCGAAAACCATGTTTCAGCAGATGAGTAGAGAGTTTTTCATACCAGGCTCGAGGGGCTTGATGAAGCCCATAAAGAGCCTTGTCTAGTTTATAAACTCTATCCGGATGATAAGGATCCTCAAATCCTTCGGGTTGACTGACGTACACCGTTTCACGGATTTCACCATGAAGGAAAGCACTTTTCACATCCAATTGATAAACTTTGATCTTCATGTAGGATGCATAGGCTAAGAAGATACGAATTGCTTCCATCCTTGCCACAGGTGCAAACACTTCATTGTAGTCAATGCCTTCGACTTGTCTAAACCCTTGAACAACAAGCCGAGCCTTGTTTCTGATTATAACCCCTTGGTCATCTTTCTTACACTTAAGAACCCATTTAGTGCCAATCACCTTAGCACCTTTTGGTCTGTCCACAAGGGTCCATACTCCTAACTTCTTGAACTGAAGGAGTTCGTCTTGCATAGCACTAACCCATGCCTCATCATTTAAAGCTTCACTTACATATTTTGGCTCAAATTGAGACACGAAACATCGATAAGCTCCATCGTGTAGATATCCTTTTTCCTGATAGAATATCCCCGATGATGTTGTCCAGGGGATGATGCACATTAACTCGAGTTCTGGGAGTGGTGGGAACAGCTACCTCATTATCCAGATTTTGAATCCCAGGTTTAGTTTTTGTGGCTGTTGGAGTATGGGGTTCAGAAGTTCCAGTGGCATCAAGATCAAATGCTTGTGTACTTTCGGTAGTGGGAACCTGCCTGATCCATATTTGCAGTCTCAATTGCTTCATCATCAGAGGAAGACTCACTTACTTCAAGCTCTTCCCCTGAAGGGCTAGAAGTATCGTCTAATAGAACCGATGATGTCGGGTCTAGTGGAGGAGTATTCAGAACCTCGTACATCATTTGAGTAGGTAACTCATCATCAGGATGAGAAGGAGGTAGATTGAAGGACTTGAAAAATCCATCATAGTCAAAGAAGAAGAAAGGTCCTTTTCCAGCAGGGGGTGGTGTATCTTTGGACATCAACATTGCACCACACTTCTACCTGACCGTTGAGTTGTTATAAAACTCTCTTGTCTGGTATACTATATCCGAGAAAGATACCTTCTTCAGCCTTCTCACAAAACTTCCCAGTCTGAGTTTTCTTTAACAGCATGCACGGTGCTCCAAATGGTTCTAGATACTCCAATGTGGGTTTACGTCGCTGGAGCAATTCATAACACGTTTTTCCATGACGTTTGACCACTAAGACTCGATTGAGAGTGTAGCATGCATTAGCCACTGCCTCGTTCCAGAATTGAATGGGCAGCTTAGAGTCGGCTAACATTGTCCTTGCTGTCTCTATCAAGCTCGATTCTTTCTTTCAGCAACTCCATTCATCTGTGGAGTGTAAGCAGAAGTAAATTGATGAACAATTCCTTTCTCTCGACAGAATGCCTCCATCCACTGATTCTTGAACTCTGTTCCGTTGTCTGATCGAATCTTTCTTACTTTCAGCTTGTAGAGTGATTCCAATGTAGTTACTAGATGCTTGAATGATTCAAATGTCTCTGACTTAGCTTTCAAAAACATCACCCAAGAGAATCTTGAGTAATCATCAGTTACTACAAAGCAGTACCAATCACCAGCAATGCTCTTTGTACTGACTGGGCCAAACAGATCCATGTGTAGAAGCTTGAGAGGAATGTCGATAGAATTGACTTTCTTTGCTTTGTGGGACTTCTTGGTCTGTTTCCCTTTCTTACATGCTACGCAGAAATCTGGGAGTTGGAAATTCTTGACTGTAACTCCATTCACCAAATCATTCTGAACCAGATGATTCATCTTCCTGGGATTAATGTGTCCCATTCTCCTATGCCAGGAGACTGAATCCCTCTCTGTTGCCTTTAACAGGAAGCACTGGGCAGTAGACTCAGTTGTGGAGGCTTTTGATAGATCCAAGACATACAGATCGTTATATCTTGAAGCTGACATTAGAATTTTATCCTCCTCGACAACATACTCCTTCTTCAACATGTAGCACTTCTTGTTGTCAAACACAACTTTGAATCCCTTATCACAGATTTAGGAGACAGAAAGCAAGTTGTTTTGCAATTGTTGAACGTAGTTGACCTTGTCAAACTTCACTTTCTCATTTCCCACTTCTCCTTGAGTGGTGATGTAACCTCCTTTATTCCCAGCGAACGATATGTGTCCCCCTTTAATTTGCTTGACGTTGAAAAGGAGGGACGAATTCCCGGTCATGTGCCTGGAAGCCCCACTATCAATAATCCAGGTATTAGTGATAGAGCTGTAGCGGACACCCTGCACATACAAAGGAATTGATTAGTTTAGGTTTGGGACCCAAGCCTTAACTGGCTTGGGTGTCCCAGAGGTATCACACATCATGAACTCAACCAACTGTCCTTCAGAGAATAAGGGCACATCTTTCTTCTTAATTCTCACTATCAGACACATTACTTGTTTTGATCTTCCATAAATCAGTTTTGTGTAAGGCCTGTTTGTGGTAAACAGATGACTGGCTTATGGTTTGAACTTTAGGTTCACTAATAATCTTAGATGTAACCTTATGTGACACATTAGATCTAATTTTAGAAAAACTTGGTTTTTCATCAAAAAGTTCAATTTTCTTTTTAGGTGTCTGATAATAAGGACAATTTGGAGAGATATGTCCTTGTTTTCCACAACTGTAGCAGGATCTCCCTTCGACAGTTTGAGGAAAGTGTTGATGTGGGGTTGAGTTTGGTCGTGGTTTGAGATATGTCCGGTTGGGTGACGACTCTTCCCTTTTAGATGTTTCACCTTCTTTAACAAACTTAATTGTTTTGACATTTTGAACATCTTTCATTTTCATTTTATTTGGATTTTGATGATTAACACGTTTAAGGTTCATTGGATTAGACCTCTTAGGTTCTGAAATAGATGTTTGTGAACCTGACCCTAATTTAACCTTTTCAATTTTATCACCCAAATCCTCAACATGTATCTTATCTGTTGATTCCAAAGAAGAATCCTTCTGTTTAGTGACAGATTTCACAGGTTTACCTGTAGAGTCTGGATCACTTACCAGAGGAGTAGACACCATATGATCCTTTACTGGGTTATTCTTAATTGGTCTACATTTAGTGTTCAAAAGGATTTCATGTGGTGGAGGTACTACCTTATAACCCAGACCTGCCCCTGCATTCCGTTCTTTCACTAGGTTGTGAACAATGTGAGAAGAACCTGCCAAACTGTGCAGTTTTTGTTTTAATGAATCAACTTCGACTTGCAAAACTGATTTTTCCTTCTTAGTTTCCTCCAAAGAATTTAAATAGAACTTGATGTCATTTGATTGATTTAAGGCAACAACCTCGGTTTCCCTTAGTTGTTTCCCCAACAGTTCTATCTTTTCTTTGAAGCTGCACTCATTTTGTTTTAAAACACGATTTGCTTCAGTGCAGAGTTGTAAATCATTTACTAGATTATCATTATATTCTAATAACCTAGCAAATTTTAAATCAATGCTTTCCCTAAATTTATCACATTCAGTACAAGCATGTTTTTCAAATAATTCGTCTTTAGAACATACCTGTGTAGAACTAGACGAATCAGCCATCAAAGCAGTGTCAGACTCTTCGGTGACTGGAGATTCTGAGTTTGTAGCACTAAGCTCTTCTTCAACCAGATGATCAACGACATCCATATCTTCTTCGACATCTGAAAGTGTATGCTCAGCTATGATGTCTCCTTCACTTGCAGATCCATCATCCAATGTATCAACTAAAGCAATGTTTGATTCACCCTGAGAAACGAATCGGAAGGACCAGTCTTGTCCTTCATCACCTTGAGCAACCAAAGCTTTAGACTCTTGACTTGAAGATGAAGCTCCAATCTTATCCTTGTCTTGTCGGTTGAATGTAGGAAAAGGATTTCCATTTCCAGTCTTCTTTGGCTTTACGCACTCACGTTTGAAGTGCCCCTTTTCACCACAATTGAAACATGTGACTTTGGTTTTGTCAAATCCAAATGTCGTATCTTTAGTGGCAACCAAGTTTGCCCTGTCTTTTTAACAAACTTCTTGGCTCTTCTAACAGCACTAGCCAAGGCCCACATATATCCATGCGTTCTAGCTCAGTTTCATCAACTTGCTCGTAGTCCTCGTTAGCAAGATGACAGTTTCCAATCTTACCAGCAACTAATCCATCATAAGATTGAAACAAGCTAGAAGGTCCATGTGCTCTTTAGCAACTTCCACGGTGACATTTCCGAGATTCTTGGTCTTCAACTTTGTAATATTTGCCTCAGGAACTATGTATTGGGTTCCAGATGACCCTGACGTTACGGTTCCTGATGCACTGCTTTGGGAAGGAGCAGAAGAGCTAGATACAAACGCTGTTTGTAGTGGTGCACCTGAAGCAGCTGGAGTTTTGGGAAGGAGCAGAAGAGCTAGATACAAACGCTGTTTGTAGTGGTGCACCTGAAGCAGCTGGAGTTGGAACTGAATTGTATAGTGCAGGATTCTGAACATAGGATCTTTCTTTGACTTGTATTTCATACGTAGTTCTTCCTCCCTTAACTTGGAAATGAAATCATTTATGTCTAAAGTAGCAAGAGTGTCGTTTTGTCTCAGATTAGACACAAATGGATCCCATTTGTCTGGCAGACCATCAGCAAAACTAGAGACTTTATCTTCCATGGATGCAAGTCACGCCATGAGTCTGCCCAAAAAACTCACTCGTCAGATGATAGAATCGATCAATGGATATCATCCAAGCTCTCTTTCCCAATCAGGAAAGAAATTGTCAAATTCCTTCTTAAGACCTTTGCCTTTAGGTGCTTTCAGAGATGTATTACCTCGTTTATCTTTTCCAAGGCATCCCATAATTTCTAAGACTGCTTGTTCTCAGAGAACTGATGAAATATGTCCTTAGGTATAGACTGAGTCAACAAGGCATATGCTTTCTTTTCAGCATTATGCAGAGTCTTCTGGGATTCACTCATTCCTCCAAAGTCAATTTAACTCCATTTGCACTGACTGGTACCGTGTAACCAGTCTCAATGGATGTCCAAAGGTTTGGGTCAACTCCATTCAGTAGATTTCAAACCGTTGTTTCCACTGTGGGTATTCATCCAAAGATAACAGCTTTGGCGGTTTGTTGTGGTTTCCAATATCATTCTCTAGAAGTAGAAGGTTCTGGATACGCGAGTCTTTTCCAGCAGTGAATGCAGCAAACTGGTCTTCCATTGCTATAGACTTGGTAAACTTAGAACAGGACAGATTCACTTGTGCGAATGAGCTATGCGAATGGGTCACTCGTGCGAATGAAAGATGCGAATGAATTCAATCGTGCGATTGGATTCAGTCGTGCGAATGAGCAGGACGATTGAAGTCAAGCAAATGGAGTTGCTTAACCGTGCGAATGAGTGATACGACTGAGTTCAGTCGTACGAATGAGAGTATACGTATGGGTTCAGTCGTACGAATGGTCCAATCGTGCGACTGAAGGCTACTGTGTTTGAAAAATCGAATATTTTGAATACTTTGACACAAAATACGAATTTTCCAGAAACCCTAATCTGGCGTTTGATGAAAAATCGAAACTTTAACACATGCAAACGTCAAAAACACATTTTTGAAGCAAGACGGTGACTCTTTTGATTGAAAAACGTTAGTTTTAACACCAAAACCAATTGAATCCACGCAAAATCACGAGCCAAAGCTCTGATACCACTTGTTAGGACCGTTTTCGTATGGAGTACTAACGGATTCTGTGTGAGACCAGATCAAATAGTGCGGAATCCTATTTGATTGGCGATCCAATCAGTGAGAACAACAACCTGATCGATCTAACGATGAAACAAACGTTAAGAATTGATTAGAAATCGATCAGGAACGAACTATGAAGTTGGATAGGCTGTTTAGGACGCTCTGGTTAAGAATTGATTAGAAATCGATCAGGAACGCCTAGGGTTTGTGAATATTCGAAGTCTCTCTTTTTCCACGAATTATGTGGTATTTATAGGTTTGTAGTTTTTATTCGTACGACTGAACCATTGGCATGGTTCCGTCGTGCGACTGACTCATGCGATTGATTCATACGCATGACTGAAGGTTCAGTCATGCGACTAACTCAATCTTATGTCTCAGTCATACGACTGATCCAGTCTCCTGGTTTAGTCGTGCGACTGATCCAAAAGTATGATTCATTCGTGCATATTGTCCATAAGTATGATCCATTAGCATGAATAACCACCAATAATATGAAATATTTAAAGACAAATAAACATCAAAAGCATATTATATTTCATTAAGTAGTAACATTACACATGTGTAAGAAATGAAATACTTTTACATTAAGAACATAAACTAGGAACATGATGTATCAACAGGTTGCAACTATTAGGGTAACTTTTATCAAAAGAAGCACGACCACGACCTCGTCCCCACTTTCTTCCAGAGTTTTTAGTATCAACATTTATTTCTGGAATTGCTAACAATCCCGTGGGACGAGCTTGTTGATTTTTCATCAAAAGCTTATTATTTTTTCTGCTATGAGGAGAAATAAATTTAAATCAGAATATCTTTTAAACATTTGCAACATATATTGTTGTTGTAAGTTTATATTTGATGCATGAATGTGGAGGAAGTTTTCCCCAACATATCTTCCTCGGTTACATTTTGCTAGCAGAATCTGAGGGTCGAGAATATTCTAAACAAAGCAGAGGTATACTCATTTACCTTTTTGAAATCTTGGAATCTAAGATTGTTCCATTCATCTTTAGTAGTGGGAAGTAGAACTTCCCTTTGGTGATCAAATCTGCTTTGTAAATCTTTCCATAAAATGTACGGATCTTCACGATTTGAATATACAAACTGTAACATTTCATCAATATGCTTATGCAAAAAGACATAAACTTTCGCTTTGTGTCTTGTTCCGAGCAAGCATTCCCCTCTTGTATAGTTTCTAAGACACCCATGGATTTAAGATGTCTTTTTACATGGGCCGTCCACGACATATAGTTTTCTCCATTGATATTAAGAGCTGGGAATTTGATTTTCGTAATGTTCGACATTTTGTTTTCTAAACAAAATTAAGCAAATAGTAAGATAATTATTAGAATCCATATATATATATCAATAAATATTGCGATACAATAAAGCGGTAGAAATAAATACAAAAATAAGAAAAGTTTAAATTCTTGGGGTGGTAGTTCAGCAATGGGGATAAGAATTAAAATAAGCATTATGGTTGCCAGTACTAAAACCGGGTGTATCATCTTTGAAAGATTGCCTTGGATAAACTTGAGAAAAGAGATAATCTGTTTATTGTAAATGAAAATAGATTGATAGTGGTCAATTTATAGTTTAAATTATAACCGTTTGTAATGGCTATGTGATTGTTTACGACGGCTATATTACCGTTTATAACGGCTATATAACCATCGTGTGTGTATATATTGCAGGACCGTTTGAAGGGTATGCACTTACTACACAACAACACAATGAGGAGAGTTACTTAGATTACTTAACAGATCAAATAGGGAACTGGTTAACTTTAAGTGAAAGATGCTAAAAACACAAGTATGAATGAGACAGAACAAGATAGCAAACAACACAAGTATTTGGTTTTCAAGAATGTTGTATATTGCTTCTCAAGTTCTGTTACAAATGTTAGAAAGCATACGATAAAAGTTACAAGTACTTGAGATACATATACTACATCCTACAACCGGTCATACTTTGAAAGCCAGCTAGATACATAAGACTAGACAACAAAATCAAATGTAGAGTCAAAAGGCAGATTGTCTTTTGACTAGTGACTATGACATGCCATAGCTCACCTCCTAATATATTACAAAAAGGATAAAAGTACATAAATTAGAAAACACAGACTCAAGACCTCAATGTACAGTTACCAAAAGCATGGACCTTTTCACCAACTCATGTAAGTTGGTGACTAAATAGAGTTGCAACGGAAAGGTGGTCCAGCTTTATGGTAAAGTATATCAGATAAAAGCATGTCTCTAAAAGTCTTCGGAAGAAATCTGTCTTCACTCTTTGGCTTCGGAAGACTTTGTCTTTGAAGCTTCGGAAGACTTCACTTTTGGCTTCGGAAGATGTTGGTCTTGGCTTCGGAAGATTTTACACTTAGAATATTTCTAATGCAAGGTGTAAAACTTCCGAAGCATTTCTACTTCTATTCTTCAGTGCATGCATGCAAAGAGACTTTGGATATTTTGGCTGCATCAGACTTATAGGAATCCTTACATATATCGACAGTAATTTTAAATAAAATAGATAAGTATAAGATTATGTTATAAAAACATGAATTTAGTTTATAAAAACAAAAGAGGCTTAGAACGACAAATTAGGATAAGAATAAGATGTTAGTACAAATAAATGTTAGTAAACATAATCAAAATGTTAGTTGTATAAAGTTAGTTGACATAAAAGAAAATGTTAGTTGTATAAATAAAGATTGAGTAAAATTTAGATGCATAAGTAAATATTAGTTGCATAAGTAAAAGTTAGTTGACATAAAATAAAATATTAATTGCATAATCAAAAGTTAGATGCATAAATAAAAGTTAGTTTGTTTGTAGTCCTAAGGTTATCAAGATGTCTATAATAAGATCTCCTTTATGTTTAATTTATTTATCTTAGTTATTTTCTCAATATAAGATATTGTATATTATTACTTAATGAAGCCCTTACCTTGATTAGTAGATGACTTTATGCTTTATTGATCTTCTTGATTAGATTTTAAGAGCTCTCGTGCTGATAACGTGTTATAATATCACAATAATTAACACAAGATTAGTGTTATAACCTTAAGAACTTTAAAGAGAATCACAAGAGCAAGAAGAAGAGAAATATATAACTTATGAAAATGTATACAAGAGGTGCATATTCTCCTCTACATTGAGGTGGTATTTATACTACAAAAATCAATCATTTTGGTAGACAATGTAAACTATTTTGGTAGATAAGTAGCATAGTAAACTTATCTACAAGTTTGACAAAGAGATCATCTACTTGCTATGGTAATAATTCATAATAGTTTTGTCATTTGAAAATTATATAAAGTGTCATTAACATTTAATGTGTCATTAAATGGTTATCTTTTTCTTCTAACGGCGATACGTGTACAAATCTTAGGTCGAGAATAGGTGGAAAGTCTAGAAACATGCTATGTCACTTATAAATATTTTGATTTATTAGTACGGAGCCTAGGTGGATAGTCCAGAAAATGACATGTGGATTATAAACATTTTGATTTGTTAGCATAGATTATTAGTATATATTAGATCTTAGGGGTAGGGTTATTCTAAAAAGGAGATTTAAACTAAAAAGAGGATTTAAACTAAAAAGTCTAAGGATGATTATGAGCTTAACACGTGTCCTTATATTGTTTTAAATAGGGGGCTTTTTGGTTCAAATAAATCAGCTCATTATGTCTTATACGTTTATTATGTCAAATATTCGTTTATTATGTTATATATTTTACATCATATGTTATATGTATTTATCATTGTGTTTTACATTTTAAATCATTTTGTGTTATTTTTGTTATTGATTTATAGATTATATATATCTATCATTGTGTTTTACAATTAAAAATACATAATGATATGCTTACATCAATTTATTTTAGATCTTAGGGGTAAGATCATTCACTTTAGTTTTTTTCTTTTAATTTTAAGATCACTAATGTGCACTTAAAAAGGTTAATTTGTGTTTACAGGTGTTCAAAAGGCCAGGATGGATAAAAGAAGCATACTTAGCAAGAATTTGAAGAAAACCGATCTTTGAAGTCTAAGCATAGGATCGTGTCTCATTAAGCACGCCCCCATGCCCAGACTAAAACACACCCTGGTGCTTAAATTAACATAGCCCCATGTTTAGGACAAAACGTACTGTCAGCCAAAAGAAAGCACGAGGCCATGCCTACCTCAAACACGGGGCCGTGCCCCATCAAGCACGGGGTTGTGCCCGACCACCTCTACACGTACGAATCGACTAATTGTCATAAGCATTGTACTAGCATGAGGCCGTGTTTTTTAGGCACGGGGTCGTGCTTAAACACTCTAGAAAGCCTATAAATAGAGGCCTAAGTCCATCATTTGGGACAACTTTTGGTGGAGGGTTACCCTGCTGATTTATCTTGGAAATCAAGACTTGAAGACCTTTGGGAGGCTCGGGAGGTGCATACAACACTTGTAAGAAGCTCGGGATTGTTTAAACATCATCCATTGTGGATCACCGATTTGTTTGTTCCATTTCACTAATGATTTCACATCTATCTTCTATCTTGTTTGTTGTTATGTTCAAGATTTGTGAATCCAAGGATCGCAATCGGGAATTATCGGTGTTAATAGGAACTCAAGTTAATGTTTGTGGAATCAACATTAACCTTGTTTAATTGTTTTAATAATTAAATATCAAATTTAATGATTAATAATTATGATGAACAAAATGAGAAGAACACAGTTAATAAGCAAACAAAAGATTTGATTCAAACGTATTTCATTAAACAGATTAATGACTACAGATGAATAAATAAATAATGAATAACAAATGCTTCGAACTAGTTGATGTTGATCTGACGGCTGCTAGGGTTTATGTTTGTGTGATTTGATGTGATGTTGGGTTTGCCGTATTGATGCTTGGTTGTTTGTGTTTGTGAGTCGTGTTCTCGTGTCATCCTTGATGTGAAACCTAGGATCCATATTTATAGGCACATGTGTTTTAGTTAAGGAAACACCGGATCTCTTGGGATTCGCACAACTGTCTTGTTGACTTGTTGACTTGTAACACTTGTATTATTTACATACAAGTGTTTGGATTCCGCAGCTACATAGTCTTCCGTAGGTGTTTGTTCTTCCGAAGGTACTTTTTCTTCCGAAGGTACTTGTTCTTCCGCAGGAGTTTGCTCAACTGCAGGAGTCTTCACTTGAACTCTTTGATTGACCACTTGAACTCCAGAGCTGATTGTTCATCCGCAGATGATCTTCGGATGTTTGTTACTTTTAAGAAACATATCTACGGAAGAACAAAATGTTCATCCGTAGATGTTTCTTACACTTAGTCAGTTTCAGTAATTGACCAAGTATTATGTTTGTACCTGCAATCATACACAGATCAACACACATATGGGTTAACCTATATAGACAATGCATACATCATAATAATGAATTACAATCAATCATTACAAATATTGATTAAAGTTCTAAGCCTATACAAATTGATCTAGATCTGTTGTTTCTAGATCTAACAATACTCCCCCTTAGGCTTAGATACTTCTAATCAGCTCCTCAAAACTGAAAGTTCCTTCAATCTTGACACCATCTTCTTGTTAAAGTATGATACTGCATCCTTTTGATCTTCGTACTTGTACTTGATCTCCATTCTGCATATCCTTTGTAGAGTCTCAAAACTTAAGCCCAAAATGTCTTCTTCAGTAGTAAGTGTTTCCACTACACTTTCATTATGCACTATTTCGAGCTCATCTTCCTCTGAAATTCTCAGTTCTGAAACTTCTTCAAATGTAGATCCTTTCAGCAGTCCAGCTTCATGTCTTCTTTTTTTGTATGCCTTTGCGTGCAATTTGTCAATCACTTGAATCATATGCACATATAGACATAGGTCATTCTGTGTTCTTTCATCAGTTAGCTTTGGAAAGAATTTGTCATGTAGATATGATGTATTGCTTGGGTGAAGCAATTTGATCTCCACTGGGTCAAAAATTCTTATCTTATCAGCTTTCTTCCCTTCAGCATTCCTCAGCAGCACCAGCTTTTTTGTTTTCTTAACATATCCCCATTCTGTTATGGGATATGTATATTGATTTCCCTCAAAGCTTTTTATAGTTGCTGAATTTCTATTGATGTATCCAACCCTCTTTAACAATTCATCATCTACAAGAGTAGAGGGCTTAGATGTTGTTCTTTTCTTTCCTTGATTTCTCTTTCTGTCTTCAGCATCTTCCCTCTTCCCCTTGGATGGATTGGATAGTTAGATATGATTAAGCTTTGCAAATCTTTAATATCTCTCTCAGAAAGACTCAGTAATGCTTCTACATCATGGAAGTATTGGATTCTTCCAGATGTTCTCTTAATGATTGCACAATCCCAGTCCGGATCATATTTCCAGGCCATAATCCTGTTTTCTTCCACAGAACTGGGAGTTGTGATGTGATCATACAGCTCTATCAATGTAGATTTTTGCTCTGTAATCTCTCTGATTGTTGTACCCAAAGGCCACACTTTGCCAGGTATAACTGCTCGTGGCTCTCTAATTAGTTTTTCTTTCCCTTTGTGCTGATCTTTAGATTCAACAGTTATAGGATCAGCAGGGAGTTTGCTTTGTTGCTCATAGGATGGGTTTGGAGCTTCAGTTCTGAATCTCACCCCTGTGTCAAGCTCAACAGCCATTACATGCTCCATCATCCTCTTCAGTTCGCCAACTTTTCTTCTGCAGGACCGGTGAAGGGTGGTCACTTACAACACAACAACACAAAGAGGAGATTAACCAAACTTAATCAAACAGTAAACTGGATTAACCACAAGTATGATACTAAGAACACAAGTAATAAGTAAGTGACAAAACAAGAGAACACAAGATATTGGGTTTCAAGGATGTAGTATATTGCTTTCTCAAGTTCTATTACAAGTGTTACAAAGCATGAAGAAAGATATAAGAACATGGAATACTTATACTACAACCTACAGCCGGCTATACTTTGAAAGCCAGCTGGATACAATTGACTAGACACAAACAAAATCAATTGTAGAATCAAAAGGCATATCTGCCTTTTGACTTGTGACTATGACATGCCATAGCTCACATCCTAATATATTACAAAAAGAATAAAAGTACATAAAGTAGGAAGCATGGACTCAAGAACTCAATGTACTGTTACCAGAAGCATGGACCTTTCACCAACTCATATAAGTTGGTAACTTTACAGAGTTGCAGCGGAAAGGTGGTCCAGCTTTATGGTAAAGTACATCAGATAAAGGCATATCTCTAAAAGTCTTCGGAAGAAATCTGTCTTCACTAATTGGCTTCAGAAGACTTTGTCTTTGAAGCTTCGGAAGACTTCACTTTTGGCTTTGGAAGATATTGGTCTTGGCTTCGGAAGATTTTACACTTAGAATGTTTCTAGTGCATGGTGTAAAACTTCCGAAGCATTTCTACTTCAGTTCTTTAGTGCATGCTTGCAGAGAGACTTTGGATGTTTTGGCTGCATCAGACTTATAGGAATCCTTACAAACTCCCCCTAGGCTGATACTACCAAAACATTTAGAAGATCTTCAGATGTTTGTAGTCTTCAACACAATGATGACCATACCCTTCTTCATTAGATGGTCAGGATCATTCAGACTCTCATAATATCTTCTCATTTCAAAGAGATCATGCAGAAGTAAGTTGATTATGTCTTGCCATGTATAGACATTCTCAACACCTTAATCTCTGATCACATGCCATCTTTCTGGATTAGTAGTGAAGGTCCAAGATAAGATGGGTGTCTCAGCTGCAAGAGGAGCAACTTGAATTGGACTTGATTGGACTGCCTCTTCATGCACTTCCTCAGGTTGATCTGACTCAGCTTGAGGTGTAGAGGTAGATGATTCAGGCTTCTTCTTCTTAGACTTTGGTTTAGAAGCCATCCTCTTCTTCCTCTTAGAAGACTTTTACTGAGAAGACTGGTCTGCAGCACCTTGTTGATCATCCTTGTCTCTCTCAGTTGGGTGTTCCTCCCTCACAGGTTCCAAAGGAGAGGGAGTTTGACCCTGCTGTGGATCAAAAGATGAAGCTTGCTGAGGCTCAGCAAGAGGTCCGGGTTGTGTTGTCTTAGGTTATTCAAGCTTAAACTCCACTTCAGGTGGGATTTGACTTGGAGAAGAGTATAAGTCAATCAGCTCTCCACTCTTGATCTTCTGCTTGATTACCCTTATATGCTCATCCATTGTGGATAGAGACATAGGGCCAAGTCTCCTTCTGGAGAATCCATACAGCTTAAAGAAGCTCATCATCCTTTGTCTGTCAGCAGACTTCTTCATACTCTTTTGGATGATGGCTCTTGACTTTGTAGCCTCTTCCCTCATCTTTCTCTTTGTTGACTTTTGTTCTTTGAGCACTTGAAGTTCAAGCTGTTTGAGATACTCAAACTCAATGTACTCAAAGGACAAGGGAAGAAGTGCAGATGCCTGGTAGAGACCTGTGGCACTCAAGTAGTTGATCATGTTTTGTATGTCTGTTTCTTTGTCTACCTGAGGTTCTTGCGTAGATGCCATAGTCTCTTGCACAGGGCTTTCTTGAACTGGGGAGATAGTAGGAGCATGTTTGTATAGTCTTTTCTGTCTCTTCTCCTCTTTGAATTGGAGAAGTAACCTTGCATCCTCTTTTTCTTTCATCTCTCTTGACACTTCCATGTCAGCCAGTTCATTTAGTTGCTCTAAGGGGAGAGATATAATCTCATCTATGTCATAGTTCCTGGTCTGCACGTAAGTAATCCTGACTGCCCTCAACTCATCATCTTGAGTGTTTGGTCTGGGGGCAACCCTGATTGCAGCTTGCATAAAACCTGAAGACCCAGAGGAACTTTCTCCCCTTAGCTTCCTTTTCCTCTCTCTCTCCTCCTCCTCAATTTCCGCAGGAGTCAAAAATCCTTTTCCTTTTGTCACCCACAGACCTTTGTGACTCAGGGTGGATAGAGGTTTGGCCTTCATTGCTTGGTGTAGCATCCATGCTCTGGCCAGAGAGAGGTTGTGAGACACCTTCACCAGCAGGTGTTTCACCGAGGGAATGAATTTCTGAAGCAGTTGTTGGTGTGACAGGGCTCTCAGGCTCTATCACTGGGCCTTCAGCCAAGGTTTTCCCTTTGAAGCTAATCTCAGGGTCTGCCTCAGCATCCAGTTGACCAATGACATTACCTGATTGCCTTTGTCTTCTTCTTAGGCTGAACTCTTCAGTAATTCTGTCTTGAATTCTGAGTGCTAACCTGTCAACTTGTGTTGATTTGCTTGGATTGACGAATTGCATGTTGACCAGATCAAGACCTTCATAGTAGTTCAAGGTTTGAAAATCAAATACTTCTTGTTGCCATTGAACTCTGTGAAGAATAAGGGCTCTTCTATCAGCATCATACCTCCACCCAATGATGTAGTTTGAAGTTCCTTGAGGTGGGGATGACATAGCCCTTAGTATACCTTCCTCAAAGAGACTCCTGATGATAGAGTCTATAGAGTCCACATTAATGTGAACTTGAGAAAGTTGCTGAGTATGCACAATTGCAAGTGAGGATGGTGAGTCCTTAATGTCCATACTCTTTGAAGAACTCCCAGGTTCTGTGTCTGTAATGACTTTCCCCCGCTTTTTGGTAGCATCAACCTCTTGCATAGGTGAGCTAGAGGTTAGGTCAACCACATTCATAGGTTCTTGTGTTCCTGGTTGAACTCTTCTTAAAGATCTCCCAGCTAGTTTTTCCCTGAGATAAGATATCTCAAGTTGCTGATTATTGACCCTATTGTGAAGGGTAGTCACCTAGATTCAAGGTGACTAACCTTAGAGACTAAATAGGAGCATGTTTTTGACAGTTTTTGCACCTTTAGTCTCAAATTCCCTTCTTCTTCATCAGAAGAATCATTGGGGGATGAGATGATTAGACCAAAGTCCTCTCTCTCACCACCAGCTTCAGGTTCTTGGCTGCTGGATTTCCTCTGCTCATTGACATTCTCAGTTGAGATGTCAATGGGCTGAGTTGTCATGGTTGAGGTCTTAATAATGTAATCACTTGCAAAAGTGAGAGCCTCTTCCATATGGATATCCTGAATAGGTTCAGAAGTATCCACCTTAGTTGCGGGTGACTAATGTGGGCTAGATGAGAAGAGTCAGGAGTACTCATCTCTCTTTGAGTAGGGGAAGAGAAGAGAGACTCATGGTACTCACTGAAACCTAAATCTTCATCAGTATAGAATGAAAGGTTGGGAATAGGTTGATTTAGATCTAAAGGCTGGGGATGGTAACTGTCCCCTGAAGGTTGTTCACTTGAGTGTTGAGACTCAGAGTGAAGGCTTAAGGCAGTTGGGCTTGTGAGCTCATCAGGGTGAGCATGAGGAACCTCAGCCCTGATTGTTGAAGAGATGGGAGTGGTTTGCTCCTCAGGGGAAGTGGGAGCTCTAGTGTCCACTTCCTCCTGTATTGGTGAGTATATGGGGACCTGCACAGACTCAATAGCTTGAGCAGGGGTTCGTTTGGATTTTCTTTTTTAGGTGAGGGTTACTTGTGGCCTTTTTGGTGGTAGAGAGGTAGAAGGTGTGGGTTCAACACTAGCTTGTGTTGCTAGGTTGTCACCTTGAGCAATGAGCTCTAACATTTTGGGGACAAGCGTTGTTTCTACCCCTGAGAAGCCTACAGTTGGCTTCTTCATGATTTTAAAGATACCGGGCTTCATCTGTCCTAATTTAAGAATATTATATGTTTCCCTTAACTGTGAGCCCAGTTCACAGTTGAGAATATGTTGAACATATCTAGGAAACATATAATACTCTAAGGAGTCCAAGTTAGCAAGCAAATTTGTATAGACAAATTGAGAGTACCTGAACTTGACCCCTTGAACCATTCCATGTACTATGAAGGAGAGATCCTCAGGAATCTGGTCCCACCCACCATGCTTGTTTGACAAGCTGTGGATAACCACATGAAGCAGGTATTTCCACTGGGATGAGACCTTCCCTTTCCTGAAGGTCTTTACAGAGAAATCTCCCTCATAGCCCATCTGCTCAAAGGAATGATTTACAGCTTCCTTTGGGAAGGACAACTCACTTCTTCATCATCCAGCTGCAAGTGAGTGTTGATGATGGCCGGAGTGATGAAGATTGTCCTCCCTTGCACTGTGGCAGACAGTGCCTTCTCCCATCCATGATGACCTCTTGGCAGGTCTTCCAAAATTCAAGCAGATGATCCTCTTAGGGAGGTGAAGTAATTTAATAAAGCTAAGAAACGGCAAATCTCTGAGAAACTATCATCTTTCTCATAGCTTAACAGAGCAACCTGGTTGTGTTGCCTGTGAAGTTGCATGGAGAAATCTGGGTTGTTTCTGCGGTTAAGGTTGGTCCATTTGAGAAGCTTAAGGATGAAGAAAGATGAAAAGCAAAGGCGGTTTGGGAATTAGGTTTGAGAAATAGTAGAATTGAAGAAGATAGTGAAGGAGAGGGGGAACCGTTGGGTATTTATGTGAAAAGGATTTGAACCCAAGTTAATGAAAGAGGATAACTTTGAAATCCGAATGTCGGTCCCACCTCTGAAAAAGTAGTTTACTTTTGCTCAAAAAGTAGTTTTCTTGGAATTCGAAAAGCTTCCGAAGGTAAATTATCTTCGAAAGTTTTAATGAAAAAGCTTCCGAAGCTAAAATGACTTCGGAAGAATTTCCTGAGAGTTTTGAAAATTTTGCTTCGGAAGAGAAATAAAAACTGGAATGCTTTGTTTATAAAACAACAAAGCTTCCGAGAGTTAATTTTGCTTCGGAAGAAAAAGTCCTTGAAAACAAATAAGTGTCTGAGACAAGTATTTAAGCTTCGGAAGATAGATTGAAACCTCTTCCGAAGGTAAAATTTCTTAGACAGTTATTTATTTTGAAGACATGATTTTCTTCCGAAGATAAAAATATATCTTCCGAAGGATCAGAAAATTTTCAAGAATCTAAGGAAAATCTTCAAAAAGGATTTTTTATCCAAAGAAAACATGAGCTTATGAAAGTGATGAACTAGACAACTTAGGACACACATATTTTAAGAAATAAGTAGAATTAGTTTTAAGAAAAAATCTACTCAAAGTTAATCATCCCAATAGCTGATATTAGATATTTAAATCTTTGTTCATCAAAAGCTTTTGTAAACAGATCAGCATATTGTTCATCTGTATGAACTTTGACTAGTTTAATTAATCCCTTTCATAGTTATCTCTTATTAAGTGATACCTGATATTGATGTGTTTGGTCCTTGAGTGCTGCACAGGATTCTCAGTGATAGAGATAGCACTATTGTTGTCTATGTGAATGGGAGTCTCCTTGAAGTTAAATCCATAGTCAAGCATCTGATTTTGAATCCAAAGCACTTGAGCACAGCAACTTGCAGCAGCAATGTATTCAGCCTCAGCAGTTGATGCAGACACACAGGATTGTTTCTTGCATTGCCATGAGACAACCCTTCCACCAAGGAATTGACATCCCCCAGATGTAGACTTTGCAGTCATATTGCAACCACCATAATCACTATCTGTATAAGCATACAGATTGAAGTCAGGATTCTTTGGATACCATAAACCAAGTGTTGAAGCACCTTTGAGGTATCTTAGAATCCTCTTGACAGTGATGAGGTGAGACATCTTAGGGTTGGCTTGATATCTTGCACAAATACATGTAGCAAACATGATATCAGGCCTGCTAGCAGTAAGATACATAAGAGACCCAATCATAGCCCTGTATATGTGTTCATCTACACACTCCCCCTCAAGATCAGGTCCAAGGGAGTGGTTTCTGGCTATGGGTGTCTTAGCAATCTTACAATCAGTCATGTTGAACCTCTTGAGTATGTCCTGAACATACTTTGACTGACTTATGAAGATACCATCTTCAACTTGCTTCACTTGAATTCCCAGAAAGAAATTGAGTTCTCCCATTGCACTCATTTCAAATCTGTCTTTCATCAGCTTCTCAAAGTCTTTGTAGAGCTTTGGATTAGTTGAACCAAAGATGATGTCATCTACATACACTTGAACTAGCAATATGTCATTTCCCTGTCCTTTGATGAAGAGAGTTCCATCTATAGTACCTCTTCTGTATCCATGTTTGCAAAGATACTCAGACAATGTCTCATACCACTTCCTGGGTGCCTGATGCAGCCCATAAAGAGCTTTGTCAAGCTTGCAGACATAATCAGGATGATCAGGGTCTACAAAACCAGGTGGCTGTTTGACATACACCTCTTCATCAATCACTCCATACAGAAAAGCACACTTCACATCAAGTTGAAAGACCTTGAAGTTCTTGGATGCAGCAAATGCCAGGAATATCCTAACAGCTTCTAGTCTTGCTACTGGAGCAAAAACATCAGTGTAGTCAATCCCTTCTTCTTGTGTGTATCCTTGAACAACTAGTCTAGCCTTGTTCTTGATGATAATGCCTCTATCATCCTTCTTATTCCTAAACACCCATTTGGTTCCAATGGTAGTCTTCCCATGAGGAAGAGGACAAAGGTTCCAAACTTTTTGCCCTTTGAATTGAAGCAACTCTTGTTGCATAGCTTCAACCCAACTTCCATCCTTTAGAGCCTCATCAACTTTCTTTGGCTCTATCTGGGATAAGAAACAAGAGTGAAGACAAACATTTGCTTCATGGGTTTGTCCTCTTGTTCTTACCCCTGTGACAACATCTTCAATGATGTTTGTGGTGGGGTGAGACTTGTGGATCCTAAGCTGAGGGATCACAGCAAGTTGCTGAGAAAGATCTAAATTTGAAAATTTAGATCTGGCATAGATGATTCACCCTCCACATCACCACACTTATCAAGATTTACTTGATCCAATGAGTGTGTGACATCATTGATGTTGTCATCTATGGTGTGGTTATTAGCATCAAGGAATTCTTGATCACTTTCACCACCACCATTGTTGTCTTCCACAATTGAGGTATCCTTATCTGGTTGTGGAGCCTCTGAGCTGGAATTTGAAGGCACCCCAGATGTATCAGCTGAGTTTGTCATTGTAGTGCTGATAGAAACCTCATTTGCTGAAGTAGTTCCAACTGGAGCTGAAGATGTATGAGTTGAAGGTCTTCCTAGCTCAAATCTTGGATCAGGATCACCTGTATTTAAATTTTCTGCAGATCCTGAAACATTCTCACAAGATTTGTTAAAACAGTTGGTAACTAAATCAAGATCAAATAGCCAATCAGGACCAGAACCAGCCACACAGGGTGTGTGTTCATTGAAAGTCACATTGGCTGACTCCTCAACAATTCTAGTTCTGAGATTGTATACTCTATAAGCCTTAGCCTGGGAAGAGTATCCAATGAAGTTTCCATCATCTGATTTCTCAGCAAATTTGGCAATTTGATCTTTGGTATTCAAGATGGTGCAAGGACATCCAAATGACCTGAGAAAACCAATGAAAGGTTTTCTCTTGTGCCAAAGTTCATAAGGAGTCTTACCATGTGTCTTAACTACTAAAACTCTGTTTTGCACATAGCAAGCAGTGTTTACTGCCTCTGCCCAGAAGGTGATGGGCAGTTTAGAGTCAGACAACATAGTTCTTGCAGCTTCAATTAGTGTCCTGTTTCTCCTCTCAGCAACACCATTTTGCTGAGGAGTCCTGGGAGCACTATATTGTCTTGTAATACCTTTTTCATCACAAAATGCATCAAGGGTTTGATTCTTGAATTCAGTCCCTTGATCACATCTTATGGTTTTGACCTTGTGATCACTTTGATTCTCAATTTTTAAGATGAAATTCTTCAGAATCTCAGGGGTCTCATCCTTAGTTCTAAGAAAGAAAACCCAAGTGAATCTTGTAAAATCATCTGTGATCACCAAACAATAAGAGGTCCTTCCTAGACTCATTACACTGGTGGGGCCAAAGAGATCCATATGTAATAAGTGTAGGGGAGTAGTGATGGAGTTCCTTTCCTTAGGCTTGTGAGATACCTTATGTTGCTTCCTTTCAGGCATGCAACACAATGATCAGCTCTTTCTTTGGCATTCCAGTTACCAAATCATGTTTAATTAGTTTATTCATGTTCTTAAAGTTTACATGGCACATTCTTTTATGCCATAGGAAAGACTCATCACTATTGGCTTTAGACAGAAAGCATGAAACTTCTCCAGAGGGAGATGTTTCTTGCAAGTCCATCTTGTACATGTTCCCTTTCCTGGGGGCTCTAAGCAGGATGTGCTCATGAGGAATGACCACTCCAGGCTTGAGAACAATGCACTCATGCTCAGTAAAGAGCATGTTATGACTCTGATCACAAAATTGGGATACACTCAGAAGATTGTACCCAAGCTCCTTGACAAAGTTTACCTTTTCAATGCTGAGCTTACCATTTGTGACCTTGCCCCTTCCAAAATGTAACCACCTTCATCTCCTCCAAAAGCAACTGGTCCTCCATCAATCCTTTCAAAGTTATGGAGTAGTGACCTATTGCCTGTCATGTGCCTGGAACAGCCACTATCAATGATCCAGACATTCTTGTTTGTCTTGAGCTGTTCCTGCACAAAGAAAATGATTAGTTACATTTGGAAACCCAAGCCTTATTTGTCTTGGGCTCACTAAGTTAATAGAAGGTAATGCAACAGTAATAGATCCTATGGTTGTGCTAGGAGGATCTTGAGCTGTTGTTGATGGAGAATTTTCAGTCACTTGGTCTTTCTTAGACTTCCACACCACCTTTGGAGTCTTGGACTTGACCTTCAAAACTTCGGAAGCTTTTGGACTTCGAAGTTTTGATGACTGAACCTTCGGAAGATTCTGCAGTCACTGCAGCAGACTTCAGTGCTTCGGAAGAATTCCTTTCTTCCGAGACCAACTTCTCTTCCGAAGGTATTTTCATTTGCCTTCTTCTTAGATTTGGAGCTTCCGAAGGAAACAGATTTTCCTTCCGAAGCTTGAATCTTCTTGGAACTCTTTGAAGTCTTTGTCTTGGTCATATGGACAGTACTTTTAGGATTGTATGGACAATCCTTAGCAATGTGAGAGGTACTTTCACACATGACACACAACATTTTCTTCTTCACAAGAGTCTTCTTATGAGAACAAGACTGTCTTTGGTCACATCCCTTCTCCACCTTCATCTTTGCAGATGCTGAGACAGTTCTTATGGGCTGGGAACTGTTCTTGGAGTTTGATGGTCCAGGCTGTGCAGCAGTGGTACACAGCAGATCAGTCTTCTTCTTGGTACTGAGATGATTTGAACAAGAACCAGAACTCTTAGCTGAAGAGTTTTGGTTGATGTCTTCAGTCTTTACTACTTCAAACCCTGCAGAGATAAAAACTTGTTTCTGCTTAGAGTCAAAAGTAGCCTTGATCTCTTGAGCCTTGCTTTTCTTTTGCTCTTCCTGATCAAGTTCTTTCTCATTGACTTGGTCATCACAGTAATCTTCTTCTCCTCAGAAGGATAGTGGCCCTTCTTAGAATCCTCCTCTTCACTCTTCTCAGAGGAATTCTTCACTATCTCTTCTTCATCCTCTTCACTCATAGGATCTATGAGAGGAAGCTCATCTTCACAAGTTCCACACCTAGGAGATCTTACAGACAAGATTGTGTGTGGAGGAGCTATCTCATTGGATCCCAGTCCCTGTCTATTTTGATAAAACACTTTGTTGTGCAGGGATGAGGATATCATGTTCTTGAAGGTCTCTTCTTCAAGAACACTCTTTTCTGCTGGCTTTGCTGATCACAAGCTCAGCCTGGCACTCAGTCAGCTTGGTTATGAGATCTTTGATTTGAGTCCTAAAATCTGTATGCTCATGTTTTAGAACTGAAATGGTTTTCTCTAAGTCCTCTATCTTTAGTTTATAATCATTTTCAGACTTTCTAAAATCAGATTTTAAAATGTTTAAGGACTCAAGATCAGATCTCATCTCCAAGTTATAGGACCTGTATCTATTAACTTTAGCAATGCATTCAGTACAGAGATGTTCCAATACCTTGGCTTCATCATGATCTGCCATTAGTGCTTGGTTTGGAGAAGCATCTTCCACCTGAAAGCTCCAGTCAAAGCCTCCTTCTTCAACAGCAACAGCAGCTTGTTGCTTTGGCTTCTCATTCTGGGGGCTTTCTCAGTGTAGTTTGGTCTGGTTTGTGCTTGGCCACCATTTGTTCTGGGTGCCTTACACTCTCTGGCAAAGTGGCCCATTAAGTTACAGTTGTAACACTTGACTTTGCCTTTATCCAAGCCAAACTTTCCACTGGTTGCATTGCTTGGAAACTTCCTTCCAGTTCTCTTGTAGAACTTCTTGGCTTTGTGAGTGAGAAGAGCCATCTGCTGGACTATTTCCATGTATTCCAGATCATCTGGATGGATACAATCCAGGTCTTCAAGAGTGAAAAAGAGTTGCCACATCTTTCATCAGAAGACACAAAGGCTTGAGAAGAGCTTGTCTCTTGGAATGGGCTTCCTTGAGTGTAGTTCTCCCTGGGTGTCTCTGGGAAGGTGATGAAAGGACCCTTTGGTGAATTGTCAGGGTAGCATATGAGATGATGTTGGGGTTCTATGATATCCCTTTCAACCACGTGCAGGGCTGAACCCAATTGATTGTTGGAGTTGCCAGATGAACCTTGCATGTTCATCTCCATCTGGTAACCACTGAGAATCCCATATAACTCTGTCAGAGTAAGAGTTTTGAGATTTTCAGTCCTCTTGATCACCACACAATAGTGTGTCCATTGCCTAGGAAGTGAGGACATGAACTTCCTTACAATGTCTCTATTTCAAGAGGAACTCCTCCATCCACAAGGGTATCCACTATCTCAACATACCTGAAGTATTGCTGAGTCATGGTTTCACCTGTTTTGAAGGTGAAGTTTTCAAACTGCTGCTTCAGGAGATCCTTCTTGTTCTCCTTGGCTTCAGAGGAGCCTTCATACATCAGTTTTAGTGCATCCCACAGCTGTTTAGCTGTTTTGCACTTCTTGAAACCTCTATACACAGAGTTTGGAAGGGCAGTTTGAAGGGCTGTCATGGCTTTTCTATCAATCTCTACTCTCTTCCTATCTTCATCAGAGTAGATTAGCCACATCTTTGGGGATCATACTAGCCCCAGTAGCAGAAGGAGTGCTGGGTATGAAAGGTCCATTTTCAACAGACTCCTACATTCTTGAGTCTAAAGACCTGATGAAACCTTCCATTCTCATGCACCAGGTATCAAAGTCATCAAGAGTGATTAGTGGGGACTTGTTCATGGTTCCAGTTTTCATATCCGTCTTGGAAATTGCTGCCATTTGAAAAGTTTAGTATTTGTGTGTGTGAGGATCTTAAGATGGTGAGATCTTATATCAAGAGCCTGAAATGCTCTGATACCAATTGCAGGACCGGTGAAGGGTGGTCACTTACAACACAACAACACAAAGAGAGATTAACCAAACTTAATCAAACAGTAAACTGGATTAACCACAAGTATGATACTAAGAACACAAGTAATAAGTAAGAGACAAAACAAGAGAACACAAGATATTGGGTTTCAAGGATGCAGTATATTGCTTTCTCAAGTTCTATTACAAGTGTTACAAAGCATGAGGAAAGATATAAGAACATGGAATACTTATACTACAACCTACAGCCGGCTATACTTTGAAAGCCAGCTGGATACAATTGACTAGACACAAACAAAATCAATTGTAGAATCAAAAGGCATATCTGCCTTTTGAATTGTGACTATGACATGCCATAGCTCACATCCTAATATATTACAAAAAGGATAAAAGTACATAAAGTAGAAAGCATGGACTCAAGACCTCAATGTACAGTTACCAAAAGCATGGACCTTTCACCAACTCATGTAAGTTGGTGACTTTACAGAGTTGCAGCGGAAAGGTGGTCCAGCTTTATGGTAAAGTATATCAGATAAAGGCATATCTCTAAAAGTCTTCGGAAGAAATCTGTCTTCACTAATTGGCTTCGGAAGACTTTGTCTTTGAAGCTTCGAAAGACTTCACTTTTGGCTTCGGAAGATATTGGTCTTGGCTTCGGAAGATTTTACAATTAGAATGTTTCTAGTGCACGGTGTAAAACTTCCGAAGCATTTCTACTTCAGTTCTTTAGTGCATGCTTGCAGAGAGACTTTGGATGTTTTGGCTGCATCAGACTTATAGGAATCCTTACATCTTCCCTTAAGCTCATGTGCCTTGTAGTTGTGACCCTGTAGCCAACAGATCATATTGTACTTGATGAGCTTTGCTGTGTCACAGTGGCCTAGATCTTTCTTGATTTTCTGAAGGCTTGAAATGTTGTGAATGCTTCATAATCACAATTAGGAATCATGAATCTAGCCAGCTCAAACTCTTACAGCACATCTTTCATCTCACTCATGCTCATCCTTTCCACCATGTCATACGGAAAGCCATGATTTATTAGGGTCATAAACATTGAGGATTCAGGCCTTTCTTCCAGTATGTATTTTGTGGTCAGCAGTTCATCAACCTTTGATTCATTGTCTGTTGTGGGAGGTTCATCCTTTATGAGCTCGTTCCATTCAGCATCACTCTCAGCTTCATCATGAGTTACTGGCTTTAATGTTGAAGCATCCACTGAAGGAGTATGCTCTGGAGATGTAGGCCTTGATCTTTTGGGTGAATCTTCAACATTGATCACCTTTTTCTTTGTAGAGCCTAAGTACTTCCTCTTTCTGGTGTACAGTATAAGTTGCTTTGAAGTCTCAGCAGGTTCTTTTGTTTGTTTTGGTGTAGGAGCATTTGATTCAAGGGCACTTATCTTCATCTTCAGCCCATCAATCTCTTCATCCGTTCTTTGCAGCTGAGCATATTGTTCTTGCAGAGTCTTTTTGGTTTTGTTGCTCTCCAACACAAGCTTTTTTATTTCAGCCTTCTCATTTGCAATTGACTCTTTTTGTTCTTTGACAAGCTCATGCAAAGCATCAATGACTTCATTATTTTCTTGTATGTTTTCTCTTAGTCTTTTTAGACTAGATTCCTGCTTCATAAGCTGATCATCTTTTTCTTTCATTATTCTCTTCAACTCTTGAATTCTTTGTTTTCTAATGTTGGACTTGACAACAAGCTTGTTGTATTCAGCCACCAAATAGCTTTTGCTTATAGGGATGTCATCTTCACTTAGCTCATCTTCATTATAGGCAATTACATCCACATAGTTTGCTTCTTCTTCTTTTTCTTGATGTTGAGAGGTGATCTCATCATCATTTACTTCTTCAGGGGCTACACTTGCTGAGCTTGAACTGGATTCAATGGCTTGATCAGTCAGTTCTTGATGTGGTTGTTGTTGTTGCTGATGGTTGGTGACTTGAAAGACTAGGGCAGTTTCATTTGAGTGAAGAAGGGAGTCAGACTTGGTTATAGACAGTTGAATTGTACTTGCTTGTGAGGCTAACTCTGTCTCCCCAGTGTAAATGCTTTCAGTTGATTGGATTTCAGGGGTTGGAGATTGTTGAAAAAGTTGCATTTGGATTTGATTTGGTGATGGAGGGTGAATTAGAGAGATTGGTTTAGTGTTTTGGCTGGCTGGTGATTGTGGTTAGGGAGATTGAGGTTGTGGAGATTGATGATGTTGGTGAATGGGTGATAGATGAGGTGAAGGTGAGACTTCCTCAGTGTTAGCAGGAGAATTTTCTTCCTGGTCTTCCCATACCAGTTCTTATGGGATGTTGGCATTAGATTGGCATGTCTTCTCCTTGGTATTTTCCACTAATCTTGTTCAAAACAGATCTACCCAAATGAGCTTGCACAAATACATCACCATCTCTTGCTATTCTAGGAAATTCACCATTGATGATCAGTTGTAGGAACCTTGGGAACATGAACATTTTGTCAGCCTTTTGCACTTTGATGTGGTCACATAGACAATTGAAGATGTACTTGGAGTAGTTGTATGTTCTTCCCTCAAAGATGCCAATGATCCCAGATGATATGTGCCTTGAGAATCTGTCAAGCCCAGACTTCCTGTTGGAGATGCACTTTAGATAAGTGTGACATAGGAATCTGTATGGCTTGCATAATCTCCCTTTCTTTATCTCACCCTTGTCAAAATCACCATCATACCTCATCAAATAGAATACTTTCTCAATGTATTCATTCTCGAACACATCAGGGTGACCAACTTCTTGTTCTCCCAACTTTAGAATCCTCCTTATGGTCTGTTCATTCATCCTCAGTCTTTGATTCTTCACTTCCGCCATGATAACTTCTCCAATTTCTTCTATTCGTGTGGAGTTCTAGAAATCAATTATAAGTGATTGGTGAATCACAGGCTCTGCTGTTAAAGCATAGAACAGCCTGGATCGTCGCAAATACGTAATGATGTCTCGACATCCTTCTGACACAGGGCCGTCGGGATTTAAGAACGCACACACATTGTGCTCCCTTGCAAATCGATTAGACGTCTGTTCATGAGAGTTAAGAAGAATGGATTAGAATCAACATTACAGACATGAGAATGCAAACATTTTTAATGATAATCAAGAATCAAACAGTTCATTTTTTATGATTATGACATGTTTTACCTTCTGAACAATGATTTGAGATCACGATTATGTGTGTAGATACATATGTACCTAGTTTACGATCTTAATGTAATATGTCTGTCATGTCCTTAATGTAAATGAAATATATGAGTTGAATGAAACAGAATATGTGATTGATGATCTTAATGTTGAATGTTTCAGTGTATGTTTGAATGTTTATTGTTTATTAACGCATGGTTGAACTAACTATATAGGTTTGTGGTTGTTTACATAGATCTTAGTCAAGAATGGTTAAGAAATATGTTTAAACTTAGTCATGTGAAGTTCTTATGCGAATGGACCATACGCGTGAACAACTTCATGCTAATGAACCAGTCGCACGACTGAACCAGGAGACTGGATCAGTCGCACGATTCTAACATGAGTTTGACTCAGTCGCACGACGGAAGCCTCAGTCGTGTGGTTGAAACAATCGTATGACTCAGTCGCACGACTGAACCATACTAATGGTTCAGTCGCACGAATGAGAAACCCTAACCTATAAATACCACTTAATTCGTGGAAGAACGTAACACTTCGAATACCTACGTACTAAATCGCACCCTAGCCGTCCAGAGACTTCTAAGAACCTGTTCCAAGTTTATAGATCGCACTAAATCGATTTGCAGTCGTTCTTAACGTTTAGATTCAATCTAAGATCGATTCTACGTGCGTTCTCACTGATTGGATCGCCAATCAAATAGGATTCCGCACTATTTGAGTTGGTATACGCGTAAATCAGTTAGTACTCCGTCTCGTACACGGTCCTAACAAGTGGTATCAGAGCTTTGGCTCTTGATTTACGTGTGATTCAATCGATTTTGATATAAAAATTGTGTTTTCACTCAAAAACGCAATCTTTTTGTGTCAAACAGTGTTTTAGACGTCTCCAGGTCAAAAAGTTAACGTTTTCCGGCATACGGCAATTAGGGTTAGTGAGAAATTTGTGTTTTTGCGTCAAAATACCTTAAACCTTCGAATTCTCAAAATTCAGCAGCTTCAGTCGCACGATTGACTCAATCGCACGACTGAACCCATCCGCATCCCTCATACGCACGATTGGACTCAGTCGTTCATCCATTCGTACGTCTGAACTGCCGATTCGCATTGCTCATCCGCACCTGTCCATTCGCACGATTGAGCCATCCGCATTGGTTCATTCGCACGATTGAGCCATCCGCATTGTTCAATCGCACGAAGAGTTCAATCGCATTCCTTCAGTCGCACAAGTAAAACAATTTGTTCTAAAGTTCAAAGTCGATAGTAATGGAGGACCAATATTCAGCTTTCACCGCAGGGAGGGACTCAAGGATTAAGAATCTATTGCTTCTGGAAAATGAAGTGGGGAATCACAATAAACCCCCTAAGATCATAACGTTAGATGATTACCCACAATGGAAGCAAAGATTTGAGATCTACTTAAATGGAGTAGATCCCAATCTGTGGGAGTCGATAGAGACAGGGTATAACATGCCTGTAGGTGCAGATGGAGTCAAACTTACCTTAGGTGGCATGACTGATGGCCAAAAGGTAAAGTACAATGCTGAGAAGAAAGTATATGCAATGCTAACTCAGTCAATTCCTAAGGACATCTTCCATCAATTTTCTAAGAACAAGCAAGCAAAGAAGCTGTTGGATGAATTGGAAAAACGGTATGACGGGAATGCGTCATTGAAAGCTCTAAAGGCTAAAGCGTTGAAGAAGGAGTTCGACAACTTCTCGTCAATGGGTAAGGAGAGCTTGGATGATGTCATCGATCGGTTCTACCACTTGATGAGTGAGCTGCACACTCATGGAGTTACAACGACCATGGAGGACAAGGTGTCAAACTTTGCAGATGGGTTGCCAGAGAAGTGGGTTTCCTTTGTATCCAACCTTAGACAGAATGAGATGCTGGCGAAGTTAGATATCAATGATTTCATTCTGAAGCTGAGAGAGGAAGAGTTGAGGATGAAATACAGGGCCCAAAGTCTTCATATGATCAGAATCCGTCACTGTACAACTCAACTCCACAAGCTAAAACGTCTGGAGCACCACTTCAAACGGCATTTGTGTCGAGTTCAGCTGCTACATCTCAAGCTACTACTTCAGGATCTGACACGTCAGGGTCGTCTTGTACTCAATACATAGCACCTGAAGCCAATGCTACAAAACTGAAGACCGAGAATCTCGGGAATGTGACAGTAGAGGTAGAAAAGGAGCATATGGATCTCTTAGCAGTTGTCGTTCACTCCTATGACGGACTAGTTGCTGGGAAAATTGGGAACTGCCATCTGGAAGATGAGGACTACGAGCAGGTAGACGAGACAGAGTTGGAAAGAATGGACATCATGTGGGCCTTAGCAAGAATGGACATCATGTGGGCCTTAGCAAGTGCTGTCTGGAGAGCTAAGAAGTTTGTCAAGAAGACTGGACAGAACTTGATTGCCACTAAGGACACAACTTTTGGTTTTGACAAAACCAAAGTTACCTGCTTCAACTGTGGGGAAAAGGGGCACTTCAAGCGTGAATGTGTGAAGCCAAAGAAGACAAGAAATGGGAATCCATTCTCATATTTCAATCGATAGGATAAACCCACAAATAGTCCTACTTCATCAAGCAAAGATCCTAAGGCCTTGACCGCTCAGGATGACGAAGGACAAGATTGGAGCTTTCGATTTGTGTCTCCGGGAGAATCCAACGTTAATGAAGAAACTGCACTCGTTGTCGATCACCTGTCTGAAGAAGGGACAAGCACAAAATGTTCAGAATCACCAGAACCAGAAAAGTTAGACTCTGCTTTGATGGCTGATTCAACCGCACCCTCTCAGGTAAGTACCAAAGACCAATTGTTTGATAATCATGCTTGTGTTGAATGTAATAAATTTAGGGAAAGCATTGATTTGAAATTTGCTAGGTTATTAGATCATAACGATATCTTAGTAAAGGACTTGAAACTGTGCATAGAAGCAAATCGTGTTTTAAAACAAAATGAGCACAGTTACAAAGAGAAAATAGAATTGTTAAATAAACAACTTAGGGAAACCGAAGTTGTGGCTTTTAACCAAGCAAATGACATTAAGTTATATTTAAACTCCCTTGAAGAAACTAAAAAGGAAAAAGCAGTTTTGGAAGTCGAAGTAAATTCATTAAAACAAAAACTGCACAATTGGACTAGTTCTTCTCACATAGTTAAAAACTTAGTGAAAGAACGAAATAACGGGGAGGGATTAGGTTACAAAGTGGTTCCACCACCACATGAGATCTTGTTAAATACTAAATGTCGACTAGTAAATAACAATCCTATTAAGGATCATGTGGTGACCACTCCTCTAGTTAGTGATCCAGATTCCACGTGTCAAACGGTGGAATCTGTCACTAAACTGAAGGAGGACACTTTGAAATCTAAGGGTAAAATGCCTATTGTTAATTTGGATGAGCAATTTGAGAAGGTTGACGTTAAGTCAGGTTCAACAACGTCTAATAATGAACACAAAAAGACCAAACAAGTTAACCAATCACGTGATTCATGTCTAAGTCCAAATAAACAAAAGGGTAAAGATGTTAAAAAGGTTCAAACAATTAATTTTGTCAAAGAAGATAAAACATCTAAACAAGAAGTGACAAAACCCAACAAGCCCAAAGTCACCCCGGTCTCACACACTTCCCCACAGAGACGTCTTTCCCAACATGTTGAAGGTCGATCATGCTACAATTGTGGAAAGAGAGGACACATCGCTTCTAACTGTCCTAAGTATCAGACACCAAGAAAGAAAGTTGAACTTTATGATACAAAACAGATTTCTTCTAAAAGGAGTTCTATTACTCCACCTAAAAGAAATAATGAAACTAAAGTTCAAACCATAAACCAGTCGTCTTTTAATCACAAACAAGCCTTGCACAAAACTGGCATGTGGAAAGAAAAATCTAATCAAGTGTCTGATACTGAGAGCAGTAAGAAGCATGATATGCCCTCGCCTTCAAATGGACAGTAGGTTGAATTTATGATGTGTGATGCCTCTGGGTCACCCAAGCCAGTTAAGGCTTGGGTACCTAACCTAAACTAATCATTTCCTTTATATGTGCAGGGTGTTCGCTATAGTGCTGAAACTAACACTTGGATTGTAGATAGCGGAGCATCAAGGCACATGACTGGAAACCGGGCACTCCAGTCAAACGTCAAACAAATTAAAGGAGGTCATGTTTCTTTTGCGGGAAATAAAGGAGGTTACATCACAGCTCAAGGGAAAGTGGGAATCAGAAAGTGAAGTTTGATAAAGTAAACTACGTTCAACAACTTCAAAACAACTTACTTTCTGTATCCCAAATATGTGATAAAGGATTTAAGGTAGTATTCGACAACAAGAAGTGCTATGTCCTGAAAAAGGACTATGTGATCCCGGAGGACCAAGTCTTAATGTCTGCCTCAAGATATAATGACCTTTATGTCTTGGATCTATCAAAGGCCTCTACAACGGATCATCAAGTTCAGTGCTTCTTGTCAAAGGCAACTGAGAAGGATTCTATCTCCTGGCAAAGGAGAATGGGACACATCAATCCACGAAAGATGAATCACTTGATCCAGAATGATCTAGTGCGAGGAGTAAACGTCAAAAACTTCCAACTCCTAGATTTTTGTGTCGCCTGCAAGAAAGGCAAACAGAGGAAGAAGTCTCATAAGGAAAAGAAAGTTCATTCCATTTGTTGATAATGTATGTCCCTAGATCATGATTTGTAATGTAATGAACTTGTCTATCTGATTTTGATGATTGTTTTGTAAATTGATTAATGAAATGATATGAATTGGTTGTTACTTGTAATGTTTAATATTTCATTAATGAGTTGTGATTGAATTGATTGGGTTTATGAATGTTTGAATGAGTGCACATTAAGTTATATTTAAATAGAACATTCAAACTTAACTTAATGAAGTTCTCATGCGATGGCCCATGCGAATGGACCACACGCATGAATAACTTCATACGATTGACTCAATCGCACGACTGAACCAGGAGACTGGATCAGTCGTATGATTGACACATAAGATTGACTCAATCGCACGACTGAACACTCAGTCGTGCGGATGAATCAACCGCATGGTTCAATCGCACGACTGAACCATACTTATGGCCCAGTCGCACGATTGAACAATACTAACCTATAAATAGACCCAATTCGTGGGAAAACGTAAGCATTCATCCCATTACGACTCCAGACGTACCCTAGCCGTCCAGAAGCCTCCCAAATCGTTCTCCAAGTTCATAGAACACATCAGATCGGTTCCAATCGATTTCTGACGTTGAAATCAATTCTTGATTGATTCATCGTGTGTTCTCACTGATTGGATCGCCAATCAAATAGGATTCCGCACTATTTGAGTTGGTTTAACACGCAATCACTCGGTATTTCGTTCAAATACCAGGTCCTAACAAGTGGTATCAGAGCTTTGGCTCTTGATTTCGTGTTGATTCAATCAAGATTGCATAAAAGTTTGTGTTTTGCACGAAAAACGCAATCTTTTGCATCAAAAGTGATCTTGGACGTTCCCTGCTCATTGAAGTTCAGTTTCTACGAACTAGACGATTTGGACTTGCAAAATTTCGAATTTTACGGCTGAAACCCGTCAAACCTAGAAATTTTCGCAAAACAGCAGCTTCAGTCGCACGAGTGGCTCATTCGCACGACTAGACTCATTCGCAGTGTTCATTCGCACGACTGGACCTAGTCGCACCTCATTCGCACGACTGACCCTTTCGTTCGCATAGCTCACACGCACCAGATTCATTCGCACGACTGAACCATTCGCCCTGTTCAGTCGCACGGTTGGACCAATCGCAGAGTTCATACGCACGAGAGGACCATTCGCATTCTTCAGTCGCACCAGTTAAAGTTGATTTGATTAGACTCTAAGTTTAGTAACCATGGAAGATCAGATGTCAGCCTTTACTGCGGGGAAGGACTCAAGAATACAGAACCTGCTGCTGCTTGAGAGTGAGGTGGGTATTCACAATAAACCACCAAAGCTCTTGACTTTAGATGAGTTTCCTCACTGGAAGCAACGTTTTGAGATCTACCTCAATGGAGTAGATCCTAATCTGTGGGAAGCTATCGAAGTAGGGTATAGTACACCGGTGGGAGCAGATGGAGTAAAACTAACGTTGAGTGGGATGACTGATGCTCAGAAAGTAAAGTATAATGCTGAGAAAAGAGTTTATGCTATGATAACTCAGTCGATCCCCAAAGATATATTCCACCAGTACTCAGAGAACAAGCAGTCCAAGAAACTGTGGGATGAGCTAGAGAAAAGGTATGATGGGAATGCATCGTTAAAGGCAATCAAAGCAAAGGAGTTAAAGAAGGAGTTCGATAACTTCTCATCAATTGGTAACGAGGGTTTAGATGAAGTCATAGACAGATTCTACCACTTGATGAGCGAGTTGCATACACATGGAGTGGAAACTACTATGGAAGAGAAAGTAAGCAACTTCGCTGATGGATTGCCTGACAAGTGGGCCTCATTCGTGTCTAATCTTAGACAGAATGGTATACTTATAAAGCTGGATATAAATGACTTTATTCTTAGACTGCGTGAAGAAGCACTAAGGATGAAGTATAGAGCACAGAAGTCATCATATACACAAAACCCAGCTTTATACAATGCCACGCCTCAAGCTAAGACTTCTGGAGCACCTCTCCAGACAGCATTTGTGTCTAGCTCGTCAGGTCCTTCACATGCTTCTACTTCTGGATCAGACACGTCAGGGTCATCATGTACCCATTATATTGGATCAGAAGCAAGTGCTACTAAATTGAAGACCGAGAACCTCGGAAATGTGACCGTAGAAGTAGCACGAGAGCATATGGATCTTCTCGCCGCTGTAGTAGTTCATTCATATGATGGACTTGTGGGGGAAGATTGGAAACTGTCACTTGGCAGATGAAGACTACGAGCAGGTAGATGAAATGGAGCTGGAAAGGATGGATATAATGTGGGCCTTAGCTAGCGCTGTCCGAAGGGCGAAGAAGTTTGTTAAGAAGACTGGACAGAATTGATAGCTACTAAGGATACTACATTTTGGTTTTGACAAGAGCAAGGTGACTTGCTTCAACTGTGGAGAGAAAGGGCACTTCAAGAGGGAATGTGTCAAACCAAAGAAGACGGGTAATGGGAACCCGTTCTCATCCTTTACTCACCAAGACAAGCAAGCCTCTAGTTCTACTTCATCAAACAAGGACCCAAAAGCCTGACTGCTCATGATGATGAAGGACAGGACTGGAGTTTTAGATTTGTCAACCCAGAATCCAACATTGCCAGTGTTGAAGATCTTGATGATGATTCTGCGAGTGAAGGTGATATAGCAGTTGATATAGCAATGTCACACAGTGAAGAAACAACTGCAGCTGAAGTCAGTTACACACCAAAAGGAGGAAACTTCCAAGTCAGATTCAGAAAAGTCAGAATCACCAGAACCAGAGACGTCTGATGCTGCGTTGATGGCTAACTCCTCTGAAACAACACAGGTAAGTACAACTGACCAATTGTTTAATAATCATGCTTGTTCTAACTGTGATAAATTTAGGAATAGCATTGATGAAAAATTTGCTAGGTTATTAGATCACAATGATAACTTAGTAAAGGACTTACAACTATGCACTGAGGCCAATAGAGTTCTAAAACAAAATGAGCATAGTTATAAAGAAAAGATAGACCTATTGACTAAGCAACTTAGGGAAACCGAAGTAGTTGCCTTTAATCAATCAAATGACATTAGGTACTATCTAAACTCCCTAGAGGACACTAAGAAACAAAAGGCAGTTCTAGAAGTAGAAGTTAATTCCTTAAAACAGAAACTGCATAGTTGGACTAGTTCTTCACACATAGTTCAACACTTAGTGAGAGAAAGAAATAATGGGGAGGGATTAGGATACAAAGTGGTTCCACCACCACCTGAGACCTTGATGAACACCAAGTCTAGACCAGTAAACAACAACCCAATCAAGGATCATGTGGTGACCACTCCTCTTGTTACTGATCCAGACACATCATGTTCATCTACTGAATCTGGACAGAAACAAAAGGAGGCCACTTCAAAGGCAAAGGGTAAATTGCCTTGTGTTAATCTGGAAAATGAATTTGAAAAGGTTAACTTAAAGTCAGGGTCAAACAGAGTCAAATCAGAACCCAAAAAGACTTCAAATGTTAATTTTTCACATGCTACAAGTCTAAAACCAGTTAACCAAAAGGTTGAACAAGTTAAACAGTTCAAAACAGTTAAATTTGTTAAACCAGAGAAAACATCAAACATGCAAGAGTCAAAACCTAAGGTAATTGATGTTACTAAAGTGTCACGCATTTCTCCACAAAGAAAGTCAAACTATAAGGTTGATAGCAGATCGTGCTACAACTGTGGAGAATGTGGACATATTGCTTCCTATTGTCCTTTCTATCAGACACCTAGGAAAGAAGATTGATCTTCAGGACTCTAGACCTAGGTCTTCTAAGAGGAGTTCTCTAACTCCACCTAGAAGATCTAGTGAACCTAAAGTTCAACCTGTAAGCCAGACGACTGTTTATCATAAACAGGCATTGCACAAATCTGGTTTATGGAAAGAGAAGACTACCTGTGTGACTGATACTGATGACAAGAAGGAATCTGAGTTACCCTCACCTTCTAAAGGTCAATGGGTAGAGTTTATGATGTGTGATGCCTCTGGGAAACCCAAGACAGTAAAGGCTTGGGTTCCTAACCTAAACTAATACATTTACTTGATATGTGCAGGGTGTTCGGTATAGCGCTGAGACTAACACGTGGATTATAGACAGCGGAGCATCCAGGCACATGACAGGAAAATAGAGCCCTTTTATCAAATGTCAAACAAATAAAAGGAGGGCATGTTTCCTTTGCAGGAAACAAGGGAGGATACATCACAGCACAGGGAGAAGTGGGAAATCAGAAGGTGAAGTTTGATAAGGTGAACTATGTTCAACAACTTCAAAATAACTTGCTTTCTGTTTCCCAAATCTGCGATAAAGGATTTAAAGTCATCTTCGACAACAACAAGTGTTACGTGCTGAAGAAAGACTATATGATTCCAGAGGATCAAGTTCTAATGACTGCTTCAAGATATAAGGATCTATATGTCTTGGATCTGTCAACAGCTGCTCCAACGGATCAAGAGGTGCAGTGCTTTCTATCAAAAGCTACTGAGAAGGACTCAATCTCCTGGCATAGGAGAATGGGACACATTAGTCAAAGGAAGATGAATCACTTGATTCAGAAGGACTTAGTAAGAGGAGTAAATGTCAAGAACTTCCAACTTCCTGACTTTTGTGTAGCTTGCAAGAAAGGCAAACAGACAAAGAAGTCTCATAAGGAAAAGAAAGTTCATTCAATAGAACTTCCTCTTGAACTTCTTCACATGGATCTGTTTGGTCCAGTCAGTACAAGGAGCATTGCAGGCGATCTGTACTGTTTTGTGGTCACTGATGACTACTCAAGGTTCACTTGGGTAATGTTTCTGAAATCCAAATCAGAAACATTTGAGTCATTCAAGGAATTAGTCACCACTCTGGAATCTCTCTACAAGCTAAAGGTTAGACAAGTACGCTCAGACAACGGGACCGAATTCAAGAATCAATGGATGGAGGCTACTGCAAGGAAAAGGGGATTGTTCATCAATTCACTTCAGCATACACGCCTCAGATGAATGGAGTTGCTGAGAGGAAAAATAGGAGCTTGATAGAGACTGCACGGACTATGCTAGCGGACTCGAAACTGCCTATCCAATTCTGGAATGAGGCAGTAGCAAATGCATGTTATACACTTAATCGAGTCCTAATAGTCAAGCGCCACGGAAAGACATGTTATGAGCTACTCCAAAGACGCAAACCGAATTTGGAGTATCTTGAACCTTTTGGCGCCCCATGTACACTTCTGAAGAAGACGCAGGAAGGAAAATTCAGCGAGAAGGCAGATGAAGGAATCTTTCTAGGATACAACATACCGAATAAGCGAGTTTACAATAACTCAACGGGTCTTGTAGAAGTGTGGTGTAATGTCGACGTTCAGAGATATACCACACCACCTACAGGAAAAGGACCCGCCTACTTCTTCGATTATGATGGATTCTTCAAATCCTTCAACATACCTCTCTCTCCCTCGGATGATGAGCTAGCAACTAGGATGATGTATGATATTCTGAATACACCATCTAGCACACAGGGAGAATCATCTACTCAGTCAGGGGGAGTAGTCAACGACAGTGACTCCTCCTCTGAAGATGAAGCTGAAGAAGATGATCAGAACAGTCAGGAGGAACAGGTTCCAGTTCCAGCAAGTCCACAAGCATCTACGAGTGATGCACTTCGACTTCAGAACCTCAAACTCCAACTACCTCAGATGCAGAACCAAATGTTCAAATCTTGGCTCTGAGGTAGCTGTTCCTACTACTCCAGGATCACGACTAAATGTCTATCATCCCCTTGACAATGTCATTGGAGATGTCAGATCAGGAGTACAAACCCGAAATCAGTTGTACTCAGCTGATTACGCCTCGGTTATGGAGAAAGGTTACATTCATGATGGTGCCTATCGATGTTTTGTCTCGCAGGTTGAGCCAAAATATGTCAGTGAAGCACTCAATGATGAGGCGTGGGTGAGTGCCATGCAAGAAGAACTTCTGCAGTTTAAGAAGTTAGGTGTATGGACACTAGTTGATAAACCTAAAGGTGCTAAAGTCATTGGCACTAAATGGGTACTAAAATGCAAGAAGGATGACCAAGGGGTCATTATCAGGAACAAAGCTCGACTGGTGGTTCAAGGTTTTCGCCAAGTCGAGGGAATTGACTACAATGAGGTGTTTGCACCCGTGGCAAGGATGGAAGCGATTCGTATCTTCCTTGCCTATGCATCGTACATGAAGATCAAAGTCTACCAATTAGATGTAAAGAGTGCATTCCTTCATGGGGAGAAATCAGAGAAACAGTCTACGTGAGTCAACCAGAGGGTTTTGAAGATCCCTATCATCGGGATAGAGTCTACAAGCTTGACAAAGCTTTATATGGGCTTCATCAAGCTCCTCGAGCTTGGTATGAGAAACTCTCAACTCATCTTGTGAAACACGGCTTTCGCAGGGGAGTAATTGACTGTACACTGTTTATTAAGGAAAAGGATGGCGACCTACTGCTTGTACAGATATACGTTGATGACATAATCTTCGGGTCAAAGAACGAAGAGTTATGTAAAGAGTTTGAAGCAGTAATGAAGAAAGAATTTGAGATGAGTGCCATGGGGGAGATGAAGTTCTTTCTCGGGTTACAGGTGGATCAAACACCTAATGGGATCTTTCTACATCAGACCAAGTATGTAGGAGACATTCTCAGTCGCTTTGACATGGAGAATGCTTCTGCTGCTGGGACTCCACTTGCTACTAATCATGATATAGCACCGGATGATAATGGAGATCTAGTAGATGCCACCATGTACCGAGGAATGATCGGATCTCTCATGTATCTCACTGCCTCAAGACCTGATATTATGTATGCTACATGTCTATGCTCAAGATATCAGGCTAAACCAAAGGTCAACCATCTGATCGGGGTCAAGAGGATTTTTCGTTATCTGAAGGGTACACCTACACTTGGATGTGGTACCCTCATGATGATGACTTTGAGCTTACCGCGTATAGTGACTCGGATTACGGGGCTGCAAGATGAACTACAAGTCTACATCAGCAGGGTGTCAATTCTTTGGGAGAAGATTAGTTACCTGGCAGTGTAAGAAGCAGACATCGGTTGCCTTGTCAACCTGTGAAGCCGAATATGTTGCTGCTGCAAGTTGCTGTTCTCAAATCATCTGGATTCAACAGCAAATGCGGGATTACGGTTTAAAATTCTCATCTACTCCTATTTTTGTTGATAACTCTGCTGCAATTGCAGTAACTAAAAATCCGGTCCAACATCCTAAGACCAAACACATCGGTATTAAATACCATTTCATAAGGGATTGTTTTGAAAAGAACTTAATTGATGTGGTTAAAATTAATACTGATTTTCAACGCGCTGACCTCTATACTAAAGCTTTTGATAAACCACGTTTTCAATATTTATTAGAGGTCAACGGTGTTAAAAAGAAAAGTGAGGTAATTCCTGATGATGAAAATGTGTAGTCCGATGTCGTGTACTTAAATTTTATTTTATTTATTTTGATTTGTTTATTTGATTTTAATTTTATTTAAACTCATGTTCTCTTGCTGTTTATTAAAATCCTAAAATAATTAAACCAGAAATGATTTTAGTATTTTAGGGGGAGAATATGTCAGCGAAGTTAACATTAAAAAAAAAAAAAAAAAAAAAAAAAAAAAAAAAAAAAAATGAGGGAGAAGGAGTAGCGAGCTGAAATAAGGTAGATTGTATCTGTGATACCGATTCAATACCTTTGGAAAATGATAGTACACAGGAACAAATCAAGAGGGACTTTAAAATTTAAGTTTAGTAATATGCAAAAGTTCAAAGTAATAAATCTGTGTAGTCTAAGCAATACCAAAAGGAAAGATGATAGAAAACTGGCAACTCCTAAGGTGACACAAAGAAAGTAGACTTAGAGGCTGCTAGACCATATATGATATGTTGGTAGATTCAACACAATAGACAACTAGACCTGATTGGTGATTTCAAGATAAAACTAAAGTGTTCAACTGACTGTGGGCGTCCATCTTATCACTGGTTAACACAATCAACAATATTCCAATAAGGGGTAATGAGCAATTAAACGCCACAAATGTGTGCGGATGACCATAACTAGAGCAAAGCAAAGAAAAAAATGAAAGACAAATGCAATAAAGCTAATGACTTATGTTGTTGGTGCATTTTGTGCAAAATAAAATAAGCTGCTCTAACAAGGAGATAGGTTATGTGCCTCTCTGCTGTGCGATGGCACTGACCTGAGGATAAGCATAACCTAGATATTCTAGAATTCATTGTTGTTTGCCGCCTCTCTGCTGTGCGATGGCACTGACCTGAGGACAGGCTTCTCTTTGAAAGCTCTAAGAATAGTCTCTTCTTGTAATAATACCCGTAGACCGCTCAAAAGCTCCTGAGGGATGTTGATTACCATATAAGTGTGGGATCCACAAGTGTTAGTTGAAATAATTACACCTAAATAAGTCACCAGTCTGTGTCGAAAGTCTGTGTATGGATTTAAGTGGACAAACATACTGACAATCATTGTGGCTACTTTCTCAAAGGTCCAAATCAATGTGAAAACCTAAGAGTTTCAGTATGATTTCCTTATGTTGCTAACGACTCTGGATGAACACCGAGAACTTGAGCATCAAAAGTTTTATAACAAGTCTCAAATGATTTGAATTGCCTGTATGATTCCAAAAATTGAATTGGTCCAGATGTGATCAACCTAAGTTGAAGCTATCTACTCCCGATCCAAATCCCGTAGATATCAATCTCTGGATTTATCTCTCACAAAAGCCAAAAATATGTCTGATTATGTAATTAGTTTAACTTCTTAAATTAGTTCGTTTGTTTTAAGTTTTAACTTGAGTCAGTGTCGGACTACATCAGGAAAATCAGAAGGAAGGAATAAACTCACTAAAAGGGTCATGTCTGAGATGACCATATGTTCTTTGAAAAGTTATATCAGTCACGTCTGAGGTGACAAAGTATTTTTAAAAGGGTCACGTCTGAGGTGACCAAAGTGGTTAAAAGGATCACGTCTGAGGTGATCAATGTGTTTTCTAGATTAAAAGGATCATGTCTGAGATGATCAATAGTTCATAACGTTAATTAAACTAATATAAAAGAGTTAAAAGTAAATTGGGAAAATAGCAGAAAAATTAACTAAGTATGACCCATTCGCACGAATGGACCATACGTATGGTCTAACCATACGAATGAAGTCCATTCGCACGAATGGAACATACGATTAGTCCAATCGGATGCTTAAATGCGAACGAGTGAGTCAGTCGCACGACTGAACTTCAGTCGGACGACTGGAGAAGGGCGACTGACCCAATCGCACGACTGAGTCCCACTCGCACGACTGAAAGGTGCGAATGAACTCAGTCGCACGATTGGATCTAGGGTGGATATAAATAGAGGGGAGTCGGTCGCAGAGACTCCTCATTCGCAAAATCGCCCCTAAATCGCATATAGTACCGTTACTCTGCCCAAATTTTCTCTGTTGATTTTTCTAGCTGATTCTGTGATACTAACGTTCGCTCATCATCTTACAGGTATATTGAAGTAATATTCCATCGAAATCTGATAGAATGAAACCCTAATTGATGAATACAACTGTAACAGGCGAACCGCGAACTTCAAACCCTAATAACCTATTAAAACTATGTAATATGTTAAAATTGGTTAAAATAGGTTATTAGGGAAGATAGGCGACACTAAAGAACCGGTTAATTGAATGATAAAACGTATTCTGCGTAGATTTGATCTTGGGACGACTGAACAAATGAGACAGACGACTGGTCGTCCTGATGAACTTCAGTCGCACGACTGAAGGGTGCGAATCACTTAATCGCACGACTGAACCATGCGAATGAGACTCAGTCGCACGACTGGTGTAACCGCACAAGAGTTCATGCGCATGAGTCCAGTCGCACACTCAGTCGTGCGTATGAGGTCAATCGCACGTCTGAACCTCAATCGCATGATTCAGTCGCACGACTGTCTTCAGTCGTACATCCCAATCGCATGACAGATATGTTTATTCAAAGTTTAAGTGTTGCTTTATACTCTTAGCCAATGAAACTAACGTTTTGTTATTATGTGTTACAGATGGCGGGTAGTTGGAATATGAGCACTAAGCACAACATTTGTGCTCACCTGGACTTGACTTCCAGGAATGCAGCCGACTTTGCTGGCATTATTACTTTCCTTCAGAGATCCAGGATCGCGTATGCTATATCTACTCCCTGCACACCGTACAGATCAGTGCAGCAGGCCTTTTGGGCTGGCGCATCAGTAGACAGATCCACCGAGCCACACTGCATCAGGAGCTCGATCTTCGGTGAGGCTATCACCGTTTCTGAGGAGGATCTGAGGATAGTACTTCAGTTTGGGGACGATGCTGAGTGTCCCACACGTTTACACCCCCTCACTGTCCGTGGATGCTTCATGAGAGCCAAGTACTCTGGGGACATCAACGCCGGGGTACTCAACAAGAGTAACCTCTGTCCCCAGTTTAAGTACTTGGCCCACGTGCTGCTGAAGTGTATAGCATCACGGAAGGGTGGATTTGATGAGCTCTCGGACCAGATCCAGAACGCTTACGCAGCGTTGGTGCTGAACCATCCGTTCAGCTTCTCGAGGATGATATTCAGTTATCTTGGTGGAGAACCTCGAGGGGAAGGGGAAGGAAGGCTTCTGTATGTACCCTAGATTCTTACAGATGATCATTGATCAGAAGCTTCCTTCCCTACCGAAGGAGAAGGAGGACGCTGTTATCCTCGAGGTCATGGACGACACGACTCTCGGCAGGATGAAGGTCTACAGGGGGAAGCAGGTGAAGCCCCCTGTCAGGAGGCTGTTTGGGCATCTGGCCCGGGTTGATTATGTGGCGCCAGCGAAGAGAGGAAGTGGCGCCACGAGGACAGTGACTCAGACGTGGAGCACATTGCTATACCAGAGTCAGACTCTGATGATGATGATAGTGGCGATGCCGGGGATGACATGCCTGCCCCATCTAGAGGCACAGATACAGATTATTCCCCCGGGGTCAGCCACTGCCGGAGAGGTCGCAGAGATGGCCGGCTTCCATCAGGAGTTTGTCGCTGGTGACATCGAGGAGGAGGAGTCAGACGAGGAGCCCCTCACCAGGACTGTGGGAAGCAAAGTCGTTCCCACAGACCACGGGCTAAAGGTGGTCGGTGAGCACCCAAGGGACTCCTCGGAGAGAGATACTGACCCCAACTATGTTCCGGGGTCAGGTAGGTAGCAGAGTTGCAGGGGGAGCATCCACTTCCTCCGGGACCAGGAGGAAGCGGATGGCTCAACCACATGGGTTGAAGAAGAAGAAGCGTCGGTTGACCTTCGTGACTACCACTTCTACCACCACAGCCACCACCACCACCACTACTGAGATTCCACCCATCACCACAGCCACCACAGCCACTACTCCTACTACCACATCCACCACTTTACCCACCACCACTATATCTATCCCATCCATCACCAGACCATTCACCCCCACTTCACCACCATCAGCCCACCGACCCATATTCACCACAGCCACTGCCACCACCACCACACATCAGGCTGGACCGTCAGCCCAGCCCTCACAGGTACATGGATTCACTCTACCTCACATTGGGGTAGAGGAGCAGCTCTCAGCGCTTAACCGATGGTTATGCGTCTGCTTGCTGCTGACGAGGAGAAGGCGGCCCAGATCCGCAGACTGACCGACTTGGCTGCTGCCCAATCTCAGCAATTGGCAGAGCAAGCTCGGGTCATAGACCAGCAGAGAGTTGAGGTGGTCCCAACTCCAAGATACTCAGGCTCAGTCCGCCAAACGTATTGAGGAGTTGGAGTCGACCAACAAGACGATCATGCTGAGGCTGAAGGGGTCGAAGGATGAGCCCCTGAAGCTAAAGGAGGGTGACGGAGACGACGGAGAGATGATGATGATGAAGATGAGGATGATGATGAGAAGATGATGATGATGAGGAGACGGAAGAAGAAAGGACAGAAGGACACGATGATGATGACGAGGCAGAAGGAGGGGATGCGGCTGCATCGGCCTCTGCCTCAGGTCAGGAGCGCAGATCCAAACGTCGACAAGACCAGTCATCCACTACTTCTGCTCCTCCGAGCGACACACCACAGATTCAGGATCAAAGTACTGATTAGATGTTTTATTTGTTTATTTACTTTGTACTTGAATCATGTAATGAAAAACAAATGTATTAAATGTTTATATATATTAAGTTAAGTTAATGTATGTCTGTTTGATTAATTACTAATGATTTATGTGTTGAATGTTTATATCAAACAGATCCAAACTTTCAGAGGGATGAGTTTGACTTTACTCCCCTTCAAATGGTCAAGACTCAGTTAACTATGATTCTTGACCTACAAGGGATAGTAAGACGGTCTGTGAGTTATACCCCTGAAGAAGGGGAGATAATTCATGACCTGTCTGATGAGCAAATAGCTGAAATGTTCAAACTCAATCCCGATGAAATCGTGAAGGATGCTCCAACAGTGGACTCAACCAGTGATGAGGAACTGAACGACATTGATGAGGTTGAGATTGAAGACATCACTGCAGAAGAGTATCCTCAGTACGCTGACGCCGAGGGAAATGTGGTCCCCAATTTGGGTGAATCCCTAGTCAGTGATACTTTGAGGTACTCAACAAGATGGAGCAAGAAGCAGAAAAGACTGCAGAAACAGCCCAAGCCTCCAATGCAGATGTGATATTCGTAAGGCTGAATGGGCTGCCTGTTTTGAGGGAAGTGAGAGCCCAGCGGGCTGCACCAAAGAGAGATGCCTACACCAAGCTCTACAAAGTCAAGAAACACCATAAGGTGTCGGGCAGGATTATCTCTTGGGCATATTTTGAAGACCTTAACGCGTATGCTGTTAAGAGGGAGCAGGGCATAGAGTACTTCAGGTTCCCACATGATCTGAAGACTCTACCTGGTTTTGAGCTCAACCAGCTGGCTAAACTAAAGCTGCTGTATGCTGACCGAGGAAGATGTCAGGCTGGTTTGAGGCTGCCCTGAGGAAAGAGTACCACACCAGGTGGGTCAACTTCAAACCTCAACAACCTACGAGGTATATCAGACGTTCTGAAGTTGATCCCATAACTGGTAAGCCAAAGATAGTGCTGAAGTGGAGTCCTCCGCGCACTATGTCAAGAATCCCTCTAGGGAAATGCCACAGGACTTCACTCCCACTTCAAATGGTGGTACTACGATTGGAGAACAGCTGAAGCGGTCATAGTCCTAAACAGAGAGGGCCAAATGGATACTATCAGGGTATTCGACCCAATGTGGCTAACCAACTTATCTGCTAATGATGTTACACATTATATAAGTGGCCACTGTTCTATGACACGCAAGATATTGTACAAGCCCTCCAATTCCAAAACGTCATAAGACTCTGCTTTGCTTTTGAGATACACGCAGGAGTCACTAAAGAGGAGAAGTACAAGAGATATAAGGAGGTTATGCAGAAGACAAGAGAATAGATAGATCTAGGTCCAAGGGGGAGTTTGTTGATACATGTATGTCCCTAGATCATGATTGTAATGTAATGAAGTCTGTCTGTTTTTGATGTATTGTAATTGATTAATGAAATGATATGAATTGGTTGTTACTTGTGATGTTTAATATTTCATTAATGAGTTGTGATTGAATTGATTGGGTTTATGAATGTTTGAATGAGTGCACATTAAGTTATATTAATAGAACATTCAAACTTAACTTAATGAAGTTCTCATGCGGATGGCCCATGCGAATGGACCACACGCATGAATAACTTCATACGATTGACTCAATCGCACGACTGAACCAGGAGACTGGATCAGTCGTATGATTGACACATAAGATTGACTCAATCGCACGACTGAACACTCAGTCGTGCGGATGAATCAACCGCATGGTTCAATCGCACGACTGAACCATACTTATGGCCCAGTCGCACGATTGACCAATACTAACCTATAAATAGACCCAATTCGTGGGAAAAACGTAAGCATTCATCCATTACGACTCCAGACGTACCCTAGCCGTCCAGAAGCCTCCCAAATCGTTCTCCAAGTTCATAGAACACATCAGATCGGTTCCTAATCGATTTCTGACGTTGAAATCAATTCTTGATTGATTCATCGTGTGTTCTCACTGATTGGATCGCCAATCAAATAGGATTCCGCACTATTTGAGTGGGTTAACACGCAATCACTTGGTATTTCGTTCAAATACCAGGTCCTAACACCATTGAACTGCCTCTTGAGCTTCTTCACTGGATCTGTTTGGTCAGTCAGACAAGAAGAATCGCAGGCGACTTGTACTGCTATGTTGGTAGTTACAGATGACTACTCACAGATTCTCTTGGATGATGGTTATGAAATCAAATCGAAACATTTGGTAATCAAAGGTTAGTTAACTCCACTGGATCACTCTACAAGCTGAAGTCAGACAAGTACGCTCAGACAACGGAACCGGTTCAAGAACCAATGGATGGGAGGCTTTCTGCAAAGAAAGGGAATTGTGCACCAGTTCACTTCGACCTGCACTCCTCAGATGACGGCGTCGCTGAGAGAAAGAATCGCAGCTTGATAGAGACAGCACGGACGATGCTAGCTGACTCAAAAACTGCCCATCCAATTCTGGAATGAGGCAGTTGCCAATGTGTGTTACACGTTAAATCAAGTTCTGGTGGTAAAAACGTCATGGCAAGACGTGTTACGAGTTACTTCAATGACGTAACCAATCTAGAGTATTTCGAACCGTTTGGCGCACCTTGCACCCTATTGAAGAAACTCAGGAAGGAAAGTTCAGCGAGAAGGCTGAATTGGGAATCTTTCTAGGATACAACATACCGAATAAGAGAGTTTACAACAACTCAACTGGTCAGTAGAAGTGTGGTGTAACGTGACGTTCAGAGATATACCACCCCTCCAGCTAGAAAGGACCCACATTCTTTTTCGATTATGATGGATTCTTCAAGTCCTTCAACATCCCTCTCTCCACTTCTGACGATGAGTTAGCAACCAAAATGATGTATGATGTCTTAAACACACCATCACAACACTCGACATCATCTGGTTCACAAGGTGAATCGTCTAACCATTCAGGGGGAGCACTCGAGGTAAGTGGCTCCTCCTCTGACGATGAAGCCATGGAGAATGACCAAAACAATCAGGAGGAATAGGTTCCTACTACTGCAAGTCCACAAGCATCTGACATTGATGCCTCTGAGTCTTCGGAACCTCACACTCCTACTACCCCAGATCCGGAACCAAACGTTCATAATCTTGATTCTGAGGTAGTTGTTCCCACCACTCCTGGATCACGCCTCAATGCCTATAATCCCTTGGACAATGTCATTGGGGATGTCAGATCAGGAGTTCAGACAAATAATCAGCTATATTCAGTTGATTATGCCTCGGTAATGGAATAGGGATACCTTCACGATGGTGCTTATCGGTGTTTTGTGTCTCAGTTTGAGCCAAATACGTCAGTGAAGCCCTAAAAGATGAGGCATAGGTAAGTGCCATGCAAGAAGAACTTCTTCAATTCAAGAAGTTAGGTGTGTGGACACTGGTGGATAGACCTAAAGGCGCTAAGGTCATTGGCACCAAATGGGTCTTGAAATGTAAGAAAGATGACCAAGGTGTCATCATCAGGAACAAGGCTCGACTTGTAGTTCAAGGATTTCGACAAGTCGAGGGAATTGATTACAATGAAGTATTTGCAACTGTGGCGAGAATGGAAGCCATCCGATCTTCCTAGCCTATGCCTCTTACAGAAGATTAAAGTCTATCAACTGGATGTAAAAGTGCATTTCTTCATGGTGAAATCCGGGAAACAGTGTATGTCAGTCAACCCGGGATTTGAGGATCCATATCATCGGGACAGAGTTTACAAATTGGATAAGGCTCTCTACGGGCTTCACCAAGCCCCGAGATCATGGTATGAAAACTCTCAACTCACCTTGTGAAACACGGATTTCGCAGAGGTGTATTGACTGTACACTGTACATCAAAGAAATGATGGTGATCTACTACTTGTTCAGATCTATGTTGATGACATAATCTTCGGTTCCAAGAATGAAGACTTATGTAAAGAATTTGAAGGAGTAATGAAGGCAGAATTTGAAATGAGTGCCATGGGAGAAATGAAGTTCTTTCTCGGGATACAGGTGGATCAAACACCAAAGGGGATATTTCTACATCAGACCAAGTATGTAGGGGATATTCTCAGTCGATTTGACATGGAGAATGCTTCCGCAGCTGGGACTCCCACTTGCTACAAACCATGATGTAGCACCCGACGACGAATGGTGATCTGGTTGATGCCACCATGTACCAAGGAATGATTGGATCCCTCATGTACCTCACTGCCTTAAGACCTGATATCATGTACGCGACGTGTCTATCTTCAAGATATCAGGCGAAACCAAAAGTTACCATCTTATAGGGGTCAAGAGAAAATTTCGTTATCTAAAGGGTACACCAACACTTGGGTTGTGGTATCCTCATGACGATGATTTTGAGCTTACCGCGTACAGTGACTCGAATTATGGCGGCTGCAAAATGAACTACAAATCCACCTCAGCAGGTTGTCAATTCTTTGGGCGAAGATTAGTCACGTGGCAGTGTAAGAAGCAGACATCAGTTGCATTGTCAACTTGTGAAGCTGAATATGTTGCTGCAGCAGCTGCTGTTCTCAAATCATATGGATTCAACAGCAGATGCGGGACTACGGTTTGAAATTTTCTAACACTCCTATATTTGTTGATAATTCTGCTGTAATAGTCGTTACAAAAAATCCAGTCCAACATCCTAAGACCAAACACATCGGTATTAAATTTCACTTTATACGTGATTGCTTTGAAAAGATTTAATCGATATTGTTTAAATAAAAACGGATTTTCAACGCGCTGACCTCTACAAAAGCCTTTGATAAACCACGTTTTCTATATTTGTTAGAGGTCAACGGCGTTAAAAAGTAAGTGATGTCATTCCAAAGGATGAAAATGCTTAGTCCAACAATGTTTTCTTTTTATTTTCTTTTATTTTCTTTTATTTTCTTATTTTAATTTCTTATCTCGTTAAAATCCTGAAACGCAAAAATATTTTCGGTTTTAGAATTTTAGGTGGAGAATAGGTTAAATTAGTATTAAATTAGGTTTTTTAATTTCAATTTCAGTACTTAAAAGAAATGAGGGAGAAGGACAGCAGGCTAGCTTATAGAAATGAGATCGGATCTGTGAAACTGTTTCAATGACAATGGAAAATGATAGTACACAGGAACAAACATTTAGGACCTTAAAAGATTAAATTGAATTAGATGCGAAATTCAAGTATAAGTCTGAGAACTCTGAGCAATATAACAGGAAAAATGATAGTAAAACTGGCTACTACTAAGTAACACAAAGAAAGTAGATCTAGAGGTTGTTAGACCACTATATGATGTGTCGGTAGATTCAACACAATAGATGATTAGACGTCATTGGTGACTTCAATTTAAACTAAGTTGTTCAACTGACTGTGGGTTTGTTGGATCTAGAAAGGCTGGTGCAACCAAACCCAAATCACTTAGAAGATTTTGGTACAATAAATAAAAGACTTCCAAAGCTAAGAGTGGAACTTTCAAAGGAAAAAGGAGCTCTTCCGAAGACAAATTATAATACTTACTTCCGAAGGAAAACTCCAACTTCCAAAGACAAGAACTTACTTCTTCCGAAGATCAAGATTTAGAATGAAAGATCTGAAGTCAACTTCCGAAGTATAGAAGTCCTCAAGCCTCGGAAGTATGGAAGCCTCTTCCGAAGTATAAGTGGCTTCGGAAGAATTTGTTCTAACGAAGCCAACTTACCTTCGGAAGACCCTCCTATTATCCAGTGGACATAGGTATGGTCTCCCTGACACTCTGCTGCAGACCTCTGAGATACTGAATGGTGTTTTCTCAAAAGCCATGTTGACTGCATTGTCACCCTGTGAAGCCAAATACGTTGCTGCTGCAAGTTGCTGTTCACAAATCATTTGGATTCAACAGCAAATGCGGGATTACGGTTTAAATTTCTCTTCTACTCCTATCTTTGTTGATAACTCTGCTGCAATTGCAGTTACTAAAATCCAGTCCAACATACAAAGACCAAACACATCGGTATTAAATACCATTTTATAAGAGACTGTTTTGAAAAGAACTTAATTGATGTGGTAAAGATTAATACTGATTTTCAACGCGCTGACCTCTATACAAAGCTTTTGACAACCACGTTTTCTATATCTGTTAGAGGTCAACGGTGTTAAAAGAAAAGTGATGTTATTCCTGATGATGATCATGTGTAGTCCGATGTAGTGTAGTTATTTTTTTCTTTCTTATTTTCTTTATTTTTTATTTTCTGTTTAACTTAAATTCATGTTATTTAGCTGTCTATTAAAATCCTAAAATAATTAAATCTGTTATGATTTTAGAATTTTAGGGGGAGAATAGGTCAGCTAGTAACATTAAAAAAAAACAAACGAGGGAGAAGGAAAGGATAGCTGATATAAGGTAAACCGTACCTGTGATACCGAATCAAAACCTTTGGAAAATGATAGTACACAGGACAAAATCAAGAGGGACTTTAAAATTTAATTTAGAAAAGATGCAAAATTCAAAGTATAAGTCTGTGTAGTCTGAGCAATATAAAAGGAAAGATGATAGAAAAACTGGTAACTACTAAGGTAACACAACGAAAGTAGACCTAGAGGTGCTAGACCACAGATGATATGTTGGTAGATTCAACACAATAGATGATTAGACCTGACTGGTGATATCAAGATCAAACTAAGTTGTTCAACTGACTGTGGGCTCCTATCTTGTCACTGGTTAACACATTAACAATATTCCAATAAGGGATAATGAGCATGTAAACGCCACAAATGTGTGCGGATGGCCATAAATAGAGCAAAGCACGAAAAAAATGAAAGAAAAATGCTATCAAGCTAATGACTTATGTTGTTGGTGCATTCTGTGCAAAAGAAAATTAAGATGCTCTAGCAAGAAGATAGATTGTGTGCCTCTCTGCTGTGCGATGGCACTGACCTGAGGATAAGCATAACCTAGATATTCTAGAATTCATTGTTGTTTGCCGCCTCTCTGCTGTGCGATGGCACTGACCTGAGGATTGGCTTCTCTTTGAAAGCTCTAAGAATAGTCTCTTCTTGCAAAAATACCCGTAGACCGCTCAAAAGCTTCTGAGGAATGTTGATTACCATATAAGTGTGGGATCCACAAATGTTAGTTGAAATAATTAAACCTTAAACTATCACCAATCTGTGTCAAAAGTCTGTGTATGGATTTAAGAGGACAAATATACTGACAATCATCGTGGCTGTAATTCTTGAAAGTTCAAATCAATGTGGGAATCTAATAGTACCAGTATGATTTCCTAAACTTGCTAACGACACTGGATGAAAACCAAGAATTAAGCATCAAAAGGTTTTGATAACAAGTCCCAAATGATTTGACTTGCCTGTATGATTCCAAAATTGAATTGGTCCAGGTATGGTCAAACTAAATAGAAGCTGCCTATTCCGGAACCGAATCCAGTAGATTTCTATCTTAGGATTACCTCTCACAAAAAGTCAAAAACAAGTTTAATTTCTGTACTTTAGTTTGATTTTCTAGTTACTTAGTCATTTCTGTTTGTTTGTCGGACTATATCATGAAATTCAGTATGGGATTAACTCACCAAAAAGGGTCATGTCTGAGATGACCACATGTGTTTTCAAAGGATAAATGGGTCACGTCTGAGGTGACAAATTGTTTAAAATGATCACGTCTGAGGTGATTAAAAGTTTTCAAGTTAAAATGATCATGTCTGAGATGGTCAAATGCTCATAATGTCATTTTACAGTTAGAAAAGGGTTTAAATGTAAAATGGTAATAAATGCAGAAAATTTAATAAGTATGACCCATTCGCACGAATGGACCATTAGTATGGACTTATCATACGAATGGGAGCCATTCGTACGAATGGACCATGAGTATGGACCATTCAACCGAATGGCCCATACGATTGGCCCAGTCGGATGCTTAAGAGCGAACGAATGAGTTAGTCGCACGACTGAGCTCCACTCGCACGACTGAAAGGTGCGTATGAGCCCAGTCGCAGGATTGAATTTAGGGTTAGTATAAATAGAGGGGAGTCGGTCGCAGAGACTCACCTCTCAAAATTACCCTAAATCGCACGACTAAAGTTACTCTGCCCAAATTTTGTTTGATCTCTATAAACCCTCGATTCTCACATACTGACCATTTGCATTGACTCTACAGGTAATTTGCGGTGCAGAAACACTACAATAACACTCAATTTGACTCTAAATCTGGAAAATCAGACTCGCTAGAATAACCGAGACTTGTGTGACAAAATAACCTAACTAAACAACTCAAACAAATGAAATTAAAGATGTTAGGTGTTAAACGAATGGATTGCGAGTCTAATGAACCAGAACACGAAGTCTAAAACTCAAAATTGGTGAAAAATTGAATTTGAATTGAACAGTCAGTACAACATGCGAATGGACAGGTTGATGAACTTCAATCGCACAACTGAAGGGTGCGAATAGCTTAACCGCACGACTGAACCATGCGTATGAGTTCAGTCGCACGACTGGTGTAACCGCATGAGGTTACATACGCATGAATTCAGTCGCACACTCAGTCGTACGCATGGGGTCATTCGCACGACTGAATCCCAGTCGCACTGCTCAGGTCGCACGACTGATCTTAGTCGCACAACCTCATTCGCATGACAGAAAGAATTTTCTTCAAGTCCAAGTGTTTCATGACATTCTTAGCCAATGGGTACTAATGTTTACTTTGTTTGTGTAACAGATGGCGAGTCGATGGACTATGAGTACGAAGCACAATTTTGTGCTCATCTGGATCTGACATCCAAAATGCTGCAGATTTCTCTGGCATTATCACCTTCCTAAGGAGATCGAGGATTGCACACCGCCATATCTGCTCCTTGTACTCCTTATCGTTCCATTCAGCAGGCCTTCTGGGAAGGTGCGACAGTTGATCGATCCTCTGAGCCTCACTGCATCAGAAGTACCATCTTTGGAGAGGCTATAGCTATCACAGAGGAGGATCTTAGGATCGTGTTACAGTTGGGCGATGCTGACTGTCCGACTAGACTAGACACCCCCTCACTGTCAGAGGATGCTTTCTTCGAGCCAAGTACTCTGGGGACATCAATGCTGGGGTGCTCAACAAGAGCAACCTCTGTCCCCAGTTCAAGTATCTTGCGCACGTGCTGCTAAAGTGCATAGCTTCCAGGAAGGGAGGTTTTGATGAGTTATCCGACCAGATCCAGAACGCCTATGTTGCGTTGGTGCTGAACCGCCCGTTCAGCTTCTCCAAAATGATCTTCACCTACTTGGTGGAGAACATTGAGGGGAAAGGGAAGGAGGGCTTCTATATGTATCCCCGATTCATGCAGATGATTATAGACCAGAAGCTCCCCTCCTTGCCAAAGGATAAGGATGATGCTGTTGTGCTTGAGGTGATGGATGATACCACCTTGGGCAGGATGAAGGTATACAGGGGGAAGCAGGTGAAACCCCCTGTCAGGAGATTGTTTGGGCATCTGGCCCGGGAGGACTATGTGGTGCCAGCTAGGAGGAAGTGGCGCCACGACGACAGTGATTCTGATGTTGAGCAGATTGCTCTACTCACACATGATTCAGATGATGATGACAGTGGGGATGCTGGAGATGACATGCCTATTCCACCAGGGGCACAACTACAGATGTTATACCTTCAGTATCTGCCCCCACAGGAGACATAGCTGAGTCGGTTGGGTTCCACCAGGACTTTATATCTGGTGAGGAGGAAGAAGAGTCAGATGAGGAGCCATTGACTAGGACTGTGGGAAGCAAAGTCGTTCCCACAGAGCATGGACTCCGGGCGGTTGGTGAACGCCCCAGGGATTCGGGAGAGACTGCTGTGGACCCTAACTATGCTCCAGAGACATCTAGCCGTGTTCTAGGGGGAGCATCCTCCTTGACTGGATCGAGGAAGAAAAGGATGGCTCAGCCCCACGGCATGAAGAAGAAGAAGAGAAGACTTACCTTCATCACCACCACAGCCACCACAGCTACCACCACCACTACCACCTCTACAGCCACACCATCCACCACCACAGCCACCACAGCTACCACTACCACCACCACACCTCCCACCACTATACATATGCCATCCACCACCATATCATTCACACGTACATCACCTCCACCATCATCTAGACCAAACCCCATCTTCACCACAGCCACCACCACCACCACTAGCCACCAAGCAGGACCCTCATCACATCCCGCACATATATACTATTCACCTCTACCTCCAATTGGGGTAGAGGAACAGCTTTCAGCGCTGAACCGTATGGTGATGCGACTATTAGCTGCTGATGAAGAGAAGACTGAGCAGATCCGTTAGCTGGCTGATCTCACTGCTGCGCAGTCACACTAGATCTCTCAGCAGGCTTGGCTGATCGAGGAGCAGGCCCAGCAAATGGCTGCTCAGAGCCACGAGATTGCCTAACTCCAAGAGCATAGAGTCACATCAGCTAAGAAGATTGAGGAGTTGGAGGATGCTAAGAAGACCATCATGATCAAGCTTAAGGGATTTAAAGATGAGCCTCTGAAGATTAAAGAAGGAGATGGTGATGATGGTGATGATGATGATAAGGATGAGGATGAGGACGATGATGAAGAGAGTGATGATGATGAAGAGGGTGAGGAAGAAGTGACCGAGGATAGGCATGAGGATGATGATGATGAAGGAGGAAATGCAGCTGCATCTGCCTCAGCTCAGGGTCAAGAAAGGAGATCTAAGAAGAATCAAGACCAACGAGCTTCATCCTCTGCTCCACCAAGTGATGACCCAGCGATCCAAGGCAAAAGTAATGATTAGATGTCTATGTAATTGATAACTTTTGTATTTGAATCATGTATTTAAACTTATGTATTTGATGTTTATATTAAGATTAATGCATTTCTGTCTTGATTATTAACTAATGATTGATGTGTTGCATGTTTAAATCAAACAGATCCAAACTATCAAAGGGATGAATTTGATGTTGCTCTCCCTTCAGTGTCAAGACTCAATTAACTATGATTCTTGATCTGCAAGGGATCGTCAGGAGATCTCTGAGTTATACCCCTGAAGAGGGGAAATAATTCACGATCTTTCTAATGAGCAACTAGCTGAGATCTTCAAGCTAAATCCGATGAGATCGTAAAGGATGCTCCAACATGTGACTCTACCAGTGACGAAGAGCTAAATGAAATCGATGAGATAGAGATAGAAGACGTCACTACAGAGCACTATCCTCAGTATGCTGACAACGAGGGAAATGTGATCCCCAATCTGGGTGAATCCCTTGTTAGTGATACATTTGAGGTATTAGACAAGATGGAGCAGGAGTCTGAGAAGATAGCAGGAAAGGCCAAAGCCTCAACGATGATGTTGATATCCGAAAGGCTGAATGGGCTGCTTGTTTTGAGGAAGTTCGAGCCTAACGCGCGCGCTGCTCCTAAACAGAACGTCTACACCAAACTCTACAGAGTGAAGAAACATCATAAGGTGTCGGGCAGGATTATAGCGTGGGCACATTTTGAGGATCTAATTGTTTATGCCATTAAGAGGGAGAAGGGTATAGAGTACTTTAGATTTCCACATGATCTAAAGACTCTACCAGGTTTTGAGCTCAACCAGCAGGCCAAACTGAAGCTGTTGTATGCTAACCCAAGAAAAATGTCAGGCTGGTTTGAAGCTGCACTGAAGAGAGAGTACCACACCAGGTGGGTTAACTTCAGATCCCAACAACCTACAAGGTACATCAGAAGGTCTGAAGTTGATGCCATTACTGGAAAGCCAAAGATAGTGCTGAAGCGGAGTCCTCCGCGCACGATGTCAAGAATCCCTCTCAGGGAGATGCCACAGGACTTCACTCCACACTTTAAGTGGTGGTACTATGATTGGAGAACCGGAGAAGCGGTCATAGTTCTAAACAAAGAGGGGCAAATGGATACCATCTGGGTGTTTGACCCATGTGGCTGGCTCACCAACTTGTCAGCTAATGATGTCTACACTCTATACAAGTGGCCACTGTTCTATGACACGCAGGATATAGTACAAGCCCTCCAGTTCCAGAACGTTATAAGACTCTGTTTTGCGTTTGAAATTCATGCAGGAGTCACAAGAGAGGATAAGTACAAGAAGTATGAGGAGGTGATGCAGAAAACAAGACATTAGAGAGATCTAGGTCCAAGGGGAGTTTGTTGATACATATATGTACCTAGATCATGATATGAATGTAATAGGTCTTGTTTGTTCTTACACTGATGTAATGTTTGGAATATTAATGAAATGAGATTGGTTGTTTGTGACTTATAATGTTTAATATTTCATTAATGAGTTGATGATGAATTGGTTAAATAGGTTTGTGATTGTTTGAATTGATACACATAATGTTATATTAATGAATACATTCAAACTTAACATAATGAAGTTCTCATACGAATGGACCATGCGAATGGACCATACGCATGAATAACTTCAGGCGAATGACTCAGTTGCACGACTGAACCAGGAGACTAGATCAGTCGTATGATTGTAACATGAGATTGGCTCAGTCGCACGACTGAACACTCAGTCGTGCAGATGGATCTACCGCATGGTTCAATCGCACGACTGAACCATACTAATGGTTCAGTCGCCCGAATGAACAACACTAACCTATAAATACCACCCAATTCGTGGAAAAACAAAAGCATTCATTCTATTTCGACTCCAGACGTATCCTAGCCGTCCAGAAGCCTCCAAGTTCATACTCCAAGTTCATAGAATGCTGTAGATCGATTCCTAATCGATTCTTAACGTTTGATTCAATACTTTATTGATTCTACGTGCGTTCTCACTGATTGGATCGCCAATCAAATAGGATTCCGCACTATTTGGTTTGATTCACACGTTAATCAGTTGGTATTTCGTTCAAATACCAGGTCCTAACAGTCAACCTAAGGTCCAAGTGGAACCTGAGATTAACTTCGAAGGGGAAACAATGACTGATGGCCCAGCAACTGAGACAGTTGGGACAGATAGTGCATTCTCACAGACTTCCGAAGCACAATTCAAAGCCTTGAAAGAACAATTTAAACTTCTGAAGCTGAGATTGCTGCTGCGGAAGGACTATTCTCATTATCCGATGATCTAATAGTCACAGATGCAATCCTGGAACTTGCATCTGAGGTAATATGGAGGATTTTCTCACCCAACCACTAGCTCAAACATCAGCATTAACTCCAGCTTTCATCTCTACTACTCAACCTGAATCTTTCATCCAAGAACCCCCAAAGTCTAGCACTTCCGAAGACAAAAGGAAAGAGGAAGATGACTAAGGAAGAGCTTCAGAAGGAAGAAAGGTTGGAGAAACTCAAAAGAAAAGGTAGGCTTCCAACTGGAAAACTGCTAGCTGCAAGTACCAAAGTAGCTGCAGCCAACCAGGAGGCAGTTAACAACAAAAGAAGAGTAGAGATCATTGATAGACTTGTCAGTCTAGGAGCTACAAATGAAGATGTACTCGTGCTACCATTAGAGGAGTTAGTTGAGCTGGAAAAGGCAACTTTGCTGCAAAAACAGCAAAGAGAAGAGGCAGCAAGGTTGGCCTTAGAAGAAGAAAGGGAGAGGAAAGAAAGAGAAGCTGATCAGCAGCTCAGGAGGGAAAGGATAACTTTCCTAACCTCCAGAGGTTTCTCTCAAGAAGAATTATCTCCACATAACAATGATACGATCTTATGGCTCTTTAACAAAGCAAGATCAAATGGAGAAAGAGAAAAAGAAGCTGCCAGGAAAAAGCTGATGCAGAAGAAGAAGAAGGAAGAGGAAGCAGGACTAACTGCTGCCAAGAAGATAGGTGAGAGGGCCTGGATGAAGAGCTATCTTAAGGATCATGGCTTCTCTGGCAGGCAGGTGGGTCCTATGTCGGAAAAGACTATCAAGCGACATGTTAGCGACATAAAGGCTGACATTCGCTCGGGGAAAAGGAAGGAGATGTACAGAAGGGGACAGGGGATGATCTTCAAATCAACTACTCAACCCTAACTTCAAACCCAACCACAACCTGAACCAATACCCTTTCCATCCCCATCAAAACCGAACCAACTACTGAACCATACACTCCTGAACCTACACCATCACCCCTACCAATCTCTTCACCTCAACCACCTAAACTACCCATCCTCCAACCCAAAACTCTAGCCAGAACCTAAACACCTCAACCTACCCATCAAATGTAACATCCGCCATTTTCCAAGTTAAAACCCAAACCCGAACCCATTTTGAGCTTTCATGATTAATTTATTTAATAAATGGATCAAATACATTAAATATTTAATCAACTTATTGATTGATAAATAATTTTTTTTCATAAAATTATAAAGTTTATTAATCATGTTAGAACAAATAACTAAATGGAAAAGACTTATTAAAACTTATAAAGTTATAAAATGAATTTTAATAAACTTATAAAGTTTTGTTAGTAATTATGAATTTTAAATACTGAAAATAAATAATCAAATTATAAGTTTACAAGTTTTATAAAAGTTATAAAGATTAACAAATAAATAATTTGATTGATTATTCAAATTGGTTTTAAAAGTCTATAAATATTTTATTAAAAAAATTGTTAAAATTAGAGTCTTCAAGAATATAAATTTTATATTATAATTATTCTTTTATTTATTAAATTATTTAATTTTATATTTATTTCAAATTCCAATCATAACCCCCTTTTAAAAGACTTATAAATCATTATTAACACCATTCATAACCTCCTCCTAACCTCAAGTATAAAAGCAAGGCTTAGGCCTCACTTTTTATTTACTAATTCTCTAAAAACCTCACTCTCATATCTATCTTTCATCTATTGGTTATGATCAATTTGAAGAATTTTATTTTACAAGAGATTTTAAAGATTTCTTAATACTTAGGTATTCTTTATTACTTTTATATTATACATTTTAATCATCCTAACATCCATTGTTCTCATGACTTTATGTTCTTAATATTATTCTTTCTTCTACCAAATCTCTTTTTATTTTAATCATTATCATTTGATCATTAATTTTAATAATCACTAATCTTATAACAATCACTAACATTCCTAAATCAAGCTAACAACACCTAACATAAACAAAAAATCTCATTTGCATATGGACGGCTATGCCGCCGCATTCGGTTATTCCGCAAGATTATTGTTCTAAATGATGGCTATGCCAAAGTCTTAGAATATTTTTATAACTCAAATGAAGACTAATATACCATATATTAACATAATAAATTGTTCTAACCCGTTTCATGTATTAACAATTTTAAAAGTGCACATAAGTGCCTTACTACAATTCTGGCAGAATATAATCTTATTTCAACCGACCATAACTTGATCATAACAAACTAAATTTGGGTAAACTCAGACTCCAATGTTAAGTTCATTGAATTTCCTTTTCAACTAGAGTTTATATGTCTTCAAACTCAATCGGACGACTCAACAATAGCCTTCACAAGATAAGTGCGCATTTCAGCACCTTCTGTCTTGTGATGCTTGTTTGACCTATTTAAAGATCTTTTCATAAAAATGTTTCTGAATGAAAGTTGTCCGGGAAACTTTGAACTAGTCAAGTATAAATTTTTATAATTTTATGAAACCGTTTGCTATTTTTAAAACCTGTTCAAACACATACCAAATATTCTGTCCAGCATCTAAAATTGATGCAATAATCCTTTTTCAATCTACCTTTCGCTTTTTAGCATTCCCTAAGCGTCTTAACTTCTTGTAATGAATTCCGACCTCAAGTTATTGTTTCTTTTTATCATTTAGGATATCACCTTTGACTCTTGAACATCCAAGCTTTCTTATGTACTCTACAACTATCACTATTATTGTGAGTTTTCAATGTGAGTTCTCCATGCCCCTTTTACTTTATTTCACACCTTTTGGGGTGAAACATGTTAACTTTATCAACTTACACTTGTAATCTTGATACTTGTAAATGCACATGCAATTCATCTTTACCAATTTGTCATGGTTATTTGTGTTTTTGTAAGTCTTATATGAGATACATATTTTGTTTACAATCATTAACTATTGCTAGCCTGGCGACGTCTTAGATCTTTGGGCCTGACAAGCCTATTTGGTGCTAAAGTGGATGTATTGCCGACTCCTGATGACGTATGCTTGTTCATCATAGGAACCAAATACACTTAGCCAATCTTATATACTTGTAATCAAGTCGAGGTTTGGTTGTAACTGTATGTGTTCTATAAGCTTGCTAACTTGTAACCATGGACATGAATTGCTACTTGTAACTCTTATATATTATATACATATATACGTGCGTTTAAACCATGGGAACTCACCAACTTTATAGTTGACCCTTTATTTTTAACATGTTTCAGGTTTGATACTTGAAGATCTTCTTGTGCTCATAGACTTGGACCTAGTTAACTAAATATGTTATTTCTTTTTGTTGAAGTTCTTATATTGTAATTACTTATTTGTCTTGTAATGTTTAATGAATAATGATATTTAATATTATTTCAACTTAATTAGTTCCATGTACTATGAGCAATCGTCTCCCATTCGTCCGCCCCGATGATTCCGCCGTCGGTCGGGGTGTGACATCAAACCATCCCCTCAGCCTTCTAAACATCTCTCCTTAGAAGAATTCAAGGCAGTCAAGACAAAGCTCATCAATTGCACAACCCTGAGCGATCCCCACGTTCCCTCACTAGAGATCAATTTCTTGATCTGTCCAGAGGAACATTGGACCAAGCTGCAAATCCTCCTTGGCCTCAACTCAGACACTTTGAATGAGGAAGAAAAGAAGTTAAGAAGAAGGCTGGTGACTCTGCTGGATACCAAGAAAGGTGACCGGGTGCCAAGACACCTCTTGCACCTAGGAAGAAGATATCCAGTGGAGGTTCGAAGACTCTTCTCACAACTTTGTTGTTGAAAGAGAGAATGGAGAGCTCAACAGGCTAAGTGTCTCATCTCTGCTACACTTGAGCAGATTTGACATCGTTGAGTTAGCAGAGAAGCCATTCTCCAACCCTTCAAACTCTGATGTAGCTGCCCATATCAGAAATCAATCTAGGCAAGTCTTCATATGGCCGAGCTAATGCCAGAAGTTAGGTTGAAGAAGAGTTGAAACCAAGATAGGAGGAGAAAAGGAAGGGATCAACAACCAAAGGCAAAGCCTTTCTACAAATGGTTGAAGGTCCTGAACTTGAATCCATAGTTAGATGGGAGTATGACTATAACTCCCATCAACTAACTCTTTTCAGGGGGACGCAACAAAGGGTACATGTCATTCAGAGTGATAGACTGGATCTCCTATCCACCAATGACTTGTACAAGCTTCTCAGCATCACTTCAGGGAAGAACAAAGAGACAGACAAATATCTTTTGTCCCTGGTGTTGAAAGCTTTGAGAAGTAGAAACAAGTGAGGTTTTGGTAGCATCAGCCTAGGGGGAGTTTGTTGGATCTAGAAAGGCTGGTGCAACCAAAACCAAATCACTTAGAAGATTTTGGTACAACAAATAAAAGACTTCCGAAGCTAAGTGTGGAACTTCCGAAGGAAAAAGGAGCTCTTCCGAAGACAAAGTATAATACTTACTTCCGAAGGAAAACTCCAACTTCCGAAGACAAAGAACTTACTTCCGAAGATCAAGATTTAGAATGAAAGATCTGAAGTCATCTTCCAAAGTATAGAAGTCCTCAAGCCTCGAAAGTATAGAAGCCTCTTCCGAAGTATAAGTGGCTTTAGAAGAACTTGTTCTTCCGAAGCCAACTTACCTTCGGAAGACCCTGCTATTATCCAATGGACGTAAGTATGATCTCCCTGACACTCCGCCGCAGACCTCTGAGATACTGCATGGCGTTTTCTCAAAAAAGCCATGTAGTTGACCATACTTTATTCCACTGTTTACCTTTTTATGTTAGTACAGTTGCCATCTTTAGTTGGTGACAAAAGGTAAGTCATGGACATGTCATGACTACCATATCTTAGATAATACTTTATCTAAGATACCTTAACTTTAGCATTGTAGTATATGCTTTAGTCTTAGGTTTCCAGCTGGTATCAAAGTATATCCGGCTGTAGGATCTAGTATATATAGTTTCTCATTGTAACTCATGTTTCATGCTGGTAAGAGTCTTGTAATATCTTGAGTTGAGAAGTAATATATACAAGTGCCTTGAAAAATTTCTGTGTGTTCCTTGCTACTTATTATATTATTATCAACTCTTGTAAAAGACTTTACTTCATCTGATTTGAGTGTTTTGTAAGCGAGTTTGAGAGAAATCCAAGTGTTTAAGTGACAAACCCGATCCTGCAGGGTTCCCATCTTATCACTGGTTAACACAATCAGTTATTTCCAATAAGGGGTGACGAGCAAACAAATGCCACAAATGTGTGCGGATGACCATAAAAAGAGCAAAGCACGAAAAAAATGAAAAATAAATGCAATCAAGCAGATAACAAATGTTGTTGGTGCGTCACGTGCAAAAAGAAAAGAAAAATGCTCTCACAAGAAGATAGGTTGTGTGCCTCTCTGCTGTGCGATGGCACTGACCTGAGGATAAGCATAACCTACATATTCTAGAATTCATTGTTGTTTGCCGCCTCTCTGCTGTGCGGTGGCACTGACCTGAGGCTTGGCTTCTCTTTGAAAGCTCTGAGAATAGGTTCTTCTTGTCAAAATACCCGTAGACCGCTCAAAAATCTCCTGAGGAATGTTGATTACCATATAAGTGCGGGATCCACAAATGTTTGTTGAAATAATTAAACCTTAATCCATCACCAATGAGTGTCAAAAATCTATGTATGGATTTAAGAGGACAAGTATAGTGACAATCATCGTGAGCAGCAACTCTTGAAAGTCCAAATCAATGTGTACATCTTATAGTACCAGTATGATTTCCTAAACTTGCTAATGACTCTCGATGAAAAACAAGAATCTAGCATCAAAAGAATTTGGTAACATGTCCTAAATGAATTGAAATACATGTATCATTCCATAATGAATCGTACTAGTTATGGTCAAAATAACTTGAAGCTGTACTGTTCTAAAAGGAAATCTGCTAGATATCTATCTTAGGATTTCCAACTCACACAAAATCACAAAACTTGTTTTGTTATTGTCTTTTAGTGTTAGTTCTTTTATTGTGTTTAACTCTTTAGTCAATTTAGTTTTATACGTCGGATTATGCCGTGGAATTCAATCTGGGATTTAATCACTTAAAAAGGGTCACGTCTGAGGTGACCACACGTGTTTTAAATGTAAAATGGGTCACATCTGAGGTGACAAGAGTTTTTGTTTAAAAGGATCACGACTGAGGTGATCAAAAGTTTTCAAAGTTAAAAGGATCATGTCTGAGATGATCGAATGCTCAATATGTTTATTCAAAAGTTAACAAGGGCTAAGTGTTGAAATGTCATAAGGTTAAACTCATAAGTATGAATCATTCGCACGACTAGACCATAAGTATGGACCAGTCGTACGATTGAATCATACTTATGAACCAGTCAGCCGAATGGAGCATGAGTATGAACCATTCACCCGACTGGAGTCCAAGAATGAGCCAGTCGCCTGAATGGGGTTGACCGAATGAGTCAGTCGCCCGACTAAAACCCAGTCGGGCGACTGAATGTGACCGACTGAACCAATCGCACGACTGAGATCCAATCGCACAAATGAAAAGAGCGAATGGATCCAGTCGCCCGATTGAAACCAGATTCAGTATAAATAGGGCCATAGTCGATCGCATACACTCATCACCCCTCATTCGCCCTAAAATCGCACAGCATATCGTTACTCTGCCAAATTTTCCTCTGACCTAATTTGACTTCATATTTCGATATTCTGACGATTGCTGGTTGTTATACAGGTACAATGCGGTGCCATCTACTCAAATCTCAGTCGATTTGTTGCCCTAAATCAATGAATTCGGCCCTAACAAGAACCGAGACTTAAGTTGGAAAAATAAGCTAATAAAACTAAGTAAAATGTTGAAATCAAAGTTATTAGGTGCTAAGTAGGGTTATTGCGAGTCTAATGAGCCAAACCACGATGTCTAATATTAAGATTAGCTCAAAATTTGAATCTCAATCGAACAGACAGTAGGTCATGCGACTGGACACCCGGATGAACTACAATCGCACGACTGAGCTGGACGAATGACTCAATCGGCCGAATGAACAATGCGAATGAACTCAGTCGGCCGACTGAACCAATCGCAGGCTCAGTCACCCGATTGAACTCAGTTGCATGATAGGTCATCCGAGTGTATTCAGTCGCATGTTAGGTCAAACGACTGAACCCAGTCGTATGGTTCAATCACACAATTGAATCAGACTGATCTCAAACAGGCTAATTAGAAATGATTTTTGTTGTGTGATGATCTCACTTGTATGCTTCTTGTGTTACAGATTGATGGCTGATCGGTGGAACATAAACACCAAGCACAATATTTGTGCTCATCTGGACGCCACAACTCGGAACGCGGCCGAGTTTGCTGGCATCATAGCTTTCCTGAAGAGATCACGGATCCACAAAGCCATATCTACACCATGCACTCCCTACAGGTCTATACAGCAGGCCTTCTGGGAGGGTGCATCAGTTGATCGATCTCGTGAGCCCTACAGCATCAGGAGTACTATATTTGGGCAGGATATAGAGGTGTCAGCTGCAGATCTTCGACGAGTACTGGATCTGGGTGATGATGCTGATCACCCAACCAGGCTACACCCTCTGACTGTGAGGGGATGCTTCCTCAGGATGAAGTACTCAGGGGACATCAATGCAGGTGTGCTAAACAAAAGCAACCTGTGTCCCCAGTTTAAGTACTTGGCACAAATGATACTGAAGTGCATAGTATCAAGGAGGGGTGGATTTGATGACCTATCAGATCAGATCCAGAATGCCTACGTGGCACTGGTGCTTAACCACCCCTTCAGCTTCTCCAGCATGATATTTGCCTACCTGATAGAGAATCTTGAGGCCAAAGGCAAGGAGGGCTTTTGTATGTACTCAAGATTCTTACGAATGATTATCGATGAGAAGTTGCCTGCCTTGCCTAAGGAGAGCCATGATGAGGTATCACTTGAGGTGATGGATGACACGACTTTGGGCCGCATGAAGGTCTACACGGGAAAGCTAGTCAAGCCCCTGTGAGGAGACTGTTCGGGCACCTGGCCCAGGAGGAGTACGTGGCGCCGACAAGGCGTAAGTGGCGCCGTGAGGAGAGTGACTTAGATGTAGAGTAGATTGCTCTCCCATCTGATGACTCCGATGACGATGACGATGACGGTGACACTGGTGGAGATTCTGGCCCCGCTGCTTCTAGGGCCAGCACTGCACATGTTACACCTCCACCACCACTCATGGAGAAGCCACCACCGCCAGTTTTCATCTAGATTTTTGCCCTCCCGATGAGGAGGAGGAGAGTGACGAGGAGCCTTTGACTAGGACTGTGGGCAGTAGGGTGGTTGCCACAGAAAGAGGTATAAGGGCGGTTGGTGGACGACAAGGGGAGTCCGGGGATACTGCTGCTGATTCAGATCCCTCATATACCCCGGACCCGCCCTGCAGCCAAGGGGGAGCCACAGTGCCTAAAGGCACAAGGAAGAAGAGAATGGCTCACCCCTATGGCAAGAAGGGGAAGAGACTGAAGTTCACCTTGACCTCAGCCACCACCACAGCCACTACCTCAGCCACTACTTCCACTACTACTACCACCTCACACACCACTACCTCAGCCACTCCACCACTTACCCACACACCATCCACCACCACAGCTCACCCATCACCACCCACACATATACCACCTCCCATATTCACCACTGCCACCACCACCACCACTAGCCACCAGGCAGGACCATCATCTCACCCATCTTTCCCTTCTGGATCATCTCTACCTCCCAGTAGGGTAGAGGAACAGCTTTCAACACTAAACCGTATGGTGCTGAAGTTGTTAGCCGCCGATGACGAGAAGACTGCACAGCTTAAACAGTTAGTGGAGCTTACTACTGCACAATCACTGCAGATCTCTCAACAGGCACAGCAAATCGAGGAGCAAGCTTAGAAAATGGCTGCTCAGAGTCTAGAGATTACCCAACTCAAGGAGCAGAATGTGTTATCTACTAAAAAGATTGAGGAGTTGGAGGATGCCAAGAGGAACATCCTGCTCAAACTTAAAGGCACAAAGGATGAGCCTCTGAAGATACGAGAGGGAGATGGTGATGATGATGATGATGATGGTGAGGATGAAGATGATGATGAAGAGGATGAGACAGAGGGAGGAGAGGATGAGAGTGCAGGAGATGGAGGAGATGATGAAGAAGGAGGAGATGCACCTACATCGGGTGCCACAGAAGCAAAAGAGAGGCGGACCAAGAAAAATCAAGATCAGGGTGCCTCAACATCAGCCTCGACTGCAGAAGAGCATATGATTCAGGACAAAAGTAATGATTAGATGTTTCTGTATTTTGAACTTTTGTGTAATTGAATCATGTATTAAAACTTATGAAATGAATGTTTATTTATATAATTGATTATTTAACTGTCTTGATTTTCTACTAATGACTGATGTGTTACATGTTTTAAATCAAGTAGATCCATAATATCAGCGAGATGAATATGATGTTGCTCCCCTGCAGCAGATCAAGTCTCAATTCACTATGATACTTGATCTACAAGGGATTGTTAGGAGGTCAGTGAGCTATGCTCCCGAAGAAGGAGAAATCATTCATGATCTCACTGATGGGCAACTGGCAGAGATGTTCCGGCTAAATCCGGATGAACTGGTCAAAGATGCCCCTACCGTCGAGGTTGCTAGTGATGACGAGCTCCACGATGTTGATGAGATAGAAATTGAAGACGTCACAGCACAACACTATCCTGAATATACTGATCGAGAGGGAAATGTGGTCCCTGATTTTGGAGATACACTCGACAGTGACATGTATGCTAAGCTGGATACGGTGGAGAGGGAGACCGAGAAATCAGAAAGCCAAGCCCAAGCCTCGGACGCCGATGTTGAGACCAAAAAATTCCTATATGATTTCTAATCGGGAAAGACTAAACACAAGTGATCGGACCCCGGACACGCGAGAGCCCAGCCCGAGAGGAATGCATGGTTCCCCGGAGGCTGAGTGGGCGGCTTGTTTTGCAGAGATCCGTGCCCAACGCACAGCGCCAAAGCCGAGTGCCTACGCCAAGCTCTACAGAGTAAAGAAGCACCTAAAGGTGTCTGGCAAGATTATAGCATGGGCTTACTTTAAGGATCTAAATGTATATGCTGTGAAGCGGGAGAAGGGAATCGAGTACTTCAGATTTCCACATGATTCGAAGACTCTCCCTGGTTTTGAGCTCAACCAGTTGGCACGCCTGAACCTGCTGTATGCTGATCCCAGGAAGATGTCAGGCTGGTTTGAAGCTGCGTTGAAGAGAGAATACCACACTCGATGGGTTAACTTCAAGCCTCAACAACCTACGAGGTACATTCGAAGGTCGGAGGTGGACCCAAGGACTGGGAAACCCAAAGTGGTGTTGAAGTGGAGTCCTCCTCGTACTATGTCAAAGATCCCCATAAGGGAAATGCCACAGGACTTCACTCCCCACTTCAAGTGGTGGTATTATGACTGGAGAACAGGAGAAGCGGTCATAGTGTTACAGAAAGAGCGCCAAATGGAGACCATCTGGGTATTTGACCCAATGTGGTTAACCAACCTGTCAGCTAGTGATGTTTATACTTTATACAGGTGGCCATTATTCTATGATCCGCAGGATATCGTACAGGCCCTCCAGTTTCAGAATGTGATAAGACTCTGCTTTGCTTTTGAGATACATGCTGGAGTCACAGTTGAGGAGAGGCATAAGAAGTTTGACGAGCTAATAAAGGATGCCAGACAATGATAGAAACTAGGTCCAAGGGGGAGTTTGTAGATACATATGTACCTAGTTTACGATCTTAATGTAATATGTCTGTCATGTCCTTAATGTAAATGAAATATATGAGTTGAATGAAATAGAATATGTGATTGATGATCTTAATGTTGAATGTTTCAGTGTATGTTTGAATGTTTATTGTTTATTAACGCATGGTTGAACTAACTATATAGGTTTGTGGTTGTTTACATAGATCTTAGTCAAGAATGGTTAAGAAATATGTTTAAACTTAGTCATGTGAAGTTCTTATGCGAATGGCCCATGCGAATGGACCATACGCATGAACAACTTCATGCTAATGAACCAGTCGCATGATTGAACCAGGAGACTGGATCAGTCGCACGATTGTGACATGAGTTTGACTCAGTCGCACGACTGAAGCCTCAGTCGTGCGGTTGGAACAATCGTATGACTCAGTCGCACGACTGAACCATACTAATGGTTCAGTCGCACGAATGAGAAACCCTAACCTATAAATACCACTTTATTCGTGGAAAAACATAACACTTCGAATACCTACGTACTAAATCGCACCCTAGCCGTCCAGAGACTTCTAAGAACCTGTTCCAAGTTCATAGATCGCACTAAATCGATTTGCAATCGTTCTTAACGTTTAGATTCAATCTAAGATCGATTCTACGTGCGTTCTCACTGATTGGATCGCCAATCAAATAGGATTCCGCACTATTTGAGTTGGTATACGCGTAAATCAGTTAGTACTCCGTCCCGTACACGGTCCTAACAATGTGTTTGTTTGATGTTTTGATTTGGTAATTTTGAATGTTTGTGAAAGGGGGAAAGGTTTGTTGAGTGGGTTTTTCTAGGTCTGAAAAAGTGTTCTAAAAAAGTGAATAATGAATATTAAAGTCAAAAACATCATTTATGAACACTTGACCCTATTAATATCCTTAATTTAATGAAGTGGCTCCCACTTTTGTTATTACTCTTCCGTGGAATTTTTTTTGTTCCGCAGATTTCAGTTCATCTGTAGGACATCTGCGGATGTCTAAACTTAAAACTGAATTTTAAAATTGAATTGAAGTATAACTTGATTTTTCATAGGTTACCAATCTATGGAAATGAATTATACTTGTAAAATATTAACTCATTCGTAGGTTACCAATCTACAGATAGTCATATTTTACTCCCCCTTAAGTTTCGCACTGTAGCTTCTGCTGATGTTTACATTGTACTGTAACTTCTGTTGATGCTTAAAATACCACAATTGAAACTTATTTTATTGTATGGTCCTAATCAACTGATAGAACCATTTATTTCTATTGGACCTTGTTGACTTTGTATTCATGCCAATTGCGTACAAGAAGGTTTATATTAAAAAAAACTTCATGTATCCAAAAGCCAAGTTAGTGCTCAGGTTCCAATTCCTTCATATTGACAATTCATTTGACAATTTTGTTGTTAACTTATTTTCATGATTCTACTCCCCCTAAATTTTTTATTAATGATGAATGAATCCATTTATCATAAATTTCTAAGAAGAATATCATGAAAGACACATGTCTGTCCAAACAGAAAGAAATTAAATTAAACAAAATTGAAATGAGGACTATGTACAAGCATATATACACATAGAATGGGATCATACTATAACACTAAGCATTTTTCTGATGAATTAATTTGTTGAATGGATACTTGATCGTAGTTCTGATTGCAAGTATGTTTGTCCACTTAAATCCATACAAGAGTATTGTATCAACTAGCCATGCTGTTTATCATGTTTTCATGTTTATTATAGAGTAACTGTTATGGGCTTCACATTCAAATCACTTAGAGTTTGTCCTCCCTTTGTGAGTCAAATCATCACTTTTTCACACTTAGAAACTATGTACTTTAAGTTATAAGTTCTATCTTGAGATGCATTTGACATCTCATTAATGCATTGATGTAAAAAACTCAAGATTTAATATACAGTTGATCACAGAGGATTCTTTTGAGAGCTTAGATATGATCATCATCAGGTCACCAGGTCTTTACTTACGTAAAACTGAGGTGCCTTTAACCCAGGTCTTTGTTTACACAAAACAGAGGAATGATGAGGATCATGATCTTTTCACCAGTTGGTTCCTAATGTATACCATGTTGGTTCTTAATGTATACCATGGTGATCATACACCCAGGTCTTTGTTTACACAAAACAGAGGGAGTATGATTTGCAAAGATAGATATTATAAAGTGTTGGTACATAGTGTGCTTAGATGAGTGATTTGGTCACATCAGAATAAGACTCACTTTCTGTATCCTCAAAATGAAGTTTCCCACAAACAATCACTTTGCATAATGTTTGGTATGCGCTTCGTGTAGTTTCCACTCAAGATGAACCTACTCACATATCAAGTAACTTGATCAGATTTTAATGATATTTAAGAATTCAGGTAGAAGCAAAGGCATAGTGTACTATCATTTCCCAAGCAAATGTCATGCTGAATTAACATACACAGAAAGAAAGACAATATTTTTTATAAGCTTCGAAAGATGCTTTAGAAGTTTCTTCCGAAGGTAAATTGCTTTCGGAAGAAAAATTGTACTAAGACATAAATTTCTTCCGAAGGTAATTATAAGTCTTCCGAAAAACTGAGTCAATCTTATGTCTCAATCATACGACTGATCCAGTCTCCTGGTTCAGTCGTGCGACTGGTCCATACGTATGATGTATTCATGCGTATGGTCCATAAGTATGGCCATTAGCATGAATACTCATCCGACTATGTTGAACACATTAGTTAATCATCATTGACTAAAAATCATGTACAACACCCTCAAACCTATATAATATGGTCATACATATATATTATACTTCAACACAATAATAATATGAAATAAATAAACATGAATAAACATCAATCACATATTATATTACATTGAACCAATTCATTGCACATGTGTAAGACATGAAAGACTTTTACATTTAATCTCAAAAACTAAGAACATATGCATCTACAAACTCCCCCTTGGTCCTAGTTTCCTCTATCATCTAACACTCTTCACATGTTCTTGGAACTTCTTGTACTTCTCCTCTTTGGTAACTCCTGCATGTATTTCAAATGCAAAGCAGAGTCTTATCACGTGTTGAAACTGGAGAGCTTGTACAATGTCCTGTGTGTCATAGAACAGTGGCAACTTGTATAATGTGTAGACATCTTCAGCCGACAAGTTTGTAAGCCACATTGGGTCAAATACCCGGATAGTATCAATCTTTCCATCTCTGTTCAATACTATGACAGCTTCGCCCGTCCTCCAATCGTAATACCACCATTTGAAGTGGGGAGTGAAGTCCTGAGGCATTTCCCGTAAGGTAATCTTGGACATTGTGCGCGGGGGACTCCACTTCAGCACCACTTTTAGGTCTTTCAGATATGGGATCAACTTCAGACTTATGAATTAACCTCTTAGGTTGTTGAGGTCTGAAGTTTACCCACCTGGTGTGGTATTCTTTCTTCAATGCAGCCTCAAACCATCCTGACATCTTCCTTGGATTAGCATACAGAAGATCTAAACATGCCAGACGGTTGAGCTCAAAACCAGGGAGAGTCTTCAGATCATGAGGATATCTGAAGTACTCAATCCCCTTCTCTCTCTTAACAGCATACACGTCCAAATCCTCAAAATACGCCCACGCTATGATCTTGCCAGACACTTTCTGATGACGTTTGACTCTATAAAGCTTTGTGTAGGCATTCTGCTTTTGGGGCGTGCGCTGGGCTTTCATCTCAGCAAAACAAGCTGACAATTCAGCTTTCTTGATATCAACGTTTTCGTCTTTAGCTTGGGCAGTGCTTTCTTCTTTCTCCTTTTCTTTTTCAACTTCATCCAGCTTCTCAAAAGTACCACTGTCAAAGGTTTCACCCAAATTGGGGATAACATGTCCGTCCAGATCAGTGTACTGAGGATAATGATCAGTAGTGACGTCCTCTATCTCGATTTCGTCGACATCGTTAAACTCATCGTCACTTGCCACATCAACTGTATGAGCATATTTGACCAACTCATCCGGATTCAGCCTGAATATTTCAGCCAGCTGTTCATCAGTTAGGTCGTGTATGATCTCTCCCTTCTCTGGAGTGTAGCTCACAGACCTTCTAACTATCCCTTGCAAGTCAAGAATCATGGTTAATTGAGTCTTGACCTGCTGAAGGGGTTGGACATCAAATTCATCTGTTTGTTGAGCTTCATCTGTTTGATTAGACATTAAGCATATCATAAATAAGTCATTATATGAAACATTAAGACATAAACAAACATAAATGATCAATAATTACATTAATGTAATATATACGTTAAGTACAAAAGTTTTAAATACAAAATATCTAATCATTACTTTTATCTTGATCCTTTTGTTCTTCAGCAGGAGGAGCAGAGGATGAGGCTCTTTGATCTTGACTACGTTTGGTCCGCCTCTCTTGAGCTCGAGGAGAGGCTGATGCAGCAGCGTCACCTTCCTGGTCATCCTCGTCCTCTCTATCTTTCCCGCTAGGCCCATCTACTCCAACATCCTCCTCACTGTCATCTTCATCCTCCTCCTCCTCCTCCTCCTCATCATCATCATCATCATCATCATCACCATCATCATCATCATCACCATCATCATCATCATCACCATCACCATCACCATCCTTGATCTTAAGAGGCTCACTCTTTGACCCTTTCAGCTTTAGCAGTATCTTCTTATTTTTCTTCTCAAGCTCCTCAATTCTCTTCATCGAAGCCAACACCAGCTCATTTTGAATTGTAAGTGCATGGTGAGCTCGGCCTAAAGCCCTCTCATACTGATCACTCTTCTCAGTCAGCTATGTAATCTGCTTTCTTTGGGCGTTGTTGATCGCAATCAGCTGGTTAATCTGATTTTCCCTCATGTGATCTGTAGCTAACAGCTTTAGTACCAACCTGTTAAGGTTTGCCAGTTGTTCCTCTAACACTTGTCAGGACCGTGTACGTACGGAATACTAACAGATTCTGCGTTTATACCGAATCAAATAGTGCGGAAACCTAATTGATTGGCGATCCAATCAGTGAGAACTATTACCCGATCGATATATGATTGAAACTAAACGTTATGAATGAATAGAGATCGATCAGGAATGATCTATGAACTTGGACAGGCTTCCTTGGACGTTCTGGACGGCTAGGGTTCGTAAGAATATCAAGTGTTTCCAATTCTTATGTTTTTCCACGAATTAAGTGGTATTTATAGGTTAGGGGTTTCCAATCGTACGACTGAACAATTAGCATGGTTCAGTCGTGCGACTGAATCATGCGATTGATCCATACGCACGACTGAAGGTTCAGTCGTGCGACTGAGTCAATCTTATGTCTCAATCATACGACTGATCCAGTCTCCTGGTTCAATCGTGCGACTGGTCCATACGTATGATGTATTCATGCGTATGGTCCATAAGTATGGGCCATTAGCATGAATACTCATCCGACTATGTTGAACACATTAGTTAATCATCATTGACTAAGAATCATGTACAACACCGTCAAACCTATATAATATGGTCATACATATACATTATACTTCAACACAATAATAATATGAAATAAATAAACATGAATAAACATCAATCACATATTATATTTCTTTGAACCAATTCATTGCACATGTGTAAGACATGAAAGACTTTTACATTTAATCTCATAAACTAGGAACATATGCATCTACAAACTCCCCCTTGGTCCTAGTTTCCTCTATCATCTAACACTCTTCACATGTTCTTGGAACTTCTTGTACTTCTCCTCTTTGGTAACTCCTGCATGTATTTCAAATGCAAAGCAGAGTCTTATCACGTGTTAAAACTGGAGAGCTTGTACAATGTCCTGCGTGTCATAGAACAGTGGCCACTTGTATAATGTGTAGACATCTTCAGCCGACAAGTTTGTAAGCCACATTGGGTCAAATACCCGGATAGTATCAATCTTTCCATCTCTGTTCAATACTATGACAGCTTCGCCCGTCCTCCAATCGTAATACCACCATTTGAAGTGTGGAGTGAAGTCCTGAGGCATTTCCCGTAAGGGAATCTTAGACATTGTGCGCGGGGGACTCCACTTCAGCACCACTTTTAGGTCTTCCAGATATGGGATCAACTTCAGACTTATGAATTAACCTCTTAGGTTGTTGAGGTCTCAAGTTTACCCACCTGGTGTGGTATTCTTTCTTTAATGCAGCCTCAAACCATCCTGACATCTTCCTTGGATTAGCATACAGAAGATCTAAACATGCCAGACGGTTGAGCTCAAAACCAGAGAGAGTCTTCAGATCATGAGGATATCTGAAGTACTCAATCCCCTTCTCTCTCTTAACAGCATACAAGTCCAAATTTTCAAAATACGCCCACGCTATGATCTTGCCACACACTTTCTGATGACGTTTGACTCTATAAATCTTTGTGTAGGCATTCTGCTTTTGGGGCGTGCGCTAGGCTTTCATCTCAGCAAAACAAGCTGCCCATTCAGCTTTCTTGATATCAACGTTTTCGTCTGTAGCTTGGGCAGTGCTTTCTTCTTTCTCCTTTTCTTTTTCAACTTCATCCAGCTTCTCAAAAGTACCACTGTCAAAGGTTTCACCCAAATTGGGGATAACATGTCCGTCCAGATCAGTGTACTGAGGATAATGATCAGCAGTGACGTCCTCTATCTCGATTTCGTCGACATCGTTAAGCTCATCGTCACTTGCCACATCAACTGTAGGAACATCTTTGACCAACCCATCTGGATTCAACCTGAATATTTCAGCCAGCTGTTCATCAATTAGGTCGTGTATGATCTCTCCCTCCTCTGGAGTGTAGCTCACAGACCTTCTAACTATCCCTTGCAAGTCAAGAATCATGGTTAATTGAGTCTTGACCTGCTGAAGGGGTTGGACATCAAATTCATCTGTTTGTTGAGCTTCATCAGTTTGATTAGACATTAAGCATATCACACATAAGTCATTATATGAAACATTAAGACATAAACAAACATAAATGATCAATAATTACATTAATGTAATATATACTTTAAGTACAAAAGTTTTAAATACAAAATATCTAATCATTACTTTTATCTTGATCCTTTTTGTTCTTCAGCAGAAGGAGCAGAGGATAAGGCTCCTCGATCTTGACTACGTTTGGTCCGCCTCTCTTGAGCTCGAGGAGAGGCTGATGTAGCAGCATCACCTTCCTGGTCATCCTCGTCCTCTCTATCTTTCCCGCTAGGCCCATCTTCTCCAACATCCTCCTCACTGTCATCTTCATCCTCCTCATCATCATTATCATCATCACCATCATCATCATCATCATCATCATCATCATCATCACCATCATCATCATCATCACCATCATCATCATCATCACCATCACCATCCTTGATCTTAAGAGGCTCACTCTTTGACCCTTTAAGCTTTAGCAGTATCTTCTTATTTTTCTTCTCAAGCTCCTCAATTCTCTTCATCGAAGCCAACACCAGCTCATTTTGACTTGTAAGTGCATGGTGAGCTCGGCCTAAAGCCCTCTCATACTGATCACTCTTCTTAGTCAGCTGTGTAATCTGCTTTCTTTGGGCGTTGTTGATCGCTATCAGCTGGTTAATCTGATTTTCCCTCATGTGATCTGTAGCTAACAGCTTTAGTACCAACCTGTTAAGGTTTGCCAGTTGTTCCTCTAACACTTGTCAGGACTGTGTACGTACGGAATACTAACAGATTCTGCGTTTATACCGAATCAAATAGTGCGGAATCCTAATTGATTGGCGATCCAATCAGTGAGAACTATTACCCGATCGATATATGATTGAAACTAAACGTTATGAATGAATAGAGATCGATCAGGAATGATCTATGAACTTGGACAGGCTTCCTTGGACGTTCTGGACGGCTAGGGTTCGTAAGAATATCAAGTGTTTCCAATTCTTATGTTTTTCCACGAATTAAGTGGTATTTATAGGTTAGGGGTTTCCAATCTTATGACTGAACAATTAGCATGGTTCAGTCGTGCGACTGAATCATGCGATTGATCCACGGGCATCCATTTTTCACTTTACATTCACAAATACAATAATGAGTAACATCAAACACATTTATCTCATTGAAGTACGGTAAACAATAAAGAAATAATAAATCATCACAACCACAACATTCATAACAAAAATAACAACCAAAGTAAATAAATTGCAAATGAGTCACAATGTATTCATCAATGTCAAAATTTAAGTTTGTCGTTCGGGTAGGGAAACAACCCTTCCCACATAGGTTTCAAAGAAAAACAATACGTAGTCCAAGTCATATAAGGAAATCAATCGACAATATCTGACCCATCACTGTCATCTTCCATCTCCTCTGGTTCCTCCTCCTCGAGTTCCTCCTCGGGTTCCTCATCCTCAGGGTCTACTGCAGGAGCAGGAGCTATAACAATCTGAAGCGCTGCTGATAGGATCGGATCTAGTTTGATCAATTAGATTTGAATTTTGCAGCGGAATATAACAGAAATAAGATCGAATTCAAGCAAGATAAGTATGAATATGCAATCACACAATGACGATTATAGAGAGAGAGAACTTTTCTGTTAAAGGAATATTTTCATTCACGCTTAATGCTTCGGTTACAAAACAACTAGGTCAACATTTCTTTTATAAAGGAATGTGACGTCTGCTGATGTCACTTGATAGTGACATCTAACAGAATTATACAAACAACTGAAACTATGCAAACTACTGAGAATGTTCTCAACAACTGATCACATCTCAGAGAATGCTAAGTACAAGAACATAAAACTACTGAACTAAAACTACTGAAACAATAAACTACTGAAAGGTAAATTACAAGTACTGAAAAGGAAAAACCATCACAACTACTGAAGTTAATAACTTCAGCTGTTGTGACAACTACTGATCACTCTGGTCTTCAGTCTTTGTCTTCAGTACTTCACTTTCAGACTTTGTCTTCAGTTCTTTACTTTCAGATTTTGTCTTCAGACCTTGTAATCAGCTAATGTATTCAGCTGTTGTGATCTTCTTCAGCAGTTGTAATGTCTGTGGGACTTAGAGGTTTTTCTGATCAGGCTCATTGGTTCTTTTGGTCTAACAACTCCCCCTGAACCAATGCAGCCAAAACCTCTAAGTTTATTGATGATCCCACTTATTCTTTGGCAGAAACACTCTCTTGATCAGCTTTAGAGGTAATCATATAAGCACAGGCCGGGAAAAGGTTTCTAATCTTTTGATTGGCTAAGTGTGAAAGGGAACTCTGTCTTGGGGAAACTGGACACAGAGTCTTGTCCCAACCATGAAACCTATTTCCCATTGATGAGTCTGTAAGACTCTCTTGCATAAGCCTCAAGGAGAACAACTTGTTCCTCCTTGGTGAGTTCTTCTGCTTCTCCCTCAAAGAAGAACTCAGGGCCATAATATTCAGACAGATATCTTACTGTCTTCCCATTCTTCAACTCAACAGTTGTGATCTCTCTGTATGCAAATTCATCTGGATGAGAGCCTTCTAGCAACAACTGGAGTTCACTCTTTTGAAGATCTTCAAGTCTCTTGTATAACAGCCCCTTCTTGATCATTTTGTTCTCAAGTATAGATTGAGGGGTTGATTTTGAGGTGTGTGCTCTCTTGAATTCTTCTATAATCTCCCAGGGTGAGACTACCATGGCCAACATAATTGCAGCATTCAAAGTCTTTTTCACTTGGCCATGATATCTACTTGGTATGTTTTTCTTGTGTATTCTGTAACTTACCCTGGGGTCTGGCCAAATCCTCACTCTTTCTCTTTGATGTTGGAATGTATGCCTAAGAGTGTACAGCCTCAGAGCTTGTTTCTTCATTGCTTGAATGGATGAGGACTGAGGGAAGTCCTTGTCAACCATTTTGAGAAATTGCTCATCATGCTGCTTCTGCTGTTCTTCTTCTTCTTCAATCTTAACTTTAACCATTTGCCTTTGAGTTTCAGGAGTTATTGTTGCTGATTGACTCATAGGCTCAGGTTTCTTCATTTTGATTACAGCAGAGATTGGCAGACTGTCCTCTTCATCATCTTCTTCTTCTTCTTCCATCCTCAACACCCTTCTCTTTCTTTTAGGTACATCACTGGTGGTAGATTGAGTGGGTTTCTTAGGTAAAGGAGTTGGTTTAGAGGGTTGTGAGGTTGGTTGTTTTGAGGATGGTGAGGTTAATTGTTTTGGAGGTTGTGTGGTTGATTTTAAAGGTTGTTTTGGTAAGGGAGATTGTAAAGGCTGCTCTATCCTTTTGTTTGTGAGGGTGGCTTTGGATAACTTAGCCATGTCAGATCTTTTCCCAGCACCAGCTTCATCCAGAGCTTCTATGATCAGACCTTTGTTGAAGCTTTCAGAAGAGCATATTTTGGTGGTTATCTCCAAAATGCTATCTCTAGACCATGACTTGACTTCAATGATAGGTCTTCCCAAGTGTTTTGATAGAAATCTGATCATAGCCTCCAATCTTTCCCTTTCTTTCTCATTGCAGCCTGCCCATCGATTTTCAATCTCCTGAATCTCAAGCCTTCTGATCTCAGAATCAAGTTTGGCAGTATCAAAGCCTTGCCTGAAGAGCTGATCAATAATCCTGTCCATGGATCTGCTGTGTTGCTCATCAGCTTCTTTGATCATCTCCTCCAACTTCTTCTCATCCTCAGTCTGTTCACCAGCACTTTTCTTTCTTTTGTAAGTAATAATCTCTTTTCCTTTATTCTCCTTGGCTTCTTCCTCTTCAATTCTTTTTCTTTTATCATCTTTCACTGACTTAGACTCCCCCTTTTTGGTTGCATTGGGTTCAGGGGTTTGAATGTCAGAAAGTTTCTTTGACACAGCATCATCCACAAGGGTTTGAAGATTTGAGGAAATCCTCTCATCAATGGTTTGATGGACAATAGTAGTGATGATGGGAGTGATGAGAGGTAAGGAAGATTTAAAAGCAGCAACCATTTGCTCAGAGGGGTTCTCTCCCTGAGAAATGGTGCCTGAAACAGAGGCTGGTGGCTTATTTGATGAGAGTGGCTTAGTGTTTGGGAGAGCTTCAACAGAAGCTGCCATCTGTGGGTTAATTGGGGCAGATGGACTTGATTCCTGAGACATTTTGGCAAGCAGTTCTTGTAATCTGCAAACCTCAGCCTCAAGAATGGTGTTTTGGGCTAGAACTTCAAAGAAAAAGCCCAGGTCATCATCAGTGTAAGCTGAATCAGCTGACCTCCTGAGTAAATCAGGATGAACATGTGCTGAGTGTAGATCAGTAATCACATGTGCCCCTTTGTCTTGGAACTGGGGACTTCCTGCCTCAGGATTAAGTCCTTCATTGGCAGTTGCCTCTGGTGAGGTCTTAGAGATGATACCTGCTTCATCCTGTTCATGTGTTGAAACAGGGGAAGAGGTAGCCTCACCAGATGTTCTAGTCTCCTCATCTACACTGGGAGATTGAACTTTATAATCCCTATGTGTGGGTTGTCAACTACATTATGATCCTCCCCCTCAGCTGTTGAGGTTTTCCCAGTGTTAACAGGTTTCTGGGGAGGGGTAGAGGAATGTAGTTGAGTCAGCACTTGTGCAATGACTGCAGTTGGGCTAGTAGGGGTGGTTTCAGTGGGAGATGGAGGTGAAAAGGATTGCACCCGGGGTGAATGGTGCTCTTCAATGGCAATCTTCTCAAGTGAGAGAGATTCCAGTAATGTGGCTTCCCCAATGTTGGTTGCATCAGGATCCTGTTGAGAGGATACCTGAGCGGTTTCAGCTGGTGGAGTCATTGAAACTACAAGGGGATTAAGACTTGTAGTTTCATCATGCGTTTGTGCTGCAGGGGCATCATCAGGGGACTCAACTCCCTGAGTAGCCTTTTTGGTTTTCTTGGATTTTGGTTTGGAGGGGACTTTAGATCTGGAGGTGGAGGCTGTGGGTTCCCTCTGCTTGGGTTTTAGCAGTTTGGCAGCCTCTTTGAGTTGTGGATTGGAGTTGTGCCTGGAGTATACCTCTGGCAAAACTACCAGAGCAGGGACTCCAAGGCCAACAAGGCCATCAGATTTTAATTGATTAAGAATTATGGCCATAAGAAACCTTGGATATAATATCCATCTATTAGCCACAGGTTTCATTGCCAAATCTTTTAATTCAAAAATATTATTTCAGAAAAATTTAGGCTTTGATGTTCAAGGATAGAATACAATACCTGTTGCCACCTGGATGACATTTGATCCCATGAAGATGTTTTGGGGGCAAGACAACATTGATCATATGGAAAATGAGCCGCTCAGCATCATGGAAGTGCTTCTTCAGAATAGTAGTAGCACTTAGGTCACCCTCATAACCATGATTAGCAAAGGATAAATCAATGGTGCCTTTGGGGTATTTGGTGACATAGGTGGCATCATTCAGGTCTAGGGTTTGACGAATGATCTCAGAGGTGATGACCACCTGTTTCTGGTTGACAAACGACTGGAGAGTGATGGAGTCATCATTCTCAGCAGTATGAACAGTGACGTTTGTCCAGAATTGGCAAAGGGTATCGGGATAGATGGTAGGATTCAAGAGAAAGGCTGTGCGATATTGGGAATCAACCATCAAATCAATAGCAGCATCAAACTTGTTCCAAAAGGGTGATTTGGTAAGGTAAGCGACACAGTTGTGTCGAGGTTTGATTTGCATGGTCGCCATTAATGGAAGATGAACGTTTGGAAAGTGGGTTATGAAAAGTTTGAAGTTAGGGTTAGGTATATATAGGTTATGAAACGGCTGAAAGAAAACAACTGAAAGTTTTGGTGTGAGTCATCAGTTGTTAGAAAAAACTGAAGACATGGTTTTAACTTTCAGATGTTGTAAACAACTGAAGACTTGGTGTTGGTTATCAGTAGTTGTAAACTACTGAAGACTTGGTTTTGGCTTCAGTTGTTTTTTAAATGAAACAGTAGTTGTTGTTGTCAATTCACAAAGTTCAGCTGTTTCAATGACCTTAACACTTACTCATCAGATCATCTGATTTTCAGATGTTTCATTGGTCATCAGTACTTATCTATTATAAAAGACTTCAGTAGTTTGAACTACATCAGTACTTTTCAACAAATGAAGTACTTCAGTACTTTTAAGTAGTTTAGTCTTCAGTAGTTATAAAAACTGCTGAAGATAAAATGACTTATCAGCACTTATTTTTGACAAAATTATACTAATGCTCATCAGTATTTATTGACTAAGAGCATCAGTAGTTGTCAAATTATTCTAGTTGCAGCATACCAAGCCTGAGTACAAGATTATGAAAAGTTGCACTGTCCAAAGGCTTAGTAAATATATCTGCAAGCTCATCAGCACTAGGCACAAACTTTGGATCAATCAGACCTTTTTCATAACAATCCCTGATAAAATGATGTCTGATCTCAATATGTTTGGTCCTAGAATGCTGGACAGGATTCTTAACAATACAAAGAGCTGAAGCACTATCCATTAATAAAGGAGTCTTAGTCTCTGTAATGTCATAATCCAATAATTGATTTTGAAGCCAGAGTACCTGAGATGTACAGCTTGCAGCTGCAATGTACTCTGCTTCAGCTGTGGATGTAGCAACTGAAGTTTGTTTCTTACTCTGCCAAGAAACTAAACAGTTGCCTAGAAATTGGCATCCACCAGAAGTTGATTTTCTGGTTAACTTACACCCTGCATAGTCACTATCAGAGAAAGCAACTAATTTGCAAGAGTGCCCAGTGGAATACCAAAGTCCTAGAGATTGAGTTCCTTGCAAATATCTAAAGATCCTCTTGACTGCAATCATATGGGAATCTTTAGGTGCAGCCTGAAATCTAGCACAGACACAAGTTGCAAACATAATATCTGGTCTAGAAGCTGTAAGGTACATCAAGGAACCAATCATACATCTGTAAAGAGTTTCATCAACTGCTTTACCTTTTTGATCAGCATCCAGTTGTGTGTTGCTGCACATGGGAGTAGAACAAGGTTTACAGTTTTGTAAATCAAACTTGGTTAACAAATCTTTTGTGTATTTTGACTGATGAATGAAAGTTCCATCAGCCATTTGTTTGATTTGCAAACCCAGAAAGAACTGTAATTCTCCCATGGCACTCATTTCAAACTTTTGTTGCATCAATTTAGTAAATGCATCACACAACTGTGGATCAGAGGATGCAAAAATAATGTCATCAACATAAATTTGAACAAGGAGCTTATGCATGCCTACTTTCTTAATGAACAAAGTTTTATCTATGGAGCCTCTAGTGAAATTATTTTGAAGAAGAAAGTTAGATAGTGTTTCATACCAGGCTCTGGGTGCTTGTTTCAACCCATAAAGAGCCTTATCAAGCTTATACACCCAATCTGGATGTTTATGATCTTCAAAACCTGGTGGTTGACACACATAAACCTCTTCTTTTATTTTACCATATAAAAATGCACTTTTGACATCCATTTGAAAAACTTTAAGGTTATGGAAAGCAGCATAAGCTAAAAACAATCTGATTGCCTCCAGTCTGGCTACAGGGGCAAAGGTTTCATCATAATCAATACCTTCTTCTTGTGAAAACCCCTGTACAACCAGTCTGGCCTTGTTCTTGACAATTTGGCCTTTTTCATCAGTTTTATTCCTAAACACCCATTTAGTGCCTATTGCACACTTACCTTGGGGTAGAGGAACCAGTTCCCACACTTGCTGTTTTTGAAATTGAAGAAGCTCAAGCTGCATGGCTTCAACCCATCCATTGTCCCTTAATGCCACATGATAATTCTTTGGCTCTTGCTGACTGATGAAGAGAGCATAGAGACAGAAATTGGACAATTGACTTCTTGTTGAAACACCAGCATTAATGTCACCAATGATCTGGGACATGGGATGATTCTTCAATTCTTGATACTCAATAATATCTGTGCAAGTGTTTGTAGGAGATTCAGCAGCAACAGATGTTGATTCAGACTCTTGAAACCTAGACTGAGATGGCAGTTCAAATGAAGTAGAGGATTCAGAGATTTCATCAGCATTTGTTGTGGATGGAACTGCTGAAGCTACAGGAACATCAAGTGTAGTAGATACAGGCAGATGATCACTACAACTTGCATTTGTACCATCAGATGGAGAGGATGGAACTTCAGAAACAATAACAGGTGGAGACTGATATGGAACATATTGCAGTATGTCCAAATCAAACAACTCAACAGGGTTTTGAGGAATTTTGTCTTTTGGAGATTCATTAAACTTGACATGCAAAGTTTCTTCAACAATCTTTGTTCTGCAATTGAAAACTCTGTATGCCTTGCAAGTAGATGAATACCCAACAAAATACCCTGCATCCACCTTGGATTCAAACTTCTGAAGTGGATTCTTTGTGTTAAGAATATAACAGGGACACCCAAATGCTCTAAAGAATGAAATTAGAGGGGCCAAATGATGTAATAGCTCATAAGGAGTCTTCATCAACCTCTGATTCACTAATACCCTATTCTGTACATAGCAAGCTGTGTTGACAGCTTCAGCCCAAAAGGTTAGTGGCAAACCTGAGTCAGCCAACATTGTCCTTGCGGCTTCAATAAGGGTCCTGTTCTTTCTCTCCACCACTCCATTTTGCTCAGGAGTTCTTTGAATACTATATTGTCTTTTGATTCCCTTAGACAAATAGAATTCATCAAGAGTGTGATTCCTAAACTCTGTGCCATTATCACTTCTCACACATTTGACTGGAAGTGAATGCTGCTTTTCCACATGCAACACAAAATAAATGATAATTTGAGCAGCCTCATCCTTGGAATGCAAGAAGAAAGTCCATACATATCTGGAATAATCATCCACAATTACCAGACAGTACTTTTTCTTTGCCATACTCATTACTCTAACAGGACCAAAGAGATCCATATGCAGTAATTGCAAGCAGGCAGTGGACTTGGGTTCTTCTATAGGAGGGAATGAAACTTTGTGTTGCTTTCCTTTTAAGCAAGCTGGACAGTTATCATCACATTTGAACTCCTTCAATGGCAAACCTCTCACTAAACCATGATGAATGAGCTGATTCATGTTCTTAAGATTCACATGACCAAGCCTTCTATGCCATAGTTCAGATTCTTGAGGAGAGGCTTTGGAGAACAGACATGGATGGCCTTTAAGATCGATTTTCTTTGATAAATCTAAGGCATATACTCTTCCAATCCTGTTGGCCTTCAGGAGAGTATATTCATCCAATATCTTGTCAATCTTGTTCAAAACTTTGGAAGACAGAATCCGACAGTTTTGACTTGTGAAAAGTGCAACATGCCCTTTATCACACATTTGACTGACACTCAAAAGATTGTACTTGAGGTTCTCCACATGGTTAACATCATCAAATCTTATCTCCCCATTTGAGACAAATCCTTTTCCAATGATGTAACCCTTGGCATCATTTCCAAAAGAAACAAATCCCTTCTTCCCTTGAGAATAATCATGAAGAAGAGAGCTGCTCCCTGTCATATGCATGGATCCTCCACTGTCTACATACCAGATGCTTCTTTGGCATGCTGAAGAACCCTGCATTTTTCACAAAAATTAGTTAGCCTTTGAGACCCAAACCTTTTTGGTTTTGGGTCTGTTTTCATCAACAGATGTTAAACTAACTGATTTTGCATGATTAACAGCCTTTGAAGATGTAGATGGTGCTGAAAAGGATTCCTTTGATTTTGGCTTGGGTGTCCTTTTCAGTGGTTTAATCACAGAAACATCTAATTGGTTAACTCTCCCCAATAGATGTTGAACCATCATAACAAGTTGTGTCTGATTGGTTGTCAAAGTTTTCAACTCAGTTGACACATCAGTACTTGTTGATGATTTGTTCTTGTGATTCACTACATTCTTCTTTTGAAAAGACACAGACTTAGTCTGAGTTTTTAATATTCCATGAGGAATATTTGCAGCTGTTGTGTGACAAACCCCTTCCTTCTTTGTGACTTTTTGAAAAAGCTTTGGTTTATCAGATTGAGATGATTGTGGTACAAACTTGGTTTGAAATTCATCTTTCATTTTATGCATTTGCTTCTTAATGATTTTCTCTTTGTTGAATTTTAAACCCTTGTTATACCAGCATTCATCAGTAAGATGATTAAACAAACCACATATTTCACATGGCTTTCTTTTCATCTTTTGTTGATCAACTGCTGAAGATGATGAAACTACTGAAGATTTGTTCTTCAGTACTTTCTTCCTTTCAGTACTTTTGGGAATTACTGAAGGATTTGCAACAACTGAAGATTTGTTCTTCAGAAGTTTTCTATCAGTACTTTTGAGATTCCTGATAGACCTTTCAGCAGTTGTCAAGCTATGCTTGTTTTCCTCTGATTTGAAATGCTCTTCAGGTGTTGTGTTTTGCCCTTCAGTACTTTGAGTACCTTGTGGAACAACACCTGAATTACTCAGTCTCTTCTTGATCATGTGTTTCGAAGCAGTGGGACCATCAGCAATTTGATTAGCTGAGGTACTCACACTGACTTCATCCTCTGATTTTGAATTATCATTTGAGGATGAGACACATGATGATGTGGTTTGGGAATTACAATCATCCTCAGATTTTACTTCTAACTTGGGAGTAAAATCTGTAGGAGGTATGGTATGATTATACCCAATCCCAAACTTCACATTAGAAGTGTTTGCTTACTGAGAAGCATTTCAAATCCCTTGCATGATGTTACCCAACGTTCACAATTAACTTGGGTAGCTGCAAGTGTTTCTTTGAGATTCTTGTGATTTTCCAAAATGACCTCTACCTTTGCTTTTTCATCAGTGATTTGACACTTTAGTTTATAAATCTCCTCATCCTTCTCTTTTAAAACAGACTCAAACTCAGCTTTTCTTTTGGAAATTGCTTTTTCTAGGTCAAGGTTTTGATTAATTAAAGCTACATTTGCTTCCCTAATTGAAACAAAAGCAGCTATGCATGACTCAGAACATAACTTGGCCTTAGCCTCAGAAGATACCTGTGGTACCTGTGATGATGAAGGATTTTCATCAGTAGACTCCAGGGCCATTAGAGCAAGATTTCCAAAAGGGTTTTCACCACCATGTTGACCAGCACCAGCAAATAGTTGTTCAGAATAACCAGAGACATCATCTGGTAAGCTGCTCCAGTCAACAACCTCAGGGGTGAAAAAGCTCTGATGAGATTGAGATTGAGATTGTTGATTTGTTTGAGATGGTTGAGGATCAGGTAGAGCATGTGGTTGTTGAGCCATGGGTACAGGAACCTGACTAGACTGAGGCATGTAAAAACATGGATAAGGATATGGCATTGGACTTTGAGGAACAAAGAATGCAGGAGATGATTGATGTTGTGAATGATGATCAGAACTGGTAGAATGTTGCCCTTTGGATTGTGAGCTATTGCTTGGAAAAGTCACAAAGGGTGCAGATGAGTTAGATCCAGATGATCTACACTCTCTAGCAAAATGTCCAAGTCTATGGCACTTGTGACATCTCAACTTGCTCTTATCAAAACCAACTTTGGTTTTGCCAGAGAGACCAGGGAATTTTCTACCTGTTCTTTTGTAAAACTTTTGAGATCTGATATTGATCAATGCCATTTGGCTCAAAATATCCATCTCTTCCAGATCATCATCAGCAATTCCTTTCAAATCATCCATCAGAAAACACAAGTTATCAACACTAAAACCTGAGTTACCCTCAACTCCAACAAAAGCATGATTTCACTGTTTGAAGAGAAATCAATATGCTCATCATATGAACTTTCAGATGAAGCATATTCAGACTCATGACCAACCAGAGCAGTGTTTCCTGGTACAAAGTCATCAGTGAGCTTTCCAGATGAAGATAGTTTCCTTTTCTGTTCTATCTCTCTCTCTCAAATGTTAAGAGTTTCCCATGAAGTTGGGTGAGAGATAGAGTATCCAGATTTGCACTGGAGCGTAGGACAATGGTATAAGTGTCCCATCTCTCAGGCAGGGATCTGAGGAATCTGTTATTCATCTGGCTGTTTGTATATTCATGTTGAACCATTTTTAGCTCAGATATCAAACATGAAAATCGCTCAAACTGTTGAGTCAATGTCTCACCCTTCCTATGAGAGAATGTCTCATATTGCTGGGCAAGGATTTCTCTATTGTTTGCTAAGACCTCATCAGTTCCTCCAAATTGTTCTTTCAGAGCAACCCAGAGATCATGAGCAGTTTCATGATGCATAAGGCCAGAGTAGATTTCATTAGGCAGTGCCATGGCCAGAATTCCATGGGCTTTAGCATCAATTTCAAACAGCTTTAAATCCTCATCAGAATATTGTTCCTTCTTCTTTGGAACCATCTCATTGGTTTCAGGATTACTCACCATAGGCTTATATGGTCCATGAACCACTGACTTCCAACAACCTGAACTGTTAACAGACAGGTGATGGAGCATTCGGAGTTGCCATATGTTATACTCACTCCTAACAAGCATCGGAGGCTTAGTTGAGGAGCCAGTATTGTGAGGATCATTGATTGAAGTAGTCATTTTCACCAATTCAACCAAATTCAATGAGATTAAAATCAGTCTAGTTTAAAAACTCAACAACACAATTTGAATCTCAATTAATTGACCGGAAGCGACAGAAAATCAAACTCTATAATCAATTCTTGCAAATTTGCTAATTCGATCAAACTTAGCTATCAATAGAGCAGTTTCAATGATCAATTGTTAAATCGATCAATGATTAACCAGCTCTGATACCATTTGATAGGATCGGATCTAGTTTGATCAATTAGATTTGAATTTTGCAGCGGAATATAACAGAAATAAGATCGAATTCAAGCAAGATAAGTATGAATATGCAATCACACAATGACGATTATAGAGAGAGAGAACTTTTCTGTTAAAGGAATATTTTCATTCACGCTTAATGCTTCGGTTACAAAACAACTAGGTCAACATTACTTTTATAAAGGAATGTGACGTCTGCTGATGTCACTTGATAGTGACATCTAACAGAATTATACAAACAACTGAAACTATGCAAACTACTGAGAATGTTCTCAACAACTGATCACATCTCAGAGAATGCTAAGTACAAGAACATAAAACTACTGAACTAAAACTACTGAAACAATAAACTACTGAAAGGTAAATTACAAGTACTGAAAAGGAAAAACCTTCACAACTACTGAAGTTAATAACTTCAGCTGTTGTGACAACTACTGATCACTCTAGTCTTCAGTCTTTGTCTTCAGTACTTCACTTTCAGACTTTGTCTTCAGTTCTTTACTTTCAGATTTTGTCTTCAGACCTTGTAATCAGCTAATGTCTTTAGCTGTTGTGATCTTCTTTTGCAGTTGTAATGTCTGTGGGACTTAGAGGTTTTTCTGATCAGGCTCATTGGTCCTTTTGGTCCAACAGCTGCCAGCTAAGCTTCCAAGGTAGCAATCCTATCATCAGCCACTACATCCCTCTATTCACGAGCAGCCACGCGTCCTCTAAGTGCTATGATCCCATCTTCCATGTGATAACACCCGTTTAGGGTCTTCCCATGGTGCTCCTCGAGTTCATCCACCTTATGTCGTAGTTTATACACCTCGTGCTGCAGTGTACAAACATCACTCGTGAGTCGCCTGACTCGATGCTGCTCAGTATCCAGTGCTGCAACCAATGCAGCATTCAGTTGCTCATTGGACTGCACCGTCCGGGGAAGTGAAGGCATTGCTTGATCAGAGTTACTTCTAGTTCTGGGTCTCGGGTCAGGTACGCGTTCCCTATACATTATGTGATTGACAAACTTAGGGTAAAAACTCCAGTCCCGTGGGGGGTCACGCTTCATCAACGCAAAAGGTTGATCCCAATCAAACTCGCCTCGAGGATAATCTAGACGAGGCCATTCGAGTCCATTATCAGGTACAGGTGTGGGAGGTGGGGACTCAGATCGTGCAGGTGATGCAGGTCGTTTACCAGGAGCTCTTGATGACGATGCCATGCTGCAGATAGTGTGACGTGTATGCCAATGAGTATACAGTAGATGAAAATAAAGCACAGGTAACTAACTAACTGTGTGCGGTTATAGTCTAGTGTGTATGCAACCTAGTTCTCTATAACCAATGGCTCTGATACCAATCTGTCACACCCTCAAAATCCACGTGCGGAGTTTTACCGCGAGGCGTGTGAACAAACCAGGATCACAGTCAATAGTTACTCAGAACGACTCTATATGCCACAATTAAAATAAAATCAACCAAAGTTTAAACTTGAAAACTGTGCGGAAGCGTTTTGTAAAACAACCCAAAAATATAAATGCATACTATGGCAAAACACGCGCCAAACCAAATAAGGAAACATTAACCATTAAAAAAACAGTAACAATGTCTTGAAGACCAAATCCTAGAATGCAAGATGAATCCGTGTGGTGCTCCAAAGGCAAGCAAGTTAATGACCTGAGAATAGCATACTAAAATGTCAACACAATGGTTGGTGAGTTCAAGAGTTGATATTCAAACATAAACAGTTTAATAATAGAGATATACAAGTAGTGCATTGTAACAGATAGCTAGTCCATTAACAATAAATATTAAATCATAGTGATTTCGCAATTTAAGCTGACTGTGTTACGTTGTTGCCTCCTGTCACGACTGAACAGGTCGTGACAATGTTCAATAGGACAATTTGCACAGGTGGGGCTCGTCAGACCCAGTAGTACTACCCAAGTTTCCCCGCTATTCAATATTAACAATTCGAAAGTGTGAGGACTTTTCCATGATAAACAGCACTATATTAATATTATGCACAACTGAAATATGTATAAAGCGTTTGTAGTTTACCGGTATGCTATCTCCCCCAAAAGAGATTAAGTAAAGAGTGGGGCATGAACTCACCTGATATGTGTATAGATACTTAGAGTTTTACTTGACAGACAGAGTGGACAGACAACCTTCAGAGGTTACCTAAATCATATAAGTATATGAGTACATGCAACAGAGAACATGTGAAACCCTAAGTACACTACAACCAAAGACTCAAGGTTTCAGAAAATTATACATTTGACTCAGTTGACCCGTTTGACCCGTTGGTGACTTTATGTGTTGTAAACCATTCAAGCAATCATACACATATATCATACATGATCATCAAGGTCCAAACAACACCCATGATTATCCAAACATCTCATACAACTAAATTAACATGTTCCAACACATTAGAATTCATCCATGGACATACTAACATGCTCCTAATATCCCAAACATGTTCAAACTATCATCTTTCAAACTTTGTGCAACAAAGTTTCCCTTTTGGGAAAGTATATACCAACATCTATCAAACACTCAATGTATTCATGAATTCATCACAATTATACCATCTCAAGCTCATAACAACATCTAGACATGATCAACAATACCTAATCATCATAATCTACTAATCATCATGAACAAAAGTTTCTACTTTGGGCAAGATATGAACAACAACATCCATTACAAGGTTTCTAGCATTCATATCAACAATCTAACATCCAATCATCATCCTAAACACATCAACAACATCAATCCATCATCAATTCATCATATCATGAAAATAAAGTTACTATTATTAGTAACCTATGAACACCAACATCAATTCATTAATTTCTTGTAAAATCAATTTAACCTAGCGTTCATACAACCTATAAATCATCATACATTCATCAAACAATCATCATTCATCCATAATCCTATCAATTTTCGAATTAGGGTTTGCCTCAAATCAAAGTTCATGATCAATCCACTAAAACTATACAATTCATGCATAATCAACGTTAAACAACATGTATTCAATCTAACTAACATACTAACAACATCAAACAACATCAAATTCGACTCCATGAACCATCATTCACGAATTAGGGTTCGGCCCTTATGAAAAATCTCACAAAACATGTAAAATCTAACCTCTAAACGTGTAGTTGCTTGCAATTGATGATTCTAACGTGTAGTATGCCTTGAAATCGACCAAAACCGAAGCTTTCTTGATTGTTCTAGGCTGATTTTCGCAATGGGAGGGGTTGAGAATGATGGTTGCGGCCGATTTGGGGTGTGGGGTAGGGTTTGGAGTGTTTTGTTTAATTTAATTTACATAATTACCCTTTAAACCCTTGTGTTTTGGTATTTTATAAAAACTAGACTTTAAACTCTTGGTAAAGTGTTTTTAACTTAATAATATAAAGATATAAACTAATTATAATCATTATATATTTTATCTTTATAAAACACAAGACATACGAATAAATAGGCACGTTTCCACTTTACGCGATTAATTTCCTAATTAACATTTAAAACATGCAAACACATAAACATAATACCATAATCACATTGTCAATTAGATTATCATCAATTTAACATTATTAATTATTATTAGGTCACCAACGTTAAACGACAACTAGTGTGTGCTTACGACACGTGTATGCAAGACTTAACGGAACTAACGGAGTTTGGTAACGGAAATTTACCGGATGTCACATATTACCCGACTTGGATCATAACGTACTAACCACATCAATCTTGTATGTGTCTTGGGCATACAAGATCCAATAGAAACTTTTGAAGTTTCACTTTAGTTGATGCATGATCAGCCATGGATTTAGTTAAGGAAGTGGTCAGATGCTCAACTTGTGCTTTTAGACTGTAATTTTCTGAAACAAGTTTATCTAATCCTTTTGTAAAGAGTTAATTTTGATTTGATATAATTTATGTTCTCTTACATGAGATTCATTCAAAATAATGGTTTCTTTAACTTTATCAGCCAGTTGTTGAGCATGGACTCTATATCTTTCAACTTCCTCAACACATATTGATGAACATAACCTATCTCTTACCTCTCTAGCCATGGGTGGAACTTTGTTTTCCATGTGAGCCATTAAAGCATGATTTTCTTCCAAGACTTCCTTCTCATACATACTCCAGTCCCAGGTTCCATCTTGAAGTATGATCAGCCTAGTTTCTTTAGAGTTACTTGTTCCTGCTGATGCATTTGTGGCTGGTGGGGATGAGTTGGTAATTTGTTGTTGTCTGAGAGATCTTTGAGATGATGATGGTTGGTGGGACTGATGTTGCTGATGTTGTGTCAAATCAGGATTTGATTGTTGATTGCATTCTCTAGAAAAGTGTTCATAGAGATTGCACTTGAAGCATCTTACCTTTGACTTATCAACATCAATCTTTGATGATTTACTTGCAGCAGCCAAATTTTTATTTCTTCTGAGATATTGTTTGGCTCTATAAGCAATCATTGCCATTTGCCATTGTAGATCCATCTCCTCTACTACATCTAGATGTAGTTCATCCAAGTCTTGCTGGCAAATGTTGGCAGACGTTAATGAGCTTCCCAGATAAGCTTGAAAACTTGAACTGAAGGCTGCAAAAGCTGCTTTTTGTTCTTCAGAGTCCGGAATAACAGTGATAGGCTCTGTTTGGTTGTTATTTGATGAAGATTTTGCTGATGATGTATCTCTTTGATCATCAGTTTTTCCTTTATCTTTTCTTGACTTACTTTGAGAAGATTTCTTTGAAGGCTTTGATGCATAGAAACTTACTTCCTCTTCATCTTCACTCAAAGTACAAGAGTTATCACTATCATTGTTGGAAATAAAGGCACTTCCAACACTTTTTGTTTCTTTAAAGTGATAGGGTGAGACATGAGTTCTCACACTCTTGTTTCTTGATTTTTCATCCATTTCAAGAGCCTCAACTTTAGCTACCAATGTATCTAAACCAGTTGCTTTGAGGTCAATGGTGTTCTTGAACATGGACACAGTTTGCTTTCAACTTTCTGGCAAAGTATGGAGCATCTTCTTGTTTAATTCCTCATTTGTGTATTTCAACTATAAAATATTCATCTCTGTTACAAGTTGCATAAATCTATGGAGTTGTTGAGGAATTGATTCACCCTCAATATGATGAAAGGTTTCATATTGTGAATGAAGGGTGTCCTTCCTAATGCTTCTGATTTCATCACTCCCTTCACAGAGTGTATGAAGAATCTTCCACAAGGAATTTGTTGTTTTGTAATTCTCACATCTGATTAATATTTCTCAGGTAAAGCCATACTAAGTAAGATGTATGCCTTAATATCGACTTTATTAACATCATCAGGTGACAGATCCTTTGTACTTATGGGTTGATTATTGTCATTATAATCCGGCCCAAGAGTGGGTGGAATATAAGGACCTTCAGTTATTGACACCCATAAGTCAGAATCTATATAATTCACATGATTCCTGAACTTGATTTTCCAGGATTTAGAATCTGCTTTTGTTTCCAACTTTGGAGGTTGGTATGATGATCCACCAAAGTTACTCATGTTTTGATTTGTTAAATCAAAAGTTTGTTAATGTATTTGTTCAAATAAATTTGAACAATTTATGAATGTCAATCAATAAACCAAGATCTACTATTCAATTGATTTAAATATTGACCCAAGTTAATCAAGCAATGTAACAGTACTTGCGGAAGGACAATTCAATGTTTTAATAAAATCACACAAAAACGATTTGCTTAAACTGTTAGGATCTGGTATTCGAACAAAACACCAACTGATTAACGTGTAAAGCCAAACCAAATAGTGCGGAATCCTATTTGATTGGTGATCCAATCAGTGAGAACGCATGTAGAAATAATAACATATTGAATCTAACTTCAAGAATCGATTAGGAATCGATCTACAGCGTTCTATGAACTTGGAGTACAAACTTAGAGGCTTCTGGACGGTTAGGGTACGTCTGGAGTTGAAGTGAATTGAATGCTTACTTTTTTCCACAAATTAGGTGGTATTTATAGGTTAGGGTTGCTCATTCGGGCGACTGAACCATCAGCATGGTTCATTCGTGCGATTGAGCCATGCGGTTTATCCATTCGCACGACTGAGTGTTCAGTCGTGCGATTGAGCCAATCTCATCTGATCCAGTCTCCTTGTTCAGTCGTGCGACTGAGTCACTCGCATGAAGTTGTTCATGCGTATGGTCCATTCGCATGGGCCATTCGTATGAGAACTTCATATTACTAAGTTTGAATGTATTTATTAATCATTACATTATCAAGATTCATTCAAACAACCACAAACCTATATAATCAAGTCAATATGCGTTAAACAACTCATTAATGAAATATTAAACATTATAAACACAACCAAACATTTGTATTTCATTAAGTACCCAACGATTACATAAGTGTAAGACAATAAAGACATATTACATTCAGATCAGAATCTAGGTACATATGTATCAACAAACTCCCCCTTGGACCTAGATCTATCTAATCTCTTACCTTCTTCATAACCTCTTCATACTTCTTGTACTTCTCCTCTCTAGTGACTCCTGCGTGTATCTCAAGCGCACAGCAGAGTCGTATTACATTTTGGAATTGGAGGGCTTGTACAATATCTTGCATGTCATAGAACAGTGGCCACATGTATAATGTGTATACATCATCAGCAAACAAGTTAGTGAGCCACATCGGGTCAAATACCCTGATAGTATCCATTCTTCCCTCTTTGTTCAGAACAATGACCGCCTCCCCTGTTCTCCAATCATAGTACTACCATTTAAAGTGTGGAGTGAAGTCCTGTGGCATTTCCCTGAAAGGGATTCTTGACATTGTTCTTGGGGGACTCTATTTCAGCATTAGCTTGGGCTTTCCAGTTATGGGATCAACTTCAGAACGTCTGATATACCTTGTAGGTTGTTGAGGTTTGAAGTTGACCCACCTAGTGTGGTACTCTTTCTTCAGGGCAGCCTCAAACCAGCCTGACATCTTCCTCGGGTTAGCATATAGTATCTTCAATTTAGCCAACTGGTTGAGCTCAAAACCAGGTAGAGACTTTAGATCATGCGGGAATCTAAAGTACTCAATACCCTTCTCTCTTTTTACCGCGTATACATTAAGATCATCAAAATGGGCCCACGCGATAATCTTTCCTGACACCTTGTGATGTTTCTTCACTTTATAGAGCTTGGTGTAGACATTCGGTGTAGGAGCAGCACGTTGTGCTCGGATCTCCTCGAAACATGCAGCCCATTCAGCCTTTCTGATATCAACATCAGCGTTTGAGGCTTGGGCTTGTTCTTCAATCTTCTCAGATTCTTGCTCCATCTGATCCAATATCTCAAATGTATCACTAAATAGGGAATCACCCAGATTGGGAACCACATTTCCCTCTTTGTCAGCGTACTCAGGATAATGCTCTGCTGTGACATCCTCGATCTCTATCTCATCAATGTCGTTCAGCTCATCGTCACTGTCCTTTTCAAAAGTTGGAGCGTCTTTTACAATCTCATCAAGATTGAGCTTGAACATTTCTGCCAGTTGCTCATCAGTAAGATCATGAATTATTTCCCCTTCTTCAAGGGTGTAACTCACTGATCTTCTGACAATCCCTTGCAGATCAAGAATCATGGTTAGTTGAGTCTTGATCTGTTGGAGGGGAGCAATATCGTGTTCATCCCTTTGATAATTTGGATCTGCTCGATTTAAACATGTAATACACCAAACATTAGTAAATACTCAAAGCAAAAACTCTTAACATTAAAATAGATATTCATTTCATAAGTTTAATACAGGATTCAAGTACATTTGATTTTAATAACATAAATAACTAAGCATTACTCTTATCCTGTATCCTCATCTCTTCTGCTACTGGGGCGGATGTAGAGGCACTCTGATCTTGATTCCTTTTGGTCCTCCTTTCGTTTGTAGCCGTGGCACCAGCAGCAGAAAAGTCATCTTCATCATCATCACTATTAGCATCTGTATCACCCTCATGATTGTCACCATCATCATCATCACTTTAATCATCAGTATCATCGTCTTCATCTTCTTCTCCTATCTTTAAGGGCTCGTCTTGGGACCCTTTGAGCTTTAGCTACAGAGATTTGTTTGCAGCCTCCAACTCCGCAATCTTCTTGTCATGCTGCTCCTGGAGCTGAAACATCTGCTGAGCCTGCTGATCAATCAGTCGAGCCTGCTGAGAAAGTTGCTGAGATTGCGTAGTAGTAAGATCTACTAACTGACGAATCTATGCTGTCTTCTCGTCATCGGCTGCTAACAGACGCACCACAATACGGTTCAGAGCTGATAGCTGTTCCTCTACCCCAATGGGAGGTAGAGGTGATCCTGATGGATATGGAGAAAAAGACGATGGTGCAGCAGGATGGCTAGTGTGGTGGTGACAGTGGTGAAGATTGGACGTGGTATAGATTTAGGTGGTGGTGGTGTAGGTGTGACTGATGTGGTGGTGGATGGAAGGGTAGTAGCGGTGTTAGGAGGAATGGTGGTAGGGATGGTGGCTATGGTGGTGGCTGTGGTGACAGATGGTGTGGCTGTAGAGGTGGTAGTGGTGGTGGTTGTGGTGTTGATGAAGGTGAGTCTGCGCTTCTTCTTCTTCATGCCGTGGGGCTGAGCCATCCTCTTCTTCCTCAATCCTGTTGAGGAGGATGCTCCCCCTAGAACACAGCTTGGCGGATCGGGGGCATATGTAGGGTCAGCAGCAGTCTCTCCCGATCCACCGGGGCGTTCACCAACCGCCCGAAGCCCTTGTTCTGTGGGAACGACTTTACTTACCACAGTTCGTGTTAGTGGCTCCTCATCCGACTCCTCCTCTTCCTCACCAGGTATGCAACCCTGGTGGAACCCAGCAGACTCTGCTATATCTCCAGTGGGGGCAGATACCGGAGATGTACTATCAGTAGTGGGCCCCTTGGTCAAGTGGGCAAGGAATCTCCAGCATCCCCGCTATCGTCATCATCAGAGTCGTGCTCTAGGAGCTGTAGCTGCTCATCATCGGAGTCGCTGTCTACGTGACGCCACTGACGTCTGCCAAGTGCCACGTACCTCTCATTGGCCAGATGGCCTATCAGCCTCTTTACCTGGGGCTTTACCTGCTTACCCCGGTAAACTCTCATACGATCCCGGGTCGTATCGTCCATGATCTCTAAAGCCACAGCATTGTGGCACTCCTTTGGAAGTGATGGTAGCTTCTCATTGAAAATCAGCTGCAAGAATCTGGGGTACATGCAGAAACCCTCCTTACTCTTTGCCTCCAGATTCTCCACAAGGTAAGAGAAGATCATGCTCGAGAAGCTGAAGGGGTGGTTCAGCACCAGTGCCACATAGGCATTCTTAATCTGGTCTGAAAGATCATCAAACCCACCCCTTCTGGAAGCAATGCACTTCAGAATGACATGTGCTAAGTACTTGTACTGGGGACACAGGTTGCTCTTGTTGAGCACACCTGAGTTGATGTCCCCAGTGTACTTAATCCTCAGGAAACATCCTCTCACCATAAGTGGGTGAAGTCTGGTGGGGTGATCAGTATCGTCCCCCAGCTCAAGTACTCTTTGAATATCGGCATCAGTATTCTCAATATCCATGCCACAGATAGAGCTCCGTATGCTATACGGCTCACGTGATCGATCAACAGAAGCATTTTCCCAGAAGGCCTGATGTAAAGACCTGTAGGGAGTACATGGAGTAGTGATGGCCTTGTGGATCCTTGATCGCCTGAGAAAAGCGATGATCTCTGCAAACTCGGCACCATTCCGAGTAGTATGGTCTAGATGAGCACATATATTTGCTTAGGGTTGATAGACCATCTATCAGCCATCGATCTGAAACACAAGACACAAAAACATTAGAAAATCACATACCACAATTCAGTTCGAAGTATCTTGTTTGAATTCATTCTAATTCATTCATGCGAATGAATCATGCGACTGTGGTCAGTCGGTTGTCCTATCATGCGACTGGACTCATTCGGGTGAATGAACAGACGACTGAGTTCAATCTGTTGGCTGAGCCTGCGATTGGTTCAGTCGGCCGACTGAGCTCATTCGCATAATACATTCGGCCGATTGACCCATTCGCACGGCTCAATCGAGCGATTGGAGTTCATCCAGATGACCAGTCGCATGACCCACTGTTCGGTCGACTGAGGTTCGAATCTTGACCAATTCATGTAATTAAACGTGGTTTAATGGTTCTTTAGACTCGCAATCACATAACTAATAACCTATTAGACTTATTTTTAACATTTTACTTAGTTTCAGTAGGTTATTGGGTCATTTAAAGGTTCGGTTCTTGTTTCAATCGAACATCACAAATTAGGGCACCATTTCTTCTAATTTCTATGAGATTTCATCTTATTATACCTGTATAAATGCAAACACACGTCAGAAGATCAAGAAGAATGTATAATCGAGGTCTAAAGAAATTTGGGCAGCGTAACGGTACAATGTGCGATATAAGGGCGATTGGGAGTGGTGAGGAGAATGCGATCGACTACGGCCCTTTATATACTGAATATGAGTTCAATCGGCCGACTGGCCTCATTCGCTCAGTTCATTCGGGCGACTGAAACTCAATCGGGCGACTGGCTCAGTCGATCACATTCAGTTGGCCGACTGAAGCTCAGTCGGTCGACTGACTCATTCACACACTCTCATTCGGTCGAATGGGTCAGTCTGATAACCCATTCGGGTGAATGGTTCATACTCATGTCCATTCGGCTATTTAATGCATGAGCATGATCCATTCGCATGATTGGTCCATACTCATGGTCCAGTCGTGCGAATGGGTCATACACTCGACATTTTTCTGACTTTATGACCATTTGACATTTAAACCCTTTTAAACTGTTAATTTAACATTATGAACATTTGATCATCTCAGACATGATCATTTTAGACTTAAAAAACTTTTGATCACCTCAGACATGATCCTTTTAACCACTTTGTCACCTCAGACGTGACCAATTTACCTTTTGAAAACACATGTGGTCACCTCAGACATGACCCTTTTAGGTGATTTACTCCCTTACTGAATTCCATGATGTAGTCTGATATCAAACAAACTGAATTGACTAAAAAAATAAAAAAAACTTAAACTGAAGTACAAAAATAAACTTGTTTTTGACTTTTTGTGAGGTGTAAATCCTAAGATAGAAATCTACTGGATTCAGTTCCGGAATAGGCAGCTTCAATTTAGTTTGACCATAACTGGACCAATTCAATTTGGAATCATACATGCAAGTCAAATCATTTGGGACATGTTATCAAAACTTTTTGATGCTCACTTCTTGGTGTTCATCCAAAGTCGTTAGCAAATTTAGGAAATCATCCTGGTACTATTAGATCCCCACATTGATTTGGACTTTCAAGAATTGTAGCCACGATGATTGTCAGTATACATGTCCTCTTAAATCCATACACAGACTTTTGACACAGGGTGATAGTTTAAGGTTTAATTATTTCAACCAGCATTTGTGGATCCCACGCTTATATGGTAATCAACATTCCTCAAGAGCTTTTGAGCGGTCTACGGGTATTTTGACAAGAAGAGACTATTCTTAGAGCTTTCAAAGAGAAGCCAATCCTCAGGTCAGTGCCATCGCACAGCAGAGAGGCGGCAAACAACAATAAATTCTAGAATATCTAGGTTATGCTTATCCTCAGGTCAGTGCCATCGCACAGCAGAGAGGCACACAACCTATCTTCTTGTTAGAGCATCTTTATTTTTCTTTTGCACATAACGCACCAACAACATAAGTTATTAGCTTGATAGCATTTGCTTTTCATTTTTTCGTGCTTTGCTCTATTTATGGTCATTCGCTCACATTTGTGGCGTTTATTTGCTCGTCACCCCTTATTGGAATATTGTTGATTGTGTTAACCAGTGATAAGATGGGAGCCCACAGTCAGTTGAACAACTTAGTTTGATCTTGAGATCACCAGTCAGGTCTAATCATCTATTGTGTTGAATCTACCGACATATCATCTGTGGTCTAGCAACCTCTAGGTCTACTTTCATTGTGTTACCTTAGTAGTTACCAGTTTTTCTATCATTTTCCTTTTATATTGCTCAGACTATACAGATTTATACTTAGAATTTTGCATCTTGACTAACTTGAACTTTTAAAGTCCCACTTGATTTGTTCCTGTGTACTATCATTTTCCAAAGTATTTGAATTGGTATCACATATACGATCTACTTTCTATCAGCTAGCCTTTCCTTCTCCCTCGTTTTTTTTAATGTTACTGGCTGACCTATTCTCCCCCTAAAATTCTAAAACCGTAACCGATTTACGTTTTTTAGGATTTTAATAGACAGCTAAATAACATATATTTAATTTAAACAGAAAATAGAATAAATAACGGAAATAAAAAGAAAAAATAAAAGATTAGACTGAATGCCTCGGACTACACATGGTCATCATCTGGAATGACATCACTTTTCTTTTTAACGCCGTTGACCTCTAACAGATATAGAAAACGTGGTTTGTCAAAAGCCTTTGTATAGAGGTCAGCGCGTTGAAAATCAGTATTTATATTTACCACATCGATTAAATTCTTTTCAAAACAGTCACGTATAAAATGATATTTTATGCCCATGTGTTTGGTCTTAGGATGTTGTACTGGATTTTTAGTTACTGCAATTGCAGCAGAGTTATCAAAGAAAATAGGAGTATAAGAGAAATTTAAACCGTAGTCCCGCATTTGCTGTTGAATCCAAATGATTTGTGAACAGCAGCTTGCAGCAGCAAAATATTCGGCTTCACAGGTTGACAAGGCAATCGAGGTCTGGTTCTTACACTTCCATGTCACTAATCTCCTCCCAAAGAATTGACACCCTGCTGATGTAGACTTGTAATTCATCTTGCAGCCACCGTAATCCGAGTCACTATACGCCGTGAGCTCAAAATCATCATCATGAGGATACCACAACCCAAGTGTTGGGGTACCCTTCAAGTACCGAAATATCCTTTTGACCCCAATCATATGGTTAACCTTTGGCTTCGCCTGATATCTAGAACATAGACATGTAGAATACATGATGTCAGGTCTTGAGGCAGTGAGGTACATGAGAGATCCAATCATTCCTCGGTACATGGTTGCATCGACCAGATCTCAATTTTCATCGGGTGCTATATCATGGTTTGTAGCAAGTGGAGTCCCAGCTGCAGAAGCATTTTCCATATCAAACCAACTGAGATTGTCTCCTACATACTTGGTCTGATGTAGGAAAATTCCTTTTGATGTCAGATCCACCTTTAACCCGAGAAAGAATTTCTTCTCCCCATGGAACTCATCTCAAATTCAGCCTTCATTACTGCTTCAAACTCTTTACATAACTCTTCATTCTTTGATCCGAAGATGATATCATCAACATAGATTTGAACCAGCAGCAAATCACCATCTTTCTCTTTGATAAACAGTGTGCAATCAATAACACCTCTGCGAAATCCATGTTTCACAAGGTGAGTTGAGAGTTTCTCATACCAGGCCCTTGGAGCTTGATGAAGCCCGTATAAAGCCTTGTCCAGTTTGTAAACTCTGTCCCGATGATATGGATCTTCAAATCCCTCGGGTTGACTAACATACACTGTCTCTCGGATTTCACCATGAAGAAATGCACTTTTCACATCCAATTGATAAACTTTAATCTTCATATACGATGCATAGGCAAGGAAAATACGAATGGCTTCCATCCTTGCCACGGGTGCAAACACTTCATTGTAATCAATGCCCTCGACTTGTCGAAATCCCTGAACTACAAGTCGAGCCTTGTTCCTGATAATGACGCCTTGGTCATCCTTCTTGCATTTCAAGACCCATTTGGTGCCAATGACCTTAGCACCTTTAGGTCTATCTACCAGAGTCCATACACCTAACTTCTTGAACTAAGAAGTTCTTCTTGCATGGCACTCACCCATGCCTCATCATTCAGTGCTTTACTGACGTATTTTGGCTCAACCTGCGAGACAAAACAACGATAAGCATCGTCGTGAATGTATCCTTTTTCCATTACCGAGGCATAATCAGCTGAGTACAGCTGATTTCTAGTCTGCACTCCTGATCTGACATCCCCAATGACATTGTCTAGGGGATGATAGACATTTAGACGTGATCCTGGAGTGGTGGGAACAACTACCTCAGAATCAAGATTATGAACATTTGGTTCTGCATCTGAGGTAGTAGGAGTTTGAGGTTTTGAAGTCGAAGAGGCATCACTGTTAGATGCTTATGGACTTCCAGGAATTGGAACCTGTCCTCCTGATTGTTCTGGTCATCTTCCTCAGCTTCATCTTCTGAGGAGGAGTCACTTGCTTCGAGTTCTCCCCCTAAGTGGTGAATTGAGTCACCTTGTGAACCCGATGATGCTGAATCTACTGACGGTGAGTTCAAGATATCATACATCATCCTTGTAGCTAACTCTTCGTCAGAAGTGGAGATAGGTATGTTGAAGGACTTGAAGAATCCATCATAGTCGAAAAAGTAAGCGGGTCCTTTTCCAGTAGGTGGTGTGGTGTATCTCTGAACATCAACATTACACCACACTTCTACTAAACTCGTTGAGTTGTTGTAAACTCTCTTGTTCGGTATGTTGTATCCTAGGAAGATACCTTCATCAGCCTTCTCGCTGAATTTTCCTTCTTGAGTCTTCTTCAAAGTGTGCACGGCGCGCCAAATGGTTCGAGATACTCCAGATTAGGTTTACGTTGTTGTAGTAACTCGTAACATGTCTTGCCATGGCGTTTGACTACCAGAACTCGATTTAATGTGTAACATGCATTTGCCACTGCCTCATTCCAGAATTGGATAGGCAGTTTCGAGTCTGCTAGCATTGTCCGTGCTGTCTCTATCAAGCTGCGATTCTTTCTCTCAGCAACGCCATTCATCTGAGGCGTGTAGGCAGAAGTGAACTGGTGCACAATTCCCTTTTCCTTGCAGTAAGCCTCCATCCACTGATTCTTGAACTCGGTCCCGTTGTCTGAGCGTACCTGTCTTACCTTCAGCTTGTAGAGAGATTCCAGTGTAGTTACTAATTCCTTGAAAGACTCAAATGTTTTTGATTTGGACTTTAGAAACATTACCCAAGAGAATCTTGAGTAGTCATCAGTAACCACATAGCAGTACAAGTCACCTGCAATGCTTTTTGTACTGACTGGACCAAACAGATCCATGTGAAGAAGTTCAAGAGGAAGCTCGATAGAATGAACTTTCTTTCCTTATGAGACTTCTTCGTCTGTTTGCCTTTCTTGCATGCTACACAGAAATCTGGAAGTTGGAAATTTTTGACGTTAACTCCTCTCACTAGATCATTCTGGATCAAGTGATTCATCTTCCGTTGATTTATGTGTCCCATTCTCCTATGCCAGGAAATGGAGTCCTTCTCAGTAGCCTTTGATAAGAAGCACTGAACTTCATGATCCGTTGTAGAAGCCGTTGAGAGATCCAAAACATAAAGATCTTTATATCTTGAAGCTGTCATCAAAACTTGGTCCTCCGGAATCACATAGTCCTTCTTCAGGACATAACACTTCTTGTTGTCAAATATAACCTTAAATCCTTTGTCACATATTTGGGAAATAGAAAGTAAGTTGTTTTGAAGTTGTTGAATGTGTTCACTTTATCAAACTTAACTTTCTGATTTCCAACTTCCCCTTGAGCTGTGATATAACCTCCTTTGTTACCAGCAAAAGAAACATGCCCTCTTTTTATTTGTTTGACGTTTGACAAGAGTGCCTTGTTTCCTGTCATGTGCCTGGATGCTCCGCTATCTACAATCCACGTGTTGGTTTCAGCACTGTAGCGAACACCCTGCACAATCAATTTAAAGCATTAGTTTAGTTTAGGAACCCAAGCCTTTATTGGCTTGGGTTTCCCAGAGACATCACACATCATGAATTCAACCTATTGACCCTTAGAAGGTGAGGGTAGCTCAGGTGACTTTTTGTCATCATTATCAGACACAGAGGATGATTTTTCTTTCCATAAGCCAGATTTGTGTAAGGCCTGTTTGTGATAAACAGACAACTGGCTAATGGTTGAACTTTGGGTTCATTAGTTCTTCTAGGTGGAGTCAATGAGCTCCTCTTAGAAGACCTAGGTTTTGATTCCTGAAGTTCAACTTTCTTCCTAGGTGTCTAATAGTAAGGACAATAAGACGCAATGTGTCCACACTCTCCACAGTTGTAGCATGACCTACTATCAACTTTATGATTAAACTTTCTATGTGGTGACGTGTGTGACACCCTAGTGACATCATTATGTTTGGGCTTTGACTCTACTTCTTTTGATGTTTTATCTTGTTTAACAAACTTAATTGTTTTAACATTCTTAACATCTTTTCAATTTTGGTTAACTGGACTTTGACATGAAACTCGTGATAGGTTAACATTAACAGTCTTTTTAGATTCAGATTTGACTTTGTTTGACCCTGACTTTATATTAACCTTTTCAAATTCTTTTTCCAGATTAACACAAGGCATTTTACCCTTTGCCTTTGAAGTGGCCTCCTTTTGTTTTGTTCCAGATTCATTGGAAGTACATGAGGAATCTGGATCACTTACAAGAGGAGTAGACACAACATGATCCTTGATTGGATTGTTATTTATTGGTTTACTCTTAGTGTTCATCAAGGTCTCAGGTGGTGGTGGAACCACTTTATATCCCAAACCCTCCCCATTGTTACGCTCTCTCACTAAGTGTTGGACAATATGAGATGAACTTGTCCAACTGTGCAGTTTTTGCTTTAATGAATTTACTTCTACTTCTAAAATTGCTTTTTGTTTCTTAGTGTCTTCTAGGGAGTTAAGATAGTACCTAATGTCATTTGCTTGGTTAAAAGCTACTACTTCTGCTTCCCTAAGCTGTTTATTCAAAAGGTCTATCTTTTCTTTGTAACTATGCTCATTTTGTTTTAAACTCTATTTGCCTCGATGCACAGTTGCAAATCCTTTACTAAGCTATCGTTATGATCTAATAACCTAGCAAATTTCAGATCTATTCTTTCCCTAAATTTATTACAATCAGAACAAGCATGATTTTTGAAAAGTTGGCCAGTAGTACTTACCTGAGGAGGTTCTGATGAATCAGCCATCAACGCAGCATCTGATGTTTCTGGTTCTGGTGATTCTGTCTTTGTTGTAGTTGTCCCTTCTTCAGGCTTGTAGTTGACCTCAGTTGCAGTCTCTTCACTGTTTGACATCGCTAGCTCTACTGCAATATCTCCTTCACTCGCGGAAGCATCATCTAAGTCTTCCACACTGGCAATATTGGATTCTCCCGGAGAGACAAACCGAAAACTCCAGTCCTGTCCTTCATCATCATGAGCAGTCAAGGCTTTTGGATCCTTGCTTGATGAAGTAGGACTGCTAGCTGGCTTATCTTGACGAGTGAAGGACGAGAATGGATTCCCGTTTCCAGTCTTCTTTGGCTTCACACACTCTCGTTTGAAGTGCCCCTTTTCTCCACAGTTGAAACAGGTCACCTTGCTCTTGTCAAAACCAAAAGTAGTGTCCTTAGTAGCAACCAAGTTTTGTCCGGTCTTCTTCATAAACTTCTTAGCTCTCCGGACAGCACTTGCTAAGGCCCACATGATATCCATCCTCTCCAGCTCTGTCTCATCTACCTGCTCGTAGTCCTCGTCTGCCAGATGACAATTTCCAATTTTCCCAGCAACAAGTCCATCATAGGAATGGACTACTGCTGCTAAGAGATCCATGTGCTCTCTTGCTACTTCTACCGTCACGTTTCCGAGATTCTTGGTCTTCAGTCTTGTAGCATTTGCTTCAGATCCAATGTATTGGGTACTAGAAGACCGTGACGTTTTTGATCCTGAAGGAGAGGCTTGTGAAGGACTAGATGAGCTTGACACAAAGGCGGTCTGAAGTGGTGCTCCAGACGTCTTAACTTGTGGAGTTGCATTGTACCGAGCTGGATTCTGAGTATACGAAGACTTTTGAGCTCGGTACTTCATCCTTAGTGCTTCTTCTCGCAGCTTTAGAATGAAATCATTGATGTCCAACTTTGCTAGCATTCCATTCTGTCTCAGATTTGAAACAAAAGAAGCCCATTTTTCTGGCAACCCGTCTGCAAAATTCGACACTTTGTCTTCCATGGTAGTTCATCATGCGTGTGCAGCTCGCTGATCAAATGGTAGAATCTATCAATGACATCGTCTAAACTCTCATTACCCATCGATGAGAAGTTGTCAAACTCTTTCTTCAACTCTTTAGCTTTAATAGCCTTCAATGACGCATTCCCGTCATACCTTTTCTCCAGCTCATCCCATAACTTCTTGGCTTGCTTATTCTCAGAGAATTGATGGAAAATATCCTTAGGGATAGACTGAGTAAGCAACGCATACACTCTCTTTTCAACATTATATTTGACTTTCTGTGCATCAGTCATGCCTCCTAATGTAAGTTTCATCCCATCAGCTCCTACCGGCATACTGTACCCCGTCTCAATAGCTTCCCACATATTAGGATCTACTCCATTTAAGTAGATCTCAAAATGTTGTTTCCAGTGTGGGAATTCATCTAATGTTATAAGCTTAGGGGGTTTATTGTGATTCCCCACTTCACTCTCCAGTAGCAGTAAGTTCTGAATACGTGAGTCCTTCCCGGCGGTAAACGCTGAATACTGGTCCTCCATTTCTATTAACTTTAGTCTCTTAAACAACCTGTTTTACTAGTGCGAATGGAGCTGTGCGATTGGGCTACCCGTGCGATTGAACGATGCGACTGGTTCAATCGTGCGGCTGAACTAATGCGATTGGTCCAGTTGTGCGAATGAACTGATGCGGTTGAACAATGCGAACAGTCTGCTTAGTCGTACGAATGAAGGTACGACTGAGTCCAATCGTACGTCTGAGGGATGCGAATGAAGTCCAGTCGTGCGATTGAGTCAATCGTGCGACTGAAGCTGCTGGATTTCGAAAATTTCTAGGTTTAAAGTGTTTTGGCCATAAAAACCCGAATTTTCACCAACCCTAATCGCCGTATGCCGGAAAAACCAAAACTTTATGAGCAGGGGACGTCCAAGACACCGTTTGACACGAAAAGATTGTGTTTTTAGTGAAAAAACACAACTTTTGTATCAAAAACGATTGAATCACACGTAATCAAGAGCCAAAGCTCTGATACCACTTGTTAGGATCTGGTATTTGAACGAAACACCAACTGATTAACGTGTTAAACCAAACCAAATAGTGCGGAATCCTATTTGATTGGTGATCCAATCAGTGAGAACGCACGTAGAAACAATAACGTATTGAATCTAACGTCAAGAATCGATTAGGAATCGATCTACAGCGTTCTATGAACTTGGAGTACGAACTTAGAGGCTTCTGGACGGCTAGGGTACGTCTGGAGTCGAAGTGGATTGAATGCTTACGTTTTTCCACGAATTAGGTGGTATTTATAGGTTAGGGTTGCTCATTCGGGCGACTGAACCATCAGCATGGTTCATTCGTGCGATTGAGCCATGTGGTTGATCCATTCGCACGAATTAGTGTTCAGTCGTGCGACTGAGCCAATCTCATGTCACACTCGTGCGACTGATCCAGTCTCCTTGTTCAGTCGTGCGACTGTCACTCACATAAAGTTGTTCATGTGTATGGTCTATTCGCATGGGCCATTCGTATGAGAACTTCATGTTACTAAGTTTGAATGTATTTATTAATCATTACATTATCAAGATTCATTCAAACAACCACAAACCTATATAATCAAGTCAATATGTGTTAAACAACTCATTAATGAAATAGTAAACATTATAAACACAACCAAACATTTGTATTTCATTAAGTACCCAACGATTACATAAGTGTAAGACAGTAAAGACATATTACATTCAGATCAAAATCTAGGTACATATGAATCAACATAAACACAATAGATCTAATCAGCAAAAACTGCCAAATCTAGTGAAGCAAGCAAACAATTAAACACTATTAACACTGATAGATCAATCGATCTAAATCAATGAGCACCAGGCTCTGATACCACCTGTGAATCCAAGGATCGCAATCAGGAATTATCGGTGTTAATAGGAAATCAAGTTAATGTTTGCGGAATCAACATTAACCTTGTTTAATTGTTTTAATAATTAAATATCAAATTTAATGATTAATGATTATGACGAACACAATAAGAAGAACACAGTTAATAAGCAAACAAAATATTTGATCTCAAACGTATTTCATTAAACAGATTAATGATTACAGATGAATAAATAAATAATGAATAATAAATGCTTCGAACGAGTTGATGTTGATCTGACGGCTGCTAGGGTTTATGTTTGTGTGATTTGATGTGATGTTGGGTTTGACGTATTGATGCTTGGTTGTTTGTGTTTGTGAGTCGTGTTCTCGTGTCATCCTTGATGTGAAACCTAGGATCCATATTTATAGGCACGTGTATTTCAGTTAAGGAAACACCGGATCTCTTGGGATTCGCACAACTGTCTTGTTGACTTGTTGACTTGTAACACTTGTATTATTTACATACAAGTGTTTGGATTCCGCAGCTACATAGTCTTCCGTAGGTGTTTGTTCTTCCGAAGGTACTTGTTCTTCCGAAGGTACTTGTTCTTCCGTAGGAGTTTGCTCAACCGCAGGAGTCTTCACTTGAACTCTTTAATTGACCAATTGAACTCCAGAGCTGATTGTTCATCCGTAAATGATCTTCGGATGTTTGTTACTTGTAAGAAACATATCTATGGAAGAACAAAATGTTCATCCGTAGATGTTTCTTACACTTAGTCAATTTCAGTAATTGACCAAGTATTATGTTTGTACCTGCAATCATACACAGATCAACACACATATGGGTTAACCTATATAGACAATGCATACATCATAATAATGAATTACAATCATTCATTACAAATATTGATTAAAGTTCTAAGCCTATACAAATTGATCTAGATCTATTGTTCCTAGATCTAACAAGATTATTATGAGCTAAACTCTTATTATCATCCGAATTAGATGAAATTTATGTAATTTGTGATGACTTAATTGTGTGATTTATGCTATGTTAATTATGGTAATCTTGGGTAAAATTTAATGGTTAGCATCTATATTTGAACAGAAGGTTATAAACTTATAATTTGTAGTTGTGAATTTCATACAAGGTTGAAAAAACTATGAACTAGCTTTTATTTGTGAAACCGGTCTTCATAATAAATCCATGGCTAATGAACTAGAAATGGTTATTAGAAATCATATAACTTAGCTTTCTGATCATTTTCGGGTTCCTTTTTATTACTCTGAGAAATCTATATTAACTGTAATAATTTTTCAAAATAAATGGTATGTTATAATGGAACTTGATCCACTCTCTTTTTAATATTAAGCTATGTTTTTAGAAATCATATGTTGAAAGGTTGCACGAGTATTACCTACATTACTAGTGACTTGGAGGATTAGCATTGTAAGTTACTCGATGCTTGTGTTCTTGTCATTATGGAGCTTGCAGACGAGAAATCCGCATTGGCTCACATTTATAAACATTAATATAACTACTTAAACTTATAACTTTAATCACAGTACAATATTCATAATATATGCATAAGTGTAATCTAATTATGATGATAACCTTGATTCCATATTTTAAAACCCAAACGTCTTAATTTTACTTTTATGTTTATCTTTAATTATTGTTTTAAAACCCCTAAAGATTTGGTACATTAATGCAACTGATCATTTTTTAAACAAAACCAATCTGATAGTCGATTATAAAGGTAGTTGAGTAAGGCTTGGTGTATCCACGGACTGATACTCGGTTCTTACCAACACTATACTACCACACGACAGGTACACTTGTCTTTTGTGTGTTTAGTTAGTATAAGTAATAACAAATTAAAACTGAATATGTGCGAAAATATTTTATCAAATATATATACACCATCTGCACACATCAATCACATTTGAAATACATATAAAAGTTATATATTAAAAGTCTATTATGGATTAATTGACTCTATAATTTTCCATGATTCATGTGATGCACTTCTATGATTACAACGCCAACTTGTTTCTTTTGATAAGAGTTACATATTAGTACACAAAACCAACTACTTATGCAGTTTTGATAATCGAGTTTACTAAGATGTTTGTTTCATTGATACTAGTTTTTAACCAATCATGACCTTGGGTGAAATTTTCAACACAACCACCAGTATGAACAAAGAGTTAGAGTTTTTAGGAGAAGAATGCTTACTTCAAGCAAGCAAGGAGAATGTAGGATGGTGTAGAATGCTTGCAATCTCTTAAGATCACTTTGAATATTTTTTTAAAATAGATTTTTGTTTGGATTATGGATGAGTGTATGTTTTTGGTGTCATGGAAGCAAGAATAAATGAGAAAGTAATAGGGTTGTGATGACTAGAATAGAGAAAATCATGCATAAAAAGTCATCTTTTAAATAATGGAGTTAGTATTATTGTAGAGGACATGATATTTAGGACTAGTTGTGAAAGGTATGGTTAGGGTTGAGGGTTGCTCACGTAAATATGGAATGGGGGGTGTTGATTGAAGTGGTAAAGTGGTGGTGTGGTGATGATTTGTTTCAAGTAAATGCATGATTTAAAAAAAAAGAAAAAAACACTCTTTCTTATTTTTATCATTTACAATAATATAAAAGTTATGATTGTTTATCATTTGGTAATTCATAATTAATCAAATGTATGTCTAGTAATATAAGGCACGCTCGAGTGGTGCGTTAAATCGTGTTATACCAGTAAGACGTAAACATACTCGAGAAAAGAAATTGTATTGTTTCAAATAAATATACATACATATTTTTATGAAATCGAACATATGGTTCCACCTTTAAACATTTTACTCCAATACTTTAATTATTTATCACCAATGCTCATGAATAACAGGTTACCCTTTGTGTCACCCGATAATTTCTAAAATTATCAATTAATGTCATGCGATGAATGGGCTTTGCTATGCATATGATGACCTAATAACCCAAATCAAGTCTAACATGCATATATTTTATGTAAGTGCGATTATTATACAAATGAAGGTTGACTTGAAATTGTTGATTGTTACAGTCACAATTGATTGAAGAGCTTCTGGGCTTCTTTTCAGGTCTTGTTAAAGAATTTTGAGTTGCTTATCTTGTATTTTCAACCCAGATGATCAATATTACAAGATAGAGAGATAAAGTCTTGTTCTCGATTATCATGGACATAATTGAAAGTCTTTAACATAACAATTTTAGGTATTGGCTTTGAGATGTAAAATGCTAATCGGTGGATATCAATATTCCAATGTAAAAACTATGAAGTTGTTCTACAGCAACAAAAAACTTTAAGACACTTGCTTTAACTTTGGGGTTTTAGTAATAAATGATGTGGATTTATTCTTGACTGAGTTGGGCTAGTAGAAGATACTGATAAAATATATCATGAAATGAGATATGGTCTTCTAGAGTTTAGGTGGGTAATGTTCACAAAAGGGGAATATCTAAAGGAAATGAGTCACCTAAGAATTGGGAATTCATTTACAAGGTACTTGTATGATTGACTTTTTGTACTAATAAGTTTTAGTACTTCATAGTTGGCTCACGATTGTGAAACAATGTGGATTGGAATATTGTACTTATTGTTAGGATCGTATATTGAACGAAATACTAACTGATTAACGTGTATACCGAATCAAATAGTGCGGAATCCTATTTGATTGGCGATCCAATCAGTGAGAACGCACGTAGAATCAATTATGGATTGAATCTAAACGTTAAGAACGATATGGAATCGATCTAGTGCGATCTATGAACTTGGAACAGGTTCTTAGAGGTCTCTGGACGGCTAGGGTACGTCTGTAGTCGAACTGTTCTGAATTCTTACGAATTCCATGAACTAAATGGTATTTATAGGTTAGGGTTTCTCATTCGGGCGACTGAACCATTAGCATGGTTCAGTCGTGCGATTGAGCCATGCGGTTGATCCATTCGCACGACTGAGTGTTCAGTCGTGCGACTGAGTCAATCTCATGTTACACTCATGCGACTGATCAAGTCTCCTGGTTCAGTCGTGCGACTGAGTCATTCGCATGAAGTTGTTCATGCGTATGGTCCATTCGCATGGGCCATTCGCATGAGAACTTCATATTACTAAGTTTGAATGTATTTATTAATTATTACATTATTTAGATTCATTCAAACAACCACAAACCTATATAGTCAGTTCAATAAGCGTTAAACTACTAAACAATGAAATAATAAACATTATAAGCACAACCACACATTGTATTTCATTAAGTACCCATTCAATTACATATGTGTAAGACAATAAAGACATATTACATTACGCTCAGAAACTAGGTACACATGTATCTACAAACTCCCCCTTGGACCTAGATTCATCTATTGTCTTACATTCTTCATAAGCTCCTCATATTTCTTGTACTTCTCCTCTCTTGTAACTCCTGCATGTATTTCAAATGCAAAGCAGAGTCTGATCACGTTTGGAATTGGAGGGCTTGTATAATATCCTGCGAGTCATAGAATAGTGGCCACTTGTATAAAGTGTAGACATCAACAGCTGACAAGTTGGTAAGCCACATTGGGTCAAATACCCTGATAGTATCCCTTCTGCCCTCTTTGTTCAGAACTATGACCGCCTCCCATGTTCTCCAATCATAGTACCACCATTTAAAGTATGGAGTGAAGTCCTGTGGCATTTCCCTTAGAGGGATTCTTGACATCGTACGTGGAGGACTCCACTTCAGCACTATCTTAGGCTTTCCAGTTATGGCATCAACTTCAGACCGTCTGATATACCTCGTAGGTTGTTGAGGTTTGAAGTTGACCCACCTGGTGTGGTACTCTCTCTTCAATGCAGCCTCAAACCAGCCTGACATCTTTCTCGGGTCAGCATATAACAGCTTCAGTTTGGCCAGCTGGTTGAGCTCAAAACTAGGTAGAGTCTTTAGATCATGTGGGAATCTAAAGTACTCAATACCCTTCTCTCTCTTTACCGCGTATACGTTAAGATCATCAAAATGGGCCCATGCGATAATCTTGCCTGACACCTTGTGATGTTTCTTCACTTTGTAGAGCTTGGTGTAGACATTCGGTTTAGGAGCAGCGCATTGGGCTCGGATCTCCTCAAAACATGCAGCCCATTCAGCCTTTTGGATGTTGACATCGGCGTCTGAGGCTTGGGCTTGTTCCTCAATCTTTTCGGACACTTGCTCCATTTTATCCAGTATCTCAAACGTATCACTGACCAGGGAATCACCCAGGTTGGGAACCACATTTCCCTCTTTGTCAGTATACTCTGGATAGTGCTCTGCAGTGACGTCCTCGATCTCGATCTCATCAATGTCGTTCAGCTCGTCGTCACTGGTTGCTTCAAAGGTTGGAGCGTCCTTGATAATCTCATCAGGATTGAGTTTGAACATTTCGGCCAGTTGCTCATTAGTAAGATCATGAATTATTTCCCCCTCTTCAGGGGTGTAACTCACTGATCTCCTGACAATCCCTTGCAGATCAAGAATCATGGTTAGTTGAGTCTTGACCTGCTGAAGGGGAGCAACATCGTATTCGTCCTTCTGAAATTTGGATCTGTTGATTTAGACATGTAACACATCAATCATTAGTTAATAATCAAAACAGAAACACATTAAATATATATAAACATTAAGTACAGAAGTTTACTACATGATTCAAGTACAAAAGCTTTCAAATACATAAATGTCTAATCATTACTTTTGTCCTGAATCGCAGGCTCATCAGTAGGTGAGGCAGAAGACGAGGCTCGTTGGTCTTGATTTCTCTTTGTACGTCTCTCTTGACCCTGAGCTGAGGCAGATGCAGCGGCATCTCCTTCTTCATCATCATCATTCTGCCTTTCCCTTGTCTCTTCATCATCACTTGCCTCATCATCATCACTATCATCATCTTCATTCTCATCATCATCATCATCAACATCGTCATCTCCTTCTCTGATCTTGAGGGGCTCATCTTTGGAGCCTTTGAGTCTCAACATGATGGTCTTGTTGGTAGCTTCCAACTCCTCTATCCTTTTGGCTGAGTGGACATGTTGCTCCTGGAGTTGGGACATCTCTGAGCTCTGTGCAGCCATCTGCTATGCCTGCTGCTCAATCAGCTGCACCTGCTGAGATATCTGCTGAGATTGTGCAGCAGTAAGCTTTACCAACTGACAAATTTGAGCTGTCTTCTCATCATCAGCTGCTAACAGCTTCAGCACCATACGGTTCAGTGCTGAGAGCTGTTCCTCTACCCCACTGGAAGGTAGAGATGATCCAGATGGAAATGAGGGGTAAGATGACGGTCCTGTTTGGTGGATAGAGGTGGTGGTGGTGGCAGTGGTGAAGATTAGGGGTGGTATAGATGTAGGTGGTGGTGGATGAGTTGTAGTGTACGTGATGGAGTGGGTGTGGTAGTGGTGTGTGAGGTGGTAGAGATGGTGGCAGGTGGTGTGGTAGCTATGGTGGTGGTAGTGGTGGAAGGTGTGACTGAGGTAGTGGCTGTGGTAGTGGATGAGGTCAGGGTAAACTTCAGTCTCTTCCCCTTCTTGCCATAGGGGTGTGCCATCCTCTTCTTCCTTGAGCCTCTAGGCACAGAGGCTCCCCCTTGGCTGCTGGGCGGGTCCGGGGCATATGTGGGATCTGAATCAGCAGCAGCATCCCCGGACTCCCCTGGGCGTCCACCAACCGCCCTCAAACCTCTCTCTGTGGCAACCACCCTGCTGCCCACAGTCCTCGTGAGAGGCTCTTCATCACTCTCTTCCTCCTCATCTGGAGAACAAAATCCTGGTGAAAGCTGGCAGTGGTGGTATCTCCATGAGTGGGTGGTGGTGATGTAACATGGGTAGTTGGACCCCTAGTATGAGCGGGCTCAGAATCTCTACCCGTGTCATCATCCTCGTCATTGGAGTCATCAGAAGGGAGGGCAATCTGCTCCACATCTGAATCACTCTCCTCGTGGCGCCACTTTCGCCTACCTGGCGCCATGTAATCAGCTTTGGCCAGATGTCCAAAGAGTCTCTTCACCGGGGGTTTGACCTGCTTTCCCTGGTAGACCTTCATACGACCTAGTGTCGTATCGTCCATGATCTCCAACGACACAGCGTCGTGGCTCTCCTTGGGCAGTGTTGGCAGCTTCTCATCAAAGATCATCTGAAGAAACCTAGGGTACATGCAGAAACCCTCTTTGCCCTTAGCCTCCAGATTCTCTATCAAGTAAGAGAATATCATGCTCGAGAAGCTGAAAGGGTGGTTCAGTACCAGTGCCACGTAGGCATTTTGAATCTGGTCTGAAAGATCATCAAACCCACCCCTTCGCGAAGCTAAGCACTTAAGTATGACATGTGCTAAGTACTTGTACTGGGGACACAGGTTGCTCTTGTTGTGCACACCTGCGTTGATATCCCCAGCGTACTTCATCCTTAAGAAGCACCCTCTCACAGTCAGCGGGTGAAGTCTGGTAGGGTGGTCTGCATCGTCACCCAAACCTAGCACCCGACGAATATCCTCTGCAGTAATCTCTATATCCCTCCCAAAAATGGAACTCCTGATGCTGTATGGCTCATGTGAGTGGTCAACCGATGCCCCCTCCCAGAAGGCCTGCTGAATAGACCTATAGGGAGTGCACTGAGTAGAAATAGCCCTGTAGATCCTGGATCGCTGGAGAAAAGCAATGATCCCCGCAAACTCGGGACCATTCCGAGTCGTAGCATCTAAATGAGCACATATGTTGTGCTTAGGGTTGATGGACCACCTTTCAGCCATTAATCTGTAACAAAAGACACATAGGCATTAGATCACCACACAACACAAATCAGTTCTAATTAACCTGGTTGAATTCATTCTGGTTCAATCATGCGATTGAACCATGCGACTGAGTTCAGTCGGTTGACCAGGCATGCGACTGGATTCAATCTGGTGACTGAGCATGCGATTGAGTTCAATCAGGCGACTGAGCATGCGATTGAGTTCAATCAGCCGACTGAGCATGCGATTGAGTTCAATCAGGCGACTGAGCATGCGATTGAGTTTAATCAGGCGACTGAGCATGCGAGTCAGTCGGCCGACTGAGCTCATTCGTATCAATCATTCGGCCGATTGAGTCATTCATTCAACTCAATCGTGCGATTGTCGTTCATCCGTGTGTCCAGTCGCATGTCCCACTGTTTGTTCAACTAAAATCGAATTTGGTCCAAAACTTAGAATTAGACGTCGTGTTTTGGTTCATTAGACTCGCAATCACTTAACTAATAACCTAATAACTTTAATTTCAACTTTTTACTTAGTTTAGTTAGGTTATTTGTCCAGTAAACTGTTCGGTTCTTGTGTGGGACGAAATTCAAAAATCAGGGCACCATTCCATCAGATTTCGGTGAGATATCATCACATTGTACCTGTATAACAACTCACAATCGTCAGAATATCAACAGAAGTCGGAAATTTTGGTCTGATGAAATTTGGGCAGAGTAACGGTAAGGTGTGCGATATTAGGGCGATTGAGGGTGATGAGTTGAATGCGATCGACTATGTCCTATTTATACTGAATCTGATTTCAATCGGGCGACTGACCCATTCGCTCGGTTCATTCGGGCGAATGGACCTCAGTCGTGCGATTGGTTCAGTCGATCACATTCAGTCGGCCGACTGGGTTCAGTCGGGCGACTGACTCATTCGCACAGCTCCATTCGGGCGACTGGCTCAATCCTGTGAGCCATTCGGTTGAATGGTTCATACTCATGCTCCATTCGGCTATCTATGGCATGAGTATGGTCCATTCGTACGGTTGGTCCATACTCATGGTCCAGTCGTGCGAATGGGTCATACTCATGATTTTTGACTTTATGACCATTTGACATTTTACACCCTGTAACTTATTGATTAAAACGTTTTAAGCACTCGATCATCTCAGACATGATCCTTTTAACTTGAAAACTTTTGATCACCTCAGACGTGATCCTTTTAAAACAATTTGTCACCTAAGACGTGACTCAGTTGACATTTGAGAACGTGTGTGGTCACCTCAGACGTGACCCTTTTAGGTGATTAAATCCCTGATTGAATTCCATGGCATAGTCCGATGTTTAACAAACTACATTGACAAATTTAAACAAAATAAAAAACTAAAATGAAAAACAAAACTAAGACATGTTTTTGTGGTTTTGTGAGGGTTAAATCCTAAGATATAAATCTAAAGATTTCATTTCCTGAAAAAGCAGCTTCAATTCATTTTGACCATACATGGACCAATTCAATTTGGAATCATACAGAAAAGTCAAATCATTCGGGACATGTTATCAAAAACCTTTTGATGCTCTATTCTTGTTTTTCATCCAGAGTCGTTAGCAATTTAGGAAATCATACTAGTACTATTAGATCCCCACATTGATTTGGACTTTCAAGAATTGTAGCCACGATGATTGTCAATATACTTGTCCTCTTAAATCCATACACAGACTTTTGACACAGATTGGTGATAGTTTAAGGTTTAATTATTTCAACAAGCTTTTGTGGATCCCACGCTTATATGGTAATCAACATTCCTCAGGAGATTTTTGAGCGGTCTCAGGGTAGTATTCAAGAAGAAACTATTCTTAGAGCTTTCAAGGAGAAGCCAAGCCTCAGGTCAGTGCCATCGCACAGCAGAGAGGCGGCAAACAACAATGAATTCTAGAATATATAGGTTATGCTTATCCTCAGGTCAGTGCCACCGCACAGCAGAGAGGCACATAACCTATCTTCTTGTTTGAGCACTTTTATTCTTTTTGCACAGATCTCACCAACAACATAGGTTATTAGTTTGATTGCTTTTGCATTTTTTCATCATGTGCTTTTGCTCATATTTTGGTCATACGCACACATTTGTTGCGTTTATTCTGCTCGTCACCCCTTATTGGAATTTTGTTGATTGTGGTAACCAGGGATAAGATGATAACCCACAGCTTGTTGAACAACTTAGTTTGTTCCTGAGATCACCAACAAGGTCTAATCATCTATTGTGTTGAATCTACCGACATATCATCTGTGGTCTAGCAACCTCTAGGTCTACTTTCTTTGTGTTACCTTAGTAGTAACCAGTTTTACTATCATTTTTCCTTTTATATTGCTCAGACTACACAGACTTATACTTTGAACTTTGCATCTAATACAATTTAAACTTTTAAAAGTCCCAAATGGTTTGTTCCTGTGTACTATCATCTTCCAAAGTTTTTGAATCGGTATCACAAATACGATCTGATTTCTATCAGCTAGCCTCTCCTTCTCCCTCGTTTTTTTTTTTTTTTTTTTGTTAACTAAACCTATTCTCCCCCTAAAATTCTAAAACCATAAACGATTTGCGCTTTTAGGATTTTAATAGGCAAAGAAATAACATCAATTTAATTTAAACATAAAATAACATAACTAAAGAAAATAAAAATAAAAATGGACTAAATGCATCGGACTAAACATGGTCATCTTCTGGAATTACATCACTTTTCTTTTTAACGCCGTTGACCTCTAACAAATATAGAAAACGTGGTTTATCAAAAGCCTTTGTATAGAGGTCAGCGCGTTGAAAATCAGTATTTATTTTAACCACATCGATTAGGTTCTTTTCAAAGCAGTCACGTATAAAGTGATATTTTATGCCGATGTGTTTGGTCTTAGGATGTTGTACCGGATTTTTAGTTACTGCAATTGCAGCAGAGTTATCAACAAAAATAGGAGTAGAAGAGAAATTCAAACCGTAGTCCCGCATTTGCTGTTGTATCCATATGATTTGTGAACAGCAACTTGCGGCAACAACATATTCGGCTTCACAGGTTGACAAAGCAACCGAGGTCTGCTTCTTACACTGCCAGGTCACTAATCTCCTCCCAAAGAATTGACATCCCGCTGATGTAGACTTGTAGTTCATCTTGCAGCCACCGTAATCCGAGTCACTATACGCCGTAAGCTCGAAGTCATCATCATGAGGATACCACAACCCAAGTGTTGGTGTACCCTTCAGATAACGGAATATCCTTTTGACCCCTATCAGATGGTTAACTTTTGGCTTTGCCTGATATCTTGAACATAGACATGTCGCATACATGATATCAGGTCTTGAGGCAGTGAGGTACATGAGAGATCCAATCATTCCTCGGTACATGGTGGCATCGACCAGATCACCATTCTCATCGGGTGCTACATCATGGTTTGTAGCAAGTGGAGTCCCAGCTGCAGAAGCATTCTCCATGTCAAACCGACTGAGAATATCTCCTACATACTTGGTCTGATGTAGGAATATTCCCTTTGGTGTCTGATCCACCTGTAACCCGAGAAAGAACTTCATCTCTCCCATGGCACTCATCTCAAACTCAGCCTTCATTACTGCTTCAAACTCTTTACATAATTCTTCGTTCTTTGACCCGAAGATGATGTCATCAACATAGATTTGAACAAGCAGTAAATCACCATCTTTCTCTTTGATAAACAGTGTGCAATCAATAACACCTCTGCGAAAGCCGTGTTTCACAAGGTGAGTCGAGAGTTTCTCATACCAGGCCCTTGGGGCTTGATGAAGCCCGTATAAAGCCTTGTCGAGTTTGTAAACCTTGTCCCGATGATATGGATCTTCAAATCCCTCGGGTTGACTGACGTACACTGTCTCTCGGATTTCACCATGAAGGAATGCACTCTTCACATCCAATTGATAAACTTTAATCTTCATATACGATGCATAGGCAAGGAAGATGCGGATGGCTTCCATTCTTGCCACGGGTGCAAACACTTCATTGTAATCTATTCCCTCGACTTGTCGAAATCCTTGAACTACAAGTCGAGCCTTGTTCCTGATGATGACGCCTTGGTCATCTTTCTTGCATTTCAAGACCCATTTGGTGCCAATGACCTTAGCACCTTTAGGTCTATCCACCAGAGTCCATACACCTAACTTCTTGAACTGAAGAAGTTCTTCTTGCATGGCACTCACCCATGCCTCATCATTCAGGGCTTCACTGACGTATTTCGGCTCAAACTGAGACACAAAACAACGATAAGCACCGTCGTGAAGGTATCCTTTTTCCATTACCGAGGCATAATCAGCTGAATATAGCTGATTTCTTGTTGCACTCCTGATCTGACATCTCCAATGACATTGTCCAGAGGATGATAGACATTTAAGCGTGATCCAGGAGTGGTGGGAACAACTACCTCAGAGTCAAGATTATGAACGTTTGGTTCTGTATCTGAGGCAGTAGGAGTTTGAGGTTCCGAAGACGCAGAGGCATCAATGTTAGATGCTTGTGGACTTGCAGGAATTGGAACCTGTTCCTCCTGATTGTTCTGGTCATTTTCCACAGCTTCATCTTCTGAGGAGGAGTCACTTACTTCGAGTGCTCCCCCTGAGTGGTGAGACGAGTCACCTTGTGAACCAGATGATGTTGAATCTTGTGACGGTGAGTTCAAGACATCATACATCATCTTGGTTGCTAACTCTTCGTCAGAAGTGGAGAGAGGTATGTTGAAGGACTTGAAGAATCCATCATAGTCGAAAAAGAAGGCGGGTCCTTTTCCAGCAGGTGGGGTGGTGTATCTTTGAACGTCCACGTTACACCACACTTCTACTAGACCCGTTGAGTTGTTGTAAACTCTCTTGTTCGGTATGTTGTATCCTAGAAAGATACCTTCTTCAGCCTTCTCGCTGAATTTTCCCTCCTGAGTCTTCTTCAGTAGGGTGCACGGTGCGCCAAACGGTTCGAGATACTCTAGATTAGGTTTACGTCGTTGTAGTAACTCGTAACACGTCTTGCCATGGCGTTTAACTACCAGAACTCGATTTAACGTGTAACACGCATTTGCCACTGCCTCATTCCAGAATTGGATAGGCAGTTTCGAGTCCGCTAGCATTGTCCGTGCTGTCTCTATCAAGCTGCGATTCTTTCTCTCAGCAACGCCATTCATCTGAGGTGTGTAGGCAGAGGTGAACTGGTGCACAATTCCCTTTTCCTTGCAGTAAGCCTCCATCCACTGATTCTTGAACTCGGTTCCGTTGTCTGAGCGTACCTGTCTTACCTTCAGCTTGTAGAGAGACTCCAGTGTAGTTACTAATTCCTTGAAAGACTCAAATGTTTCTGATTTGGATTTCAGAAACATTACCCAAGAAAATCTTGAGTAGTCATCAGTAACCACATAGCAGTACAAGTCGCCTGCAATGCTTCTTGTACTGACTGGACCAAACAGATCCATGTGAAGAAGTTCAAGAGGAAGTTCGATGGAATGAACTTTCTTTTCCTTATGAGACTTCTTCGTCTGTTTGCCTTTCTTGCACGCCACACAGAAATCCGGAAGTTGGAAGTTTTTGACGTTAACTCCTCTCACTAGATCATTCTGGATCAAGTGATTCATCTTCCGTGGATTAATGTGTCCCATTCTCCGATGCCAGGAGATGGAGTCCTTCTCAGTAGCCTTTGACAAGAAGCACTGAACTTGATGATCCGTTGTGGAGGCCTTTGAAAGATCCAAGACATAAAGGTCATTATATCTTGAGGCAGACATTAAGACTTGGTCCTCCGGGATCACATAGTCCTTTTTCAGGACATAGCACTTCTTGTTGTCGAATATTACCTTAAAGCCTTTGTCACATATTTGGGATACAGAAAGTAAGTTGTTTTGAAGTTGTTGAACGTAGTTTACTTTATCAAACTTCACTTTCTGATTTCCCACTTCCCCTTGAGCTGTGATATACCCTCCTTTGTTTCCAGCAAATGAAACGTGACGTTTGATAAGAGTGCTGTTCCCAGTCATGTGCCTGGATGCTCCGCTATCGACAATCCACGTGTTGGTTTCAGCACTATAGCGAACACCCTGCACATTCAATTGAAAACATTAGTTCAGGTTAGGAACCCAAGCCTTTACTGGCTTGGGTTTCCCAGAGGCATCACACATCATAAATTCAACCCATTGACCTTTAGATGGTGAGGGAAGCTCAGGTGTCTTCTTGTCCTCATTATCAGACACTGAGGTTTCTTTCCATAAACCAGCTTTGTGTAAGGCCTGTTTGTGATAAACAGACGACTGGCTAATGGGTTGAACTTTAGGTTCACTAGCTCTTCTAGGTGGAGTCAATGAGCTCCTCTTAGAAGACCTAGGTTTTGGTTCCCGAAGTTCAACTTTCTTCCTAGGTGTCTGATAGTAAGGACAGTTAGACGCAATGTGTCCACACTCTCCACAGTTGTAGCATGACCTGCTATCAACTTTATGATTTAACTGTTTTTGTGGAGACGTGTGTGACACCCGAGTGACATTGTTTTGTTTGGGTTTTGACTCTACTTCTTTAGATGTTTTATCTTGTTTAACAAATTTAATTGTTTTAACATTTTTAACATCCTTTCCATTTTGTTTATCTGGACTTTGACATGAAACACGTGATTGGTTAACAATAATGGTCTTTTTAGGTTCAGATTTGACTGTGTTTGACCCAGACTTTATATTAACCTTTTCAAACTCTTTTTCCAGATTAACACAAGGCATTTTACCTTTTGCCTTTGACGTGGCCTCCTTTTGTTTAGTTCCAGATTCATTTGATGTACATGTGGAATCTGGATCACTTACAAGAGGAGTGGACACCACATGATCCTTGATTGGATTGTTATTGATTGGTTTACTTTTAGTGTTCATCAAGGTCTCAGGTGGTGGTGGAACCACTTTATATCCCAAACCCTCCCCATTATTACGCTCTCTCACTAAGTGTTGGACAATATGAGATGAACTTGTCCAACTATGCAGTTTTTGCTTTAATGAATTAACTTCTACTTCTAAAACTGCTTTTTGTTTCTTAGTGTCTTCTAGGGAGTTAAGATAGTACCTAATGTCATCCCTAAGCTGTTTGTTCAATAGGTCTATCTTTTCTTTGTAACTGGTGCTCATTTGTTTTAGAACTCTGTTAGCTTCAGTGCACATTGCAAGTCCTTTACTAAGCTATCATTATGATCTAATAACCTAGCAAATTTCAAGTCAATGCTCTCCCTAAATTTATTACAATCAGAACAAGCATGATTATTGAAAAGTTGGTCAGTAGTACTTACCTGAGAAAGTTCTGATGAATCAGCCATCAAAGCAGAGTCTGGTGTTTCTGGTTCTGGTGATTCTGACGTTGTTGTAGTTGTCCCTTCTTCAGGCATGTAATTGACCTCAGTTGCAGTCTCTTCAATGTTTGACATCGCGAGTTCCACTGCAATATCTCCTTCACTAGCTGAATCATCATCTAAATCCTCAACACTAGCAATGTTGGATTTTCCCGGAGAGACAAACCGAAAGCTCCAGTCCTGTCCCTCGTCATCATGGGCAGTCAAGGCTTTAGGATCCTTGCTTGATGAAGTAGGACTGCTAGTTGGCTTATCTTGACGAGTGAAGGACGAGAATGGATTCCCGTTTCCAGTTTTCTTGGGCTTCACACACTCTCGTTTGAAGTGCCCCTTTTCTCCACAGTTGAAACAGGTCACCTTGGTCTTGTCGAAACCAAAGGTAGTGTCCTTAGTTGCAACCAAGTTTTGTCCGGTCTTCTTGACAAACTTCTTAGCTCTCCGGACAGCACTTGCTAAGGCCCACATTATATCCATCCTTTCCGCTCTGTCTCATCTACTTGCTCGTAGTCCTCATCTGCTAGATGGCAGTTCCCAATTCTCCCAGCAACTAGTCCATCATAGGAGTGGACTACAGCTGCTAAGAGATCCATGTGCTCTCTTGCTACTTCTACTGTCACATTACCGAGATTCTCGGTCTTCAGTTTTGTAGCATTTGCTTCAGATGCAATGTATTGGGTACCAGACGACCCTGACGTTTCTGACCCTGAAGTAGAGGCTTGAGAAGGACCAGCTGAACTTGACACAAAAGCTGTCTGAAGTGGTGCTCCAGACGTTTTGGCTTGTGGAGTCGCGTTATACAGTGTCGGATTCTGAGTATAAGACGACTTTTGGGCTCTGTATTTCATCCTTAATGCTTCCTCTCTCAGCTTCAGAATGAAATCATTTATATCTAACTTTGTTAGCATACCATTCTGTCTGAGATTTGAGACAAAGGAAGCCCACTTCTCAGGCAACCCATCTGCGAAGTTTGACACCTTGTCCTCCATGGTCGTTGTAACTCCATGAGTGTGCAGCTCACTCATCAAGTGGTAGAACCGATCGATGACGTCATCCAAGCTCTCATTACCCATCGACGAGAAGTTGTCGAACTCCTTCTTCAACTCTTTAGCTAATGACGCATTCCCGTAATACCGTTTTTCCAATTCATCCCACAGCTTCTTTGCTTGCTTGTTCTCAGAAAATTGATGGAAGATGTCTTTAGGAATTGACTGAGTAAGCAAAGCATAAACTCTCTTTTCAGCATTGTACTTGACCTTTTGTCCATCAATCATGCCACCTAGTGTAAGTTTGACTCCATCAGCACCTACTGGCATACTATACCCCGTCTCAATTGATTCCCACATATTGGGATCTACTCCATTTAAGTAGATCTTGAAACGTTGCTTCCAGTGTGGGAATTCATCTAACGTGATTAGCTTAGGGGGTTTGTTGTGATTCCCTACTTCACTCTCCAGAAGCAGTAGGTTTTGAATCCTTGAATCTCTCCCTGCTATGAATGCTGAGTATTGGTCCTCCATTGCGATTAACTTTAGTCTTTGGAACAAACTGTTTCACTTGTGCGAATGAAGGTGTGCGATTGGACTATTCGTGCGATTGAACAATGCGAATGGTTCAATCATGCGACTGAACTAATGCAGACGGCTCAGTCGGGCGAATGAACAAGTGTGGTTGAACAATGCGAATAGACTGCTCAGTCATACGAATGGAGGTACGAATGAGTCCAATCGTGCATATGGGGGATGCGAATGTATCCAGTCGTGCGATTGAGTCAATCGTGCGACTGAAGCTGCTGGATTTTGAAAATTCGCAGGTTTAAGGTGTTTTGGCTGCAAAAACACGAATTTTCACTAACCCTAATTGCCGTATGACGGAAAAACCAAACTTACGAACATGAGACGTCGAAGACACCGTTTGACACAAAAAGATTCCGTTTTTAGTGAAAAAACACAATTTTTGTATCAAAAACGATTGAATCACACGTAAATCAAGAGCCAAAGCTCTGATACCACTTGTTAGGATCGTGTATTGAACGAAATACTAACTGATTAACGTGTATACCGAATCAAATAGTGCGGAATCATATTTGATTGGCGATCTAATCAGTGAGAACGCACGTAGAATCAATTATGGATTGAATCTAAACGTTAAGAATGATATGGAATCGATCTAGTGCGATCTATGAACTTGGAACAGGTTCTTAGAGGTCTCTGGACGGCTAGGGTACGTCTGTAGTCGAAGTGTTCTGAATTCTTACGTTTTTCCACGAATTAAGTGGTATTTATAGGTTAGGGTTTCTCATTCGGGCGACTGAACCATTAGCATGGTTCAGTCGTGCGATTGAGCCATGCGGTTGATCCATTCGCACGACTGAGTGTTCAGTCGTGCGACTGAGTCAATCTCATGTTACACTCATGCGACTGATCCAGTCTCCTGGTTCAGTCATGCGACTGAGTCATTCGCATGAAGTTGTTCATGCGTATGGTCCATTCGCATGGGCCATTCACATGAGAACTTCATATTACTAAGTTTGAATGTATTTATTAATTATTACATTATTTAGATTCATTCAAACAACCACAAACCTATATAGTCAGTTCAATAAGCGTTAAACTACTAAACAATGAAATAATAAACATTATAAGCACAACCACACATTGTATTTCATTAAGTACCCATTCAATTACATATGTGTAAGACAATAAAGACATATTACATTACGCTCAGAAACTAGGTACACATGTATCTACACTTATTAATGGTGTTTGACTTGTATATTAATTATAAGACGAGGCATTAATCGTTGCAAGGAACTAATAGTAAGCATATGTTGAAGGCATTGCCTTACAAGGCATGATTATTCTAATTCAATAATGGGTGATCTACGATAATATTAAACAAAATCGATGACAAATCTTGGGTTCGAAGATTAGAGATAATACATGAGCAATTTAAGTTTTTGATGTGGGTGAAGGTTGTTACTACCTTTTGATTGTGTCAATCTACTATGAGAAACTTACAAAATCGATCCCTATATTAACTTTATTGAAGCTTGAATGTGGCTGAACTATGATTGTAAATAGAGGTAATGGATTTTAGGTATTGATGGAACCTTAAAAGTTACTCACCTCAACATAAATATATAGGGTATAATTTTTTTTACAAATGCCCTTATTTTTATAAAATGTCATATGTCAACATCTTGTACCTTTTTATTCTTTTTAATCAAAGAATATTTTTTAGAGTAAATTAATATTTTGGTCTAGTGGTTTGATGAAAATGAAAGTTTGAGTCCAATAATTTATTTTCTCATTTACAGTCCAACAATTTCATGGTTTGCTACAATTTTGGTCCACACTGCTAACACCATTAAAATTTTATGTTAAGTTAATATGAATTGAAAAGTTTTACCCCTATTATTAAAATACAAAATAATAATTGAAAACAAATAAAACCAGTTTTACCCCTATGATTAAAATACAAAATATGAATTGGAAATATGTGATTTATGTTCTTGGAAAGAGAAATGTGTAAAAATAACTTAGTAAAAATATGGATATAATAATCATTTTGTTATGAAACAATGACCTATTAGCAATTATATATGAGATATATAAATATACGGACACTATATATGATCATAGAAAGATAATGATATGGAGAGTAGAATAACCCTTTCATATTGACATAAAATGTCAAATACAAATGTCATTATTTATAGGGCTATAATATTAATACAAAACATAATGACTTTGGAAGTTACAAAGTGGCATTAATAACCACATTAATAAAATATTTAGAACACTCCCCCTTGTTATATATACGTTTAGAAATGTTGTCTCATTAAAAGCCTTGCCAGGAAAACCCAGTGGGACAAAACCATAGCTAAGAAAAAAAGAGTGCAGTGCATATTACTCCCCCTTATCTATATAACTTCATTTGTTTATTTTTGAACTTAGATGAAATTTTGTGGAAGACTTTTGTAGTTTATAGTTCCTCTCTTGACCTTTCAATGAAATTTCTTATGCATAGCAATGATGTATTGTGTTCATGCAAGACTTTAATTGACTTATCTCGTAAATAAATACCACAAGATCCATGATCTTGTTATATCACGCTCTCTGCATAAAAGTACTAAACAAACTTGTTTCAATGGGTTAGTAAAGTACAATTTCATATATTCCGTACCTTAATGATATTCAAATACTAGTTCTACCCGATTTTCATATATGCTTTCTAGAAACAAACTAACCCAAAACATAATATATAATCTCATAACTTTTATAAGACATGATCAGAGATATTCGCTAAATCAATTATACATATTTGCCATGACTAATTGTTTTAGTTGAAGCATATCGATAATCAAATTATATTAAATTTTCCAATATCTCTTTTATATAAATTGAGTTATACACATAAATAGATATGCCGAATACTACATAGATGTAATATCATCTTCTTTTCAAATTCGCTTAATAATTTAAAATTTGAATTTCTTCATGAGATCAAATGCATTAACATATCTTATAATATTTGTAAACATGATATTGATGTCTTAATAAACCAAATGAAGAAATTGCATCCATCTTTCTTTTTTCGAGATAAGCAATGAGTCGATTATAGCATATTGGGCTTGACTTTATACATTTGTAAACTTTATTGTTAATCGTCATAGAAGTCCTTCCATCTTGACAAGTTATGTATGTTTAAGCACCTTTTAGAAGTTTGACATATAACTTCTTCATTTCGCAAGTCAATTTCTACATCATATGCAAAGACTTCATCACTATTTGTTTCATTTTTAGTATTCATATTATACAAATATCTTGTTTATCAATAGACGATAATCATAAAATATAATTATTTGTTGGTGTATAAGGATTAAATCTTAAAGATGTTTAACTTGTAACTCAATACAAAAATCTAGTTTTATCAATTTTTTTCATGAAACTATCATAGGAAACTCATGAGAAGTTACAAGTATACATAAATCAACAATGTATACATATAAGTATAAAAACATATTCAAATAGTATTTATGTTAATAATCATACTGTTCTCGAGAACTTTCTTTACATGTTTGTAATTTTATATCATTTATAGATTTCATGTAAATCTCATTATCATATAAGTCGCAACATTCACAAGATGCATATCAATTCTCTCTTACTATTATCAGACTAATAAGACGTTGCAATAATATTACATCTATCACTTGAGAATATATCTCCTCCTAATCAATTATAGGCCTTTACAAAAATCCTTGTGTCACCAATTTTACTTTATTTCTTGCATTATTTCACATAACTCTTTCACATAAAGGTATTGCTTATATCCAACATATTTTTCAACTTCATGTATATGGACAACAAATCCAATAACTTTCCATCTCATAGAGAATTATAACTCTGCCAATTTGCGTCTTTTCATTTTGGCCAATTATTTTCATTCATAAGCATATCTTATTTCTTGATCCTTGTCATTTTCATCATTTCAAGCGCTATTGTATACAAAATTATCATCGCCGTTGATTTTATTTTGATTCCATACATTCTAGACATAATATAATTTATTGAGATTTCTTTATTTTCAAGTACTTGAGGTTATTCGAGAATCATTATGTCAAATCTCTTTACAAGTGACCTTTTTACTTATACCTCGATTGACCATCTTCATTTCTTGCTCCATTTTTTGAGGATTTTTATTCTTGGAATCGACTAGTGTACCACGATTTAAACATGCTTTAGTCTTATTAGCAATAGATAAATCCCCTTTAGGACTTAAATTTTAGTCGGAGCATTAGTTGTTGATATATGTGACTTAGTCACCCTTTTAAGGTCAATGAATATCTTTGGTAATCAATTCATAAATCTTTCAAAATGAATTATCCTTTAAACTTCTAGTTCACACTGTTTAGTTTAAGGATCAACTGCCTTATATCTCCCCCTCATGTTGGGAATGATGATTCTTTAATAAGAAAACCAATAAACCAAGCTGTAAGCAAACCTCTTGTTAATGACTCGAGTTAAGTAATCATAGAAAGTTATTAATACCCAACATGCATTCATAACTTCATTTGAGGTACCATCTTTATGTGGTGTGATGGAGAATTTATATAATATAGATAGTATATTGCATAACATAATAACTTTAGATGGTATATATGTGGTTCCTGACCAAAAATCAATTGTAACGGGGAGCTGCACAATAACACATAGATGTGATGTGAATTACTATTTCCATATGTAAGTAATGGTCCCAAACACAAACAAATTTAATCAATTATAATTGTTTTCTTATGATATTTGTTAAACATACATAATATGATGGTTATGATGTAAGTAATTTTGATAATCCTTTTTTAATGCTAATGTCATAAATCTAGTTTAAGAGTAATTATTGTCTTTTAAGTAATAACATATGTAACCATTATTTAAAATTTATTTCATACCAATTTATCACTTTTGAAACTACCATGCATTATATGGTATTGAATATTATGAATATGAAACATCATAATTATTAATTATTAATCCGTAATAAACTGTCATTAAAACAATAATACTTTTCTTTTCTTTTCTTTTTTTTTATTTTTCATAACAAAAAAATTAGTAAAACATGAAACTTTTAACACTATGGTATGTAAAACATAATTAATATCAAAAATTTCTTTTCAAAATAACATACATCAATTCATTGTTGTTTTCTTTATTCGGATTCAAAAACCATATAAGAAATTTTTATTTCTTTGATCGTAAAAGGTGTCGATTTTAACAAATATAAATCTTTCTTTATTCAAGAACGTATTATTATTACTAATTTATTAAAACGATATATATAATTCTCAACATAACCCATATAATATGAATTACACTATGGATTTTATACGAGAGAATCAAAAGAGTAACAATGATACTAAATCTAAACATAATCCAAAATTATATGAAATACAATATGGATTTTTGTTTAGATATATCGAGACAAGAACAATTTTTTTTACCTTATCATAATATGATCATTCAACTTGAAAAAACAATTCGTGCTGATAACATGTTATGAAACAACGACCTATTAGCAACTAATATATGAAATATATAAACATAGGGGCATTATATATGATCATAGAAAGAAAATGATATGGAGAGTAGAAAAGCTTTTTCATATGGATATAAAATGTCAAATACAAATGCCACTATTTATAAGGATATAATATTAATACAATACATAATGACTTTGGAAGTTACAAAGTGGTATTGAGAACCATATTAATAAAATATTTATAACACATTTAATAAACTAATTTTAATAAAAAGGGTAACTTTATTAAATAGTAACCAACTTTCAAAAGTGTTCCAAGTAGGTAACTCAAATTTTAAAAATGTTTTAATTAGGTCATTCAGTTTTTATATTTTATATAAATTAAAAGTCTTAACATGTATTTTAGCATGTTATACTTTTGGTTTCAATTAGAAAATATTTTTTTTCTATCTTTTGATGCTGATATGGAACGTTGACGTAAATTTTAGGTATTTTTTATTTTTTTTATAATTAACATATTTTTTTTTATTTTCTAATATAATTTTATATATTAAAAATTCTGACTCCTCCGTCTTCTCCACCGTTACTTTCTTGACATAAGAAAATTTTTTGATGACTTGATTTGATCGTTTGGTGGTCCAATTTGAGAAAAATATGCATGAGTGATTAAATTAGAACACTTTTGAAACTTAGTTACTATTTTGTGATATTGTTGATGCATGTATGTGCCTATATCATGATTTGAAATGTAATAGATCTTGTTTGTCTGACTATGATGTAATATGAATTGATTAATGAAATGATATGGATTGTTTGTGATTTGTAATGTCTAATATTTCATTAATGAGTCGATATTGAATTGATTAAATTGGGTTTATGATTGTTTGAATGGTTACACATCAAGTTATATTAATTAAAACATTCAAACTTAACTTAATGAAGTTCTCATGCGAATGGCCCATGCGAATGGACCATACGCATGAACAACTTCATACGATTGACTCAGTCGCATGACTGAACCAGGAGACTGGATCAGTCGTATGATTGACACATAAGATTGGCTCCTTCGCACGACTGAACCCTCAGTCGTGCGGATGGATCAACCGCATGGTTCAATCGCACGACTGAACCATACTTATGGTCCAGTCGCACGATTGAACAATACTAACCTATAAATAGACCCAATTCGTGGAAAAACGTAAGCATTCATACCATTACGACTCCAGACGTACCCTAGCCGTCCAGTAGCCTCTCAAATCGTTCTCCAAGTTCACAGAACACATTAGATCGATTCCTAATCGACTTCTAACGTTAGATTCAATTCCTGATTGATTCTTCGTGTGTTCTCACTGATTTGATCGCCAATCAAATAGGATTCCGCATTATTTGATCTGGTTTACACGCTAATCACTAGGTATTTCGTTCAAATACCAGGTCCTAACAAGTGGTATCAGAGCTTTGGCTCTTGATTACGTGTGATTCAATCAAGATTGCATAAAAGTTTGTGTTCTTGCACTAAAAACGCAATCTTTGCTGTCAAAAGTGATCTTGGAGGTTCCCTGCTCATCAAAGTTTGGTTTCTACGGACTTAGGCGATTAGACATTGCGAAAGTTCGAATTTTTACGGCTGAAACACGTCAAACCTAGAAAATTTCGCAAAACAGCAGCTTCAGTCACACGAGTGACCCATTCGCACGACTAGACTCCATTCGCACGATTGGACCTAGTCGCACCTTCATTCGTCCGATTGAACCGTTCGTTCGCACAGCTCATACACATCAAATTCATTCGCACGACTGAACCAATCGCTCAGTTCAGCCGCACGATTGAACCAGTCGCAGAGTTCATACGCACGACTAGACCATTCGCATCCTTCAGTCGCATCAGTGAAAGTTTGTTTGATTATACTTAAAGTTATTCGCCATGGAAGATCAGATGTCAGCCTTTACAGCTGGGAAGGACTCTAGGATACAGAACCTGCTGTTGCTTGAGAGTGAGGTGGGTAATCATAATAAACCACCAAAGCTCTTGACTTTAGATGAGTTTCCTCACTGGAAACAAAGTTTTGAGATCTACCTCAATGGAGTGGATCCGAATCTGTGGGAAGCCATCGAGATTGGATATAGTACACCGGTGGGAGCTGATGGAGTTAAGCTAATGTTAGGAGGGATGACGGACGCGCAGAAAGTTAAATACAATGCAGAGAAAAGAGTTTATGCATTGATTACACAGTCTATCCCAAAAGACATATTCCACCAGTATTCAGAGAATAAGCAGTCCAAGAAACTTTGGGATGAGCTAGAGAAGAGGTACAACGGGAATGCTTCGTTGAAGGCAATCAAGGCCAAGGAGTTAAAGAAGGAATTCGATAACTTCTCATCGATTGTTAAAGAGAGTTTAGACGACGTCATCGATAGATTCTACCATTTCATGAGCGAACTGCATACACATGGGGTAGAAACTACCATGGAAGAGAAAGTTAGTAACTTTGCAGACGGATTGCCTGAAAAGTGGGCTTCATTCGTGTCTAACCTGAGACAGAATGGAATGCTTGCAAAGCTGGATATTAATGACTTCATTATTAAGTTGCGAGAAGAAGCACTAAGGATGAAGTATAGAGCTCAGAAGTCTTCGTACACTCAAAATCCAGCTTTGTACAACGCCATGACTCAAGCTAAGACATCTGGAGCACCTCTCTAGACTGCATTTGTGTCTAGCTCGTCAGGTCCTTCACATGCTTCTCCTTCAGGATCAGACACATCAGGGTCTTCTTGTACCCACTATATTGGATCTGAAGCAAGTGCTACTAAACTGAAGACCGAGAACCTCGGAAATGTGACTGTGGAAGTAGCTCGAGAGCATATGGATCTTTTGGCTGCAGTGGTTCATTCATATGATGGACTTGTTGCCGGGAAGATTGGAAACTTCCATCTGGCAGACGAGGACTACGAGCAAGTGGACGAAATGGAGCTTAAGAGGATGGACATAATGTGGGCCTTAGCTAGTGCTGTCCGGAGGGCGAAGAAGTTTGTTAAAAAGACCGGACAGAACTTGGTAGCTACTAAGGATACCACATTTGGCTTTGACAAAAGCAAAGTGACCTGCTTCAACTGTGGAGAGAATGGGCACTTTAAAAGAGAATGTGTCAAGCCAAAGAAGACGGGTAACGGGAACCCGTTCTCGTCCTTCACTCGCCAAGACAAGCAAGCTTCTAGTTCTACTTCATCAAGCAAGGATCCAAAAGCCTTGACTGCTCATGATGATGAAGGACAAGATTGGAGCTTTAGGTTTGTCTCACCAGGGGAATCAAACATTGCAAGTGTAGAAGATATTGACGATGATTCCGCGAGTGAAGGTGATCTAGCAGTTGAGATAGCGATGTCACACAGCGAAGAAGCAACTGCAGCCGAGGTCAGTTACAAGCCTAAAGAGGAGACTTCCACATCAGAGACAGAAAAGACAGAATCACCAGAACCAGAGACATCTGATGCTGCGTTGATGGCTAACTCTTCTGAACCAACTCAGGTAAGTACTACTGACCAAATGTTTGATAATCATGCTAGTTCTGACTGTGATACTTTTAGGAATAGCATAGATGAAAAATTTGCTAGGTTATTAGATCATAATGATAACTTAGTAAAAGATTTGCAACTGTGCACTGAGGCTAATAGAGTATTAAAACAAAATGAGCATAGTTATAAAGAAAAGATAGACCTATTGACTAAACAGCTTAGGGAAACCGAAGTAGTTGCCTTAAACCAAGCTAAAGTCATTAGGTACTATCTAAACTCCCTAGAAGACACTAAGAAGCAAAAGGCAGTTCTAGAAGTAGAAGTAAACTCATTAAAACAGAAACTGCATAGTTGGACTAGTTCTTCACACATAGTTCAACACTTAGTGAGAGAAAGGAATAACGGGGAGGGATTGGGTTACAAAGTGGTTCCACCACCACCTGAGACCTTGATGAACACTAAGACTAGACCAGTAAATAATAACCCTATCAAGGATCACGTGGTGTCTACTCCTCTTGTTAGTGATCCAGATTCTTCATGTTCATCTATTGAATCTGGAAACAAGCAAAAGGAGGCCACTTCAAAGGCAAAGGGTAAATTGCTTGTGTTAATCTGGAAAAGGAATTTGAAAAAGTTAACTTAAAGTCAGGGTCAAACAGAGTCAAATCAGAACCTAAAAGACTTCTAATGTTAATTTTTCACATGCTTCAAGTCAAAAACCAGTTAACCAAAAGGAAAAGGATGTTAAACAGGTTAAAACAGTTAACTTTGTTAAACCAGAGAAAACATCAAAAGAACCAGAGTCAAAACCTAAAGTGATTGATGTTACAAGAGTGTCACACACTTCTCCACTAAGAAAGTTTAATCATAAAGTTGATAGCAGGTCATGCTACAACTGTGGAGAATGTGGACACATTGCTTCTTATTGTCCTTTCTATCAGACACCTAGGAAGAAGATTGACTTCAGGATTCAAAGCCTAGGTCTTCTAAGAGGAGTTCCTTAACTCCACCTAGAAGAACTAGTGAACCTAAAGTTCAACCTGTAAGCCAGTCGACTGTTTATCATAAACAGGCCTTGCACAAATCTGGCTTATGGAAAGAGAAGTCAGCCTGCGTGTCTGATACTGATGACAAGAAGGAACCTGAGCTACCCTCACCCTCTAAGGGTCAATGGGTGGAATTTATGATGTGTGATGCCTCTGGGAAACCCAAGCCAGTAAAGGCTTGGGTTCCTAACCTAAACTAATCCGTTACTTTGTATGTGCAGGGTGTTCGATACAGTGCTGAGACTAACACGTGGATTGTAGATAGCGGAACATCCAGGCACATGACAGGAAATAGGGCCCTTTTATCAAACGTCAAGCAAATAAAAGGAGGGCATGTTTCGTTTGCTGGAAACAAGGGAGGCTATATCACAGCTCAGGGAGAAGTGGGAAATCAGAAAGTAAGTTTGATAAGGTGAACTACGTTCAACAACTTCAAAATAACTTACTTTCTGTTTCCAAATCTGTGATAAAGGATTTAAGGTCATCTTCGACAACAAGAAGTGTTACGTGCTGAAGAAAGACTACGTGATCCCAGAGGACCAAGTTCTGATGACTGCTTCAAGATATAAAGACCTTTATGTCTTGGATCTGTCAACAGCTGCTACAACGGATCATGAGGTTCAGTGCTTTCTATCTAAAGCTACTGAGAAGAATTCCATCTCCTGGCATAGGAGAATGGGACACATTAGTCAAAGGAAGATGAATCACTTGATTCAGAAGGATCTTGTGAGAGGAGTTAATGTCAAGAACTTCCAGCTTCCTGATTTTTGTGTAGCTTGCAAGAAAGGCAAACAGACGAAAAAGTCTCATAAGGAAAAGAAAGTTCATTCAATAAACTTCCTCTTGAACTTCTTCACATGGATCTGTTTGGTCCAGTCAGTACAAAGAGCATTGCAGGCGACTTGTACTGTTTTGTGGTCACTGATGACTACTCAAGGTTCACTTGGGTAATGTTTCTGAAATCCAAATCAGAAACATTTGAGTCATTCAAGGAGTTAGTAACCACACTGGAATCTCTCTACAAGCTGAAGGTTAGACAAGTACGCTCAGACAACGGGACAGAATTCAAGAACCAGTGGATGGAGGCATACTGCAAGGAAAAGGGAATTGTGCATCAATTCACTTCTGCCTACACGCCTCAGATGAATGGTGTTGCTGAGAGAAAGAACAGAAGCTTGATAGAGATAGCACGGACTATGCTGGCAGACTCGAAACTGCCTATCCAATTCTGGAATGAGGCAGTGGCTAATGCATGTTATACACTGAATCGAGTCCTGATAGTCAAGCGCCACGGAAAGACATGTTACGAGCTACTACAAAGACGCAAACCGAATTTGGAGTATCTTGAACCTTTTGGCGCGCCGTGCACACTTCTGAAGAAGACACAAGAAGGCAAATTCAGCGAGAAGGCGGATGAAGGAATCTTTCTAGGATACAACATACCGAACAAGCGAGTTTACAACAACTCAACGGGTCTTGTAGAAGTGTGGTGTAATGTTGACGTTCAGAGATATACCACACCACCTACTGGCAAAGGACCCGCCTACTTCTTCGACTATGATGGATTCTTCAAGTCCTTCAACATCCCTCTCTCTCCCTCGGATGATGAGTTAGCTACTAGGATGATGTATGATATTTTGAATACACCATCTAGCTCACAGGGAGAATCATCTACTCAGTTAGGGGGAGTAGTCGATGACAGTGACTCCTCCTCTGAAGATGAAGCTGAAGCAGATGACCAGAACAGTCAGGAGGAACAGGTTCCAGTTCCTGAAAGTCCACAAGCATCTACCAGTGATGCACCTTCGACTTCGGAACCTCAAACTCCATCTACCTCAGATGCAGAACCAAATGTTCATAATCTTGGCTCTGAGGTAGCTGTTCCTACTACTCCAGGATCACGACTAAACGTCTATCATCCCCTTGACAATGTCATTGGGGATGTCAGATCAGGAGTACAAACCCGAAATCAGCTATATTCAGCTGATTACGCCTCGGTTATGGAGAAGGGTTACATTCATGATGGTGCTTATCGGTGTTTTGTCTCGCAGTTTGAGCCAAAATATGTCAGTGATGCACTAAATGATGAGGCGTGGGTGAGTGCCATGCAAGAAGAACTTCTTCAGTTCAAGAAGTTAGGAGTGTGGACTCTGGTTGATAGACCTAAAGGTGCTAAAGTCATTGGCACCAAATGGGTACTGAAATGCAAGAAGGATGACCAAGGGGTCATTATCAGGAACAAAGCTCGATTGGTGGTTCAGGGTTTTCGCCAAGTCGAGGGGATTGACTACAATGAGGTGTTTGCACCCGTGGCAAGGATGGAAGCCATTCGTATCTTCCTTGCCTATGCATCGTACATGAAGATTAAAGTCTACCAATTAGATGTGAAGAGTGCATTCCTTCATGGGGAAATCAGAGAAACAGTCTATGTCAGTCAACCCGAGGGATTTGAAGATCCTTATCATCGGGATAGAGTTTACAAGCTCGACAAGGCTTTATACGGGCTTCATCAAGCTCCAAGAGCTTGGTATGAGAAACTCTCGACTCATCTTGTGAAACACGGCTTTCGCAGGGGAGTCATTGACTGCACGCTGTTCATTAAAGAAAAAGATGGCGACCTACTGCTCGTACAGATCTATGTTGATGACATAATCTTCGGTTCAAAGAACGAAGAGTTATGCAAAGAGTTTGAAGCAGTTATGAAGAAAGAGTTTGAGATGAGTGCTATGGGGGAGATGAAGTTCTTTCTCGGGTTACAGGTGGATCAGACACCAAATGGGATCTTTCTACATCAGACCAAGTATGTGGGAGACATTCTCAGTCGCTTTGACATGGAGAATGCTTCTGCTGCTGGGACTCCACTTGCTACGAATCACGACATAGCACCTGATGAAAATGGAGATCTTGTAGATGCCACGATGTACCAGGAATGATTGGATCCCTCATGTATCTCACTGCCTCAAGACCTGATATCATGTATGCTACATGTTTATGTTCTAGATATCAGGCTAAACCTAAGGTCAACCATCTGATTGGGGTCAAGAGGATTTTTCGTTATCTGAAGGGTACACCCACACTTGGATTGTGGTACCCTCATGATGATGACTTTGAGCTTACCGCGTATAGTGACTCGGATTACGGGGGCTGCAAGATGAACTACAAGTCTACATCAGCAGGGTGTCAATTCTTGGGAGAAGATTAGTTACCTGGCAGTGTAAGAAGCAGACATCGGTTGCATTGTCAACCTGTGAAGCTGAGTATGTTGCTGCTGCAAGTTGCTGTTCACAAATCATCTGGATTCAACAGCAAATGCGGGATTACGGTTTAAAGTTTTCTTCTACTCCTATTTTTGTTGATAACTCTGCTGCAATTGCAGTAACTAAAAATCCGGTCCAACATCCAAAGACCAAACACATCGGTATTAAATACCATTTCATAAGAGACTGTTTTGAAAAAAACTTAATTGATGTGGTAAAAATTAATACTGATTTTCAACGCGCTGACCTCTATACTAAAGCTTTTGATAAACCACGTTTTCAATATTTGCTAGAGGTCAATGGCGTTAAAAAGAAAAGTGAGGTTATTCCTGATGATGATCATGTGTAGTCCGATGTAGTTTAGTTAAATTTTTCTGTTTTATTTTATTTTATTTGTTTATTTTAGTCTGTTTAATTTAAACTCATGTTATTTTGCTGTTTATTAAAATCCTAAAATAATTAAACCAGTAATGATTTCAGTATTTTAGGGGGAGAATATGTCAGCAAGTAACATTAAAAAAACGAGGGAGAAGGAGTGGATAGCTGATATAAGGTAGATCGTATCTGTGATACCAATTCAAAACCTTTGGAAAATGATAGTACACAGGAACAAATCAAGAGGGACTTTAAAATTTAATTTTAGAAAAGATGCACAAATTCAAAGTATAAGTCTGTGTAGCCTAAGCAATATAAAAGGGAAGATGATAGAAACACTGGTAACTCCTAAGGTAACACAAAGAAAGTAGACCTAGAGGTTGCTAGACCACAAATGATATGTCGGTAGATTCAACACAATAGATGATTAGACCTGACTGGTGATCTCAAGATCAAACTAAGTTGTTCAACTGACTGTGGGCTTCCATCTTATCACTGGTTAACACAATCAACAATATTCCAATAAGGGGTAATGAGCATGTAAACGCCACAAATGTGTGCGGATGACCATAATTAGAGCAAAGCAAAAAAAAAATGAAAGACAAATGCTATAAAGCTAATGACTTATGTTGTTGGTGCATTTTGTGCAAAATAAAATAAGCTGCTCTAACAAGGAGATAGGTTGTGTGCCTCTCTGCTGTGCGATGGCACTGACCTGAGGATAAGCATAACCTAGATATTCTAGAATTCATTGTTGTTTGCCGCCTCTCTGCTGTGCGATGGCACTGACCTGAGGACTGGCTTCTCTTTGAAAGCTCTAAGAATAGTCTCTTCTTGTAATAATACCCGTAGACCGCTCAAAAGCTCCTGAGGAATGTTGATTACCATATAAGTGTGGGATTCACAAATGTTAGTTTGAAATAATCAAACCTAAAACAATCACCAGTCTGTGTCAAAAGTCTGTGTATGGATTTAAGTGGACAAACATATTGACAATCATTGTGGCTGCAATGCTTGAAAGTTCAAATCAATGTGGTAATCTAAGAGTTCCAGTATGATTCCCTAAAGTTGCTAATGACTCTGGATGAACACCAAGAATTGGGCATCAAAAGATTTTGATAACAAGTCCCAAATGATTTGACTTGCCTGTATGATTCCAAAATTGAATTGGTCCAGGTGTGGTCAATCCAAGTTGAAGCTGTCTATTCCGGAACCAAATCCCGTAGATGTCCATCTTAGGATTTATCTCTCACAAAAAGCCAAAAACAAGTCTTGTTTTGAGTATTTAGTTTAAATTTTCTAAGTTAGTTAGTCGTTTTAGTTTGTTAGTTTGTCGGACTACATCAGGAAAATCAGTAAGGAATCAACTCACTAAAAGGGTCATGTCTAAGATGACCACATGTGCTTTAAATGTTTAAACGGGTCACGTCTGAGGTGACTAAATTGTTTAAAAAGATCATGTCTGAGGTGATCAAAAAGTTTTCAAGTTAAAATGATCATGTCTGAGATGATCAAAAGCTCATAACGTTAATTTCAAAAAATTAAAAGGGGCTTTAAATGTTAATATTCAAATTGGCTGAAAATTTAATAAGTATGACCCATTCGCACGAATGGACCATACGTATGGACTAATCATACGAATGGACCATGAGTATGGACCATCCAACCGAATGGCCCATACGATTGGCCCAGTCGGATGTTTAAGGGCGAACGAGTGAGTCAGTCGCACGACTGATAGCCAGTCGGACGACTGAAAAAGGGCGACTGACCAAATCGCACGACTGAGTCCCACTCGCACGAATGAAAATGCGTATGAGCTCAGTCGCACGATTGAATCTAGGGTTAGTATAAATAGAGGGGGAGTCGGTCGCAGTATACTCACCACACCCAAATTAGCCCTAAATCGTACGACTTAACACCACTCTGCCCAAATTTCGTTTGATCTCTAAAACCCCCATTTCTTGATTACTGACCATATACATCGACTCTACAGGTAATTTGCGGTGAAGAAGTACCCCCATAACGTTCAATTTGATGTAAAATCTGTACACTCGGACTCGCAACAGAACCGAAACTTTAGTGACTTAATAACCTAACTTAACGACTCAAACAGATGAAATTAAAGATGTCAGGTGTTATAAGAACGTATTGCGAGTCAAATGAACCAGATAACGATGTCTAAAACTCAAAAATGGTGAAAAAGTGAATTTGAATTGAACAGTCAGTACATCATGCGAATGGACAGGCTGATGAACTTCAGTCGCACGACTAAAGGGTGCGAATTGCCTAACCGCACGACTGAACCATGCGTATAAAGTTCAGTCGCACGACTGGTGTAACCGCATGAGGTTACATGCACATGAGTCCAGTCGCACACTCAGTCGTACGCATGAGATCATTCGCACGACTGAATCCCAGTCGCACTGTTCAGTCGCACGACTGATCTCAGTCGTACAACCTCAATCACATGACAGAAAGATTTTCTTCAAGTTTAAGTGTTTCATGACGATTCTTAGCCAAAGGTACTAATGTTTATTTTGATTTGTGTTACAGATGGCGAGTCGATGGACTATGAGCACGAAGCACAACATATGTGCTCATCTGGATTTGACATCCAGAAACGCTGTTGATTTCTCAGGCATCATCACATTTCTGTTGAGATCGAGGATTGCACATGCCATTTCTACTCCTTGTACTCCTTATAGGTCCGTTCAGCAGGCCTTCTGGCAAGGCGCTACAGTTGATAGATCCTCTGAGCCTCACTGCATCAGGAGTACTATCTTTGGAGAGGCTATTACTGTCTCAGAGGAGGATCTAAGGATTGTTTTACAGTTGGGGGATGACGCTGATTGTCCGACTCGATTACACCCCCTCACAGTTAGAGGATGCTTTCTGAGAGCCAAGTACTCTGGGGACATCAATGCTGGGGTACTCAACAAGAGTAACCTCTGTCCCCAGTTCAAGTATCTTGCGCATGTTCTACTCAAGTGCATAGCTTCCAGGAAGGGAGGTTTTGATGAGCTGTCTGATCAGATACAGAACGCGTATGCTGCGTTGGTGCTGAACCACCCGTTCAGCTTCTCCAAAATGATTCACCTATCTGGTGGAGAACATTTAGGGGAAAGGGAAGGAGGGCTTCTGCATGTATCCGAGGTTTATGCAGATGATTATAGATCAGAAGCTTCCCTCCCTGCCGAAGGAGAAGGAAGATGCGGTAGTCCTCGAGGTTATGGATGACACTACTTTGGGGAGGATGAAGGTGTACAGGGGGAAGCAAGTGAAACCCCCTGTCAGGAGGTTGTTTGGGCATCTGGCCCGGGAAGACTACGTGGTGCCAGCCAAGAGAAAGTGGCGCCACGATGATAGTGATTCCGATGTGGAGCAGATTGCTCTACCAACTCATGACTCGGATGATGATGATAGTGGAGACGCTGGGGACGATATGCCTGCTCCACCAAGAGGCACTGTGTCAGATGTTATACCCCCAGTGTCTGCTCCAGCTGGAGATGTTGTCGAGTCAGCTGGATTTCATCAGGATTTTATTCATGGTGCTGAGGAGGAGGAGGAGTCTGACGAGGAGCCCCTAACGCGAACTGTGGGAAGCAAAGTTGTTCCCACAGAACATGGGCTACGGGTGGTTGGTGAACACCCGAGAGACTCCAGAGAGACGGATACTGACCCGAGTTATGCACCGGGTTCTGCAGGCAGGGTTGTAGGGGGAGCATCCACCTCCACAGGGATGAGGATGAAGAGGATGATACAGAGGATGAGGAGGAAACTGACAGAGATAGGACAGAGGGGAGGGACGATGATGATGAAGCAGAAGGAGGGGATGCAGCTGCATCGGCCTCTGCTTCAGGTCAAGAGAGGAGGTCGAAGAACAGACAGGACCAATCAACCTCCACCTCTGCTCCTCCAAGTGATGAGACTATGATACAGGATAAAAGTAAAGACTAGATGTTTATGTATTTATTTACTTTTGTGTTTGAATCCTGTATTGAAAACAATGTATTAAATGTTTATTTAAGTTAATGCATGTCTGTTTGATTAATTACTAATGATTTATGTGTTGAATGTTTAAATCAATCAGATCCAAATTATCAAAGAGATGAGTTTGATGTTGCTCCCCTTCAACAGATCAAGACTCAACTAACAATGATTCTTGATCTGCAAGGGATCGTAAGGAGGTCAGTGAGTTATATCCATGAAGAAGGGGAAATAATTCATGACCTATCAAACGAGCAACTTGCAGAGATTTTCAAGCTCAATCCGGATGAAATAGTTAAAGATGCTCCAACATGTGATTCGACTAGTGATGAAGAGCTCAACGATGTTGATGAAGTCGAGATCGAAGATATCACTGCAGAGGAGTACCCTCAGTACGCTAACAATGAGGGAAATGTGGTCCCCAATCTGGGTGAATCCCTCGTCAGTGATACTTTTGAGGTATTGAACAAGATGGAGCAGGAAACAAAGAAGGCAGAAGGAACAGCCCAAGCCTCAAATGATGATGTCGACATTCGAAAGGCTGAGTGGGCTGCATGTTTTGAAGAAGTTAGAGCCCAACGTGCTGCACCGAAGAAGGATGCCTACACCAAACTCTACAGAGTGAAGAAACATCACAAGGTGTCTGGCAGGATTATAGCATGAGCGTATTTTGATGATCTTAATGTTTATGCAGTTAAGAGAGAACAGGGCATAGAGTACTTCAGATTCCCACATGATCTGAAGACTCTACCAGGTTTTGAGCTCAACCAGCTGGCTAAGCTAAAGCTTTTGTATGCTGACCCGAGGAAGATGTCAGGCTGGTTCGAGGCTGCCCTTAAGAAGGAGTACCACACCAGATGGGTCAACTTCAGACCCCAACAGCCGACTAGGTACATAAGAAGGTCTGAGGTTGATGCCATTACTGGCAAGCCCAAGATAGTGTTGAAGTGGAGTCCTCCGCGCACAATGTCGAGAATCCTACTCAGGGAAATGCCACAGGACTTCACTCCACACTTTAAGTGGTGGTACTATGATTGGAGAACAGCTGAAGCGGTCATAGTCCTAAGCAAAGAGGGACAAATGGATACGATCAGGGTATTCGACCCGATGTGGCTTACTAACTTGTCGGCTAATGATGTTTATACTCTATACAAGTGGCCACTGTTATATGACACGCAGGACATTGTACAAGCCCTCCAGTTCCAAAACGTTATACGACTCTGCTTTGCGTTTGAGATTCACGCAGGAGTCACCAAAGAGGAGAAGTACAAGAAATACAAGGAGGTTATGTAGAAAACAAGAGATTAGAGAGATCTAGGTCCAAGGGGGAGTTTGTTGATGCATGTATGTCCCTAGATCATGATTTGAAATGTAATAGATCTTGTTTGTCTGACTATGATGTAATATGAATTGATTAATGAAATGATATGGATTGTTTGTGATTTGTAATGTCTAATATTTCATTAATGAGTCGATATTAAATTGATTAAATTGGGTTTATGATTGTTTGAATGGTTACACATCAAGTTATATTAATTAAAACATTCAAACTTAACTTAATGAAGTTCTCATGCGAATGGCCCATGCGAATGGACCATACGCATGAACAACTTCATACGATTGACTTAGTCGCACGACTGAACCAGGAGACTGGATCAGTCGTATGATTGACACATAAGATTGGCTCAGTCGCACGACTGAACACTCAGTCGTGCGGATGGATCAACCGCATGGTTCAATCGCACGACTGAACCATACTTATGGTCCAGTCGCACGATTGAACAATACTAACTAGGGCTGGCATAACAGGTATACCTGTACCTGTTAAGACACGAACACGATAAGACACGAACACGAAACTTGTATACCTGTACACGACACGATAACTTATCGTGTACCTGTTTCCAAACCTGAACACGAACCTGTTAATACCAGGTATACACGATAAGACACGATAAGACACGATAAGAACCATTAATAACACATATTTAGGAACCATTTTAGTGATACAAAAATCATCCGAAAGATTTGGAGTGGGGGTACCTTAGGAAGTTTTTAGCAAGCAACACTAATAATACAAAAATCAGAATGTGAAGATGTGAAGTTAGGGTTAGGGTTATCACTTATGTATTTTAATGTTATATTATTTATATTTTTTTAAAAAAATATTTATCAGGTACTAACGGGTACATAACAGGTAAACAGGTAAAATACCTGTTTAGACACGAAATTTAACAGGTATATTCGTGTCTACCTGTTTCGTACACGAAACTTGTTAAGGTCATACCCAATACCTGTTAAGATCGTGTAGGTTCGTGTCGTGTATTCGTGTTCGTGTCTAAAATTGCCAGCCCTAATACTAACCTATAAATAGACCCAATTCGTGGAAAAACGTAAGCATTCATACCATTACGACTCCAGACGTACCCTAGCCGTCCAGTAGCCTCTCAAATCGTTCTCCAAGTTCACAGAACACATTAGATCGATTCCTAATCGACTTCTAACGTTAGATTCAATTCTTGATTGATTCTTCGTGTGTTCTCACTGATTGGATCGCCAATCAAATAGGATTCCGCACTATTTGATCTGGTTTACACGCTAATCACTAGGTATTTCGTTCAAATACCAGGTCCTAACAGATATTTTCCCTTAATAAAATGGTTAAACATGTAAATATATGTCTTAAAAAGGGATATATGTAATCAATTATTTTAGCATGGATATATATGTAATTAGTGAGTTTAGAAGGGAAAATACGTAAATGCCCCTAAATAAAATATTTGATTGTAACCGTAATTTTCATCAAAACACAAAGACTGCAATAGTAATTTATTTTATATTTTTATTTGATTTCACTTTTTGATGGTAAATGGTATATTTCCTTTTCAATAAGTGTATATATTTAATAGTATTAATGATAGTTAACAGAAATAAATTAGACTTCACGTAGCGGAGAATCAAATGGGGGCGTTAAGGCTTGTGGCGTGGAGTTTAAGTGGCGCCAAAGCCACTACTCGAAAATCAACGTGTAAATGCCATAGTGTTAACTAGTGTGAAAGCAACTTTTATTTGTAATCTTTTATATAAAAAAGAATTATCTATCTAACTAACTAACTACTTAACTAACTAACTATATATATACATACATATTAACTTCACGTATTTTTAATAATATTCTCTTATAATTCACTCTATAATCTCTTATATTTATTGAAAAAATGGATCAACTACCGAACGATTTAGCTTCTTGATAAGTGGATGAAAGGAAAATTATCGAGGCTGTTCGAGCGGGGGTAAAAATTTTAATCGAGCACAGTTAAACGTCACGACCGGAACCGCGTAAATGACTACCACCACTAACGTATTGTTTTTCCATCAAAGGAAAGCCACTATAAATAAGCTTGGACTTAGTCGTATTCAATTAGTGTATCCTTTTTTATTTATATGTTGTAGTAACTATTATCTTATTAAAATATTATAGTATTTTATTGTGTTGTTTTATATTTAATTAAAATTGTTATGTATATCAAATATTAAATAAAAAATGATTGAATAATATTTATAATTAGTTAAACCATTAAACTTGATGTAAAAACGGATTTAGTAAAATTGTTTTCACCTATATGACACATAGGTAACATTTTAACTATACATTTAATTAAACCATTACAGATAATCTTAGATCTTTCATAAAATATCTAAGAACATTTTTATTTTTACTATTCTCTTATACGTCCATCGTCAGTTAACAAAATAAAAAAAAAACACACAAGGAAAAACACCCACTTGTCTGAATTTTAAGGTCGATTAATTGACACAAGAGGACTCCACTTTTGTTTGGTAGCTTCCCAAAAAGTGAAGAACACTAACCACCCCCTCCAACCCACACATACTGTTTCACTGTCCTTTGCTCTTTCTACACTCATCTCTTCATCCCAAATATGCCCTTTCTTGCAATTTCCCCCAATTTCTGAACCTTTTTTTACTCCCCTCTTCATGATTCGACCCTAATGTAAGCTGTTCATTTCACTTGTTACACTTACTGTAGATCGGCAGATACTGTACTGGGGTTTTCATTTGATTCCTTTCTTGGATCAATGTGAGTAAAGTTCTCAACTTTTTGGATTTGATCTTTTCTGGGTTTTAAGTTTTCGTTCTTGATTCAATAAGTGAAGTTCACAAAATCAGTTTTTTGATTCTTTTCTTGTGCATATTGGTTATTAATCAGTGTTCTTGTGTGTATAAATCTCAGGTTTTGAGTTTTATTCAAAGGGGGTCTTGCAGATCGATTCAAACTGGTATGAATGAGAGTATCTTTTAACTATGTTTATTGATTCTTGAAACTGGTTGAATCATTCATGCTAATGTGTCTGTTTCATCATGTGAATGTGTGTTGAGATTTGGATTTATGTTCAGTTTTGTGATTTGATTCTAAATTTGGTTGATTGGAAACAGATTTGGTGATCAGTGGATCAATCACGAGATGATGATGATGATGAATGTTGGGCATGTGTTTATGGTGTTGGTTTTATTTGGTTTCTTGATTTTTACAAAGTCCGAGGTTTATATTGTGACAATTGAAGGAGCTCCTGTGATAAGTTATAGGGGTGGCATTGATGGTTTTGAAGCCACTGCTGTTGAATCTGATCAGAAACTTGATGTCACTAGGTTAGTGTTCTTAAAAATCATATATACTTTCAATTTTCGAGTTTTATTACAGTTTAAACCTCATATTGATCGCGGTTTTTTTAACCGTTTTGCTTTGTACTCAGCGATTCGGTTACATCATACTCTCGACACCTTGAAACGAGGCACGATTCGCTTCTTGAATCATTGTTCGAAGATAAAACTTACACGAAAGTATACAGCTACAAGCATCTTATCAATGGTTTCGCGGTCCACATGTCTCCTGAACAGGTCACGATCCGAACACTTTACAACTATGTTTATCCTGAGTTTTGAACAGAGCGAAAGACACAAGTAACATGTAACAACTCATCCCGCATTGATAGAATAATAAGAAGTTAAGTGAGGGAATTTGTAACTAGGAGTGTGGATTTCTGACACGACATGAAAACAGAACCATGAACCTAATTTGAAATACGCTAAACGGGTTTGGGTCAGTTTTGGGTAAACGGGTCGGTCATGGGTCAATCTGGCGTGCTTCAACCATTTATAAAAGTGTTTACGTTGGTCTTTTGTGAAGATCATGTAGTCTTATAATCATGTTTTCTTATGCATATTAGTAGGCAGAAACGCTTAGGCGAGCCCCGGGTGTGAAGTCAGTTGATAGAGATTGGAAGGTGAGGAAACTTACGACGCACACACCACAGTTTCTTGGTTTACCGACTGGAGTTTGGCCCACTGGTGGCGGGTTTGATCGAGCAGGAGAGGATATTGTGATAGGATTTGTGGATTCCGGTATTTTCCCCCACCATCCAAGCTTCCAAAACACCATAACCGAGCCTTATGAACCGCTTCCAAGATACAGAGGAAAATGTGAAATGGATCCTGATACGAAGAAGAGTTTCTGTAATGGAAAGATCGTAGGGGCTCAACATTTTGCAAAAGCTGCTACGGTTTCTGGTGCATTCAATCCTGAGATTGATTTTGCTTCTCCTTTGGATGGTGATGGCCATGGAAGGTTGGTGTTTTTGGTTTTAATATTAATATATCTTATTATTAGCTTTTGTTTAATGTGTTGATTACTGTTTCACAGTCATACTGCAGCAATTGCTGCAGGAAACAATGGGATTCCTGTACGAGTGCACGGGTATGAATATGGAAGAGCAAGTGGAATGGCGCCTCGTGCTAGGTTTGATCACTATTTTACGATTGTTCTAACATGGAAATTTAAAACTTCAAGCTAAAGGTGGTTGCTTTTTGTTCGGGTTGATTAGGTTGTGTTTCATTTCAAAATTAGCTAAAAAGGAACCGTGTCAAATGGGTCTGTTGGGTGGAAAATAATGTAGCTTTTGAGATGTATTTCACACAATAAAAGCTTATAAAAAAGCTGGACAAAAAGTGTTCCGGGTCAACCCCACCCGACCTGGCCCATAAGAAATTATGATAGTGTTTATTTTTCACATTTTCATCATAATCATTCCTTCTTACGGTCTCTAGTGTTTAATACTTTAATCATTCTCTTGCTGCAAGGACAACAACTTTTTTTTGATTGGTCATTTTGAATCATAATTAACTAGTCCAAAGTTTCCCACATTGTGGTATTTATAAATTATACATACAGCTTTCCAAATAAATTTATTATAGGATTAGATTATTATTGAAGTAATATAAATTTTAAAAAACATGCGAGACGCATTCCTATCTTATAGTATTTAAATTCCAACAAAAAAGCGTTTCTGGTCAACCTTGGTGCAAAACCACCCGTTTTGACCCGTTACACAACCCACTCACTCGACCCCCCAAAAAACTAAACACCTGAATAATGATCGATTTAAACAGGATTGCGGTGTACAAGGCACTCTACAGGCTCTTTGGAGGCTTTGTTGCTGATGTAGTTGCAGCCATTGAACAGGTTTCGGTTTTTCTATAATAACAAAACTTTTTTTTATTTAAATTGTTTCAGCATCTTAATGATTCCAACTAATCATAACAGGCGGTTCATGATGGTGTTGACATTCTGAACCTCTCGGTCGGGCCCAACAGCCCTCCGGCTACCACAAGGACTACTTTTTTGAACCCGTTTGATGCTGTACTTCTATCAGCTGTAAAAGCTGGAGTTTTTGTTGCACAAGCAGCGGGAAATGGTGGCCCGTTTGCCAAAACCTTAGTGTCCTACAGTCCATGGATTGCGTCTGTAGCTGCTGCTGTTGATGATCGGAGATATAAAAACCATTTAACGCTCGGTAACGGGAAGATCCTAGCTGGAATCGGCATGTCACGTATGTTTTATTAGTTTCTAGTTTATGTGGATGAATTGCATTGCATTTTTACATACTTTTTCGCGTGAAAATTATCTGATAATAATCAATGCAGCTGCTACGCGTGTGAATCAAAAGTATACCCTTGTGGCAGCGAATGATGTTTTGTTGGATTCTTCCGGAAAGTCAACTACTGCAGATTGTCAGAGACCCGAAGTTCTGAACAAAAATATGGTGAAAGGGAACATACTTCTTTGTGGGTATTCCTTTAACTTTGTAATTGGGACCGCGTCAATGGCTAAGGTGGCTGAAACCGCCAAGACTCTTGGTGCAGTCGGGTTTGTTCTCGCTGTGGAAAATGCCTCACCGGGCACAAAATTTGATCCTGTACCTGTTGGCATGCCCGGAATTCTCATCACTGATGTCAGCAAGTCAATGGTGCTCGACACTTCTGTACTAAGTAATTAAATTTTATCGAATTGCCCACATTTTGAAGGTTATAATTTTGTTTGTATTGTTTCAGGAGCTTATCGATTATTACAATGTTTCGACTACAAGGGACTGGACCGGGCGAGTGAAGAGTTTTAAAGCAGTGGGGTCCATTGGAAATGGGTTGGAGCCGATCCTTCACAAGACAGCACCAATGGTAGCATTGTTCTCGGCTCGAGGCCCAAATATCAAAGATTACAGCTTTCGAGATGCGGATCTTTTGAAACCCGATATTCTAGCACCTGGTTCTTTGATTTGGGCATCATGGTCCCCCAATGGCACAGATGAGGCTAATTACATAGGTAAAAACTTCAGTTCCAAACTATTTTTATTGTGAGAACACATAAAAGAACACTCTGGCTTTTGGACAAAATGCACCAAGTGGAGGACAAAGTGGGTGGGTTGGGTAGTGGGTCAAAATGATTAATCATTGTGCTTCAAATTTCTTTTTGTTATTATTGATATGTTTGTTATATATGATTTTAAAAGCTATGCTATTTTAACGCTAGGAGGTTGTATGCATTAAAAATACACTTTTAAAGAATTATATTAATTAAAGTTCTTGATTTTGCCAATTTGACCTGTTACTTAGAGATAAACATAATCTGAATTGACTTGTTGATAAGTAACGGGTCGAAACTGCTAGCTCTAGCGGAGAAAAATGAAAACTTGCTTTTATTTTTATCGCGCAGGAGAACACTTTGCTATGATCTCTGGTACTAGCATGGCTGCACCGCACATAGCTGGGATTGCGGCTCTCGTGAAGCAGAAGCACCCTCGTTGGAGCCCAGCCGCCATCAAATCAGCCTTGATGACAACAACTACTACACTTGATAGATCCGAGAGACCAATCCTCGCCCAACAATATTCAGGTTCTGAAACAATGACGTTTGTCCGGGCCACACCTTTTGATTATGGCAGCGGTCATGTGAACCCCAGAGCCGCTTTGGATCCAGGCCTCATTTTCGATGCAGGTTAGTCGTTTTTTTCAACTAGCGTAAATGTTATACTTATTATTCTAGAATCTAGGGATGGTGATTTTAACTCATTTACTTACGAAGGGGCTGATTTGGGTCGTGATTCATCTCAAACGGGTCAAATAAAGATATTACTTAAAAGGGAAACGGGCAAATGGGTTGAACGGGTTGAATGATAAAACATAACTTGGCATGTTTAATTTTTTTAAAGGTTATGAAGATTATATCGGGTTCTTGTGCACCACACCTGGGCTCGACTCACACGAAATAAGAAACTACACACACCTGCCATGCAATTACACACTTGGCCATCCATACAATCTGAACTCACCATCGATCACGGTTTCCCATCTTGTAAGAACCCAAACCGTGACCCGAACCGTTACAAACGTCAATGAAGAAGAATCTTACAAGATCACCGCTAGAATGTCACCAGCCGTAGCCATTGAAACAAGCCCAAAAGCCATGACCCTTAAACCAGGTGAATCTCGTAAGTTCACTGTGACTCTAACTGTACGGTCAGTCACCGGGACCTACAGCTTTGGGGAGGTTTCGTTAAAAGGAAACCGAGGGCACAAGGTTCGAATCCCGGTTGTAGCAATGGGTTATGACCGGTAGTGTGTGTTTGGTTAACTGTTTGTAAAAGTGTTGGATAATAAGACAACTTAGAAAGGGTAGTTGTAAAGAGTATTAAGTTTTGATGGTGCCATTTCCCACTGTTATGAAGCTTTGGTTGTACTGTATGCTTCTTCCATTGTACACCGTACCGTAAGAAGAATGTTGGGATGCAACGGGTTGGTCTTCTGAGCTCGAAGCAACGTAGCATTGTATTTGATTAGCGTCTGAGTCGAGCTAGCAAATTTTCCGGTCGAGTCGTGGGCTAGCTCGGCTAAGCGAAGTGTTGTTTTGATTATGTTTATTTAGAGTTATAACTGTTAGAATTACATTTGTATTGTTGTAATGATTTGTATTTCATTGTAGTAGAGTTTATTTATTTGTCCTAATATCAAAACTATGCGGTTTTGAAAATGTTTGATTTCATTATCACTTTACTAGCAACATGCTACTGAGTTTTTCTTTTTCCTTCAAAGAAAAAGGCGCACTCAAGGCTTAAAGGCCTCGCTTGTCACCTAGGCGCAAGGCGAAAAAATGATGCACGCCCGAAACAAAATAAGGGCACCATTAGAAAACATAACAAATATATAATAATAGCCATCAAAATATAAAGTATATAAAATGTAACTAGAAAAAACTTAATAATCTAGTAATAAATAAATTTAAAAACTAAAAGTTATGAGTTGTATACTTTGATTTTACCATCTTTTTTTCTACAATCATGTTGCACTCTTTTTTTTACTAATGTACTATTTTTATGGAAGAAGTTACTTTTTTTTCTCTTTTTATCATCTCAACATACACAATCACACATGACAAACCTCCCTCCCACCCTCCTCTCCCTCTCTCTCTCTCTCTATACACACACACACCAACAGCCGCAATGCCGCCAGAGTCTCGACGGAGCGCCTGGACTCACGCAAGGCGGTTTCCTTGCGTCTCGCCTCAAAATGGCGCCTAGGCACGCGCTTTTGACAACACAACAATAAACTGATGCTAATCTATTGGGAAGCTATATGGACCATTCAAACTATGTTGACTAACTAATATTCGACTAACAAGATAATCCAGAATAATATATACACAAAATATATATACCGTTAATAGTCATTAGGTGAGTAAACACCTCCACGAAAACACTATTTTAACTTGGATTATACTCATTAGTTGTTTCAATCTACAAAATTTTCAACCACAGCTTCTACATAATATCTCCCAAAATTAACATAAAATAGATTTCTAAAAACCTTTCTTTCTACCTCACCATCAACTCAAACTTGGCTCAATTGTTCATCTATACTTGTTCTTCAGTTCCAAAACAAAACCAAGTTTGAAAAGAGTGAAGTGAAAACCGTTTGGAGTAAATGGCTTTGTCTTTGACCCGACCAAAGAATCAGGATTAAGCGTATCATACTGTTGTATAACTAGAGAAAAGATCAATCATGGTGTCTAAAGTCTCGGGCAAGAATTTTCTTGCAAATAAGTAACAAGGCCGGTTCATGCCATTCCACATACAAGGCGTAACTGTGGTTACCCTCTACAAGAAAAAATAAAAATAAATCTTGGAGACTTAATGACTAAATTTTATTAAGTAAAAGTTAACCAGAGAACAAAGAAGGGAAAAAGGCAAAAGTTAGCAGAATGGCACCTTATTGTCGCTTGTTTCATGAACACTTTCTTTGATCGACTGCAAGATTCACATAACCAGAACGAGTTATGATACCACAAATTAAAGATGTATGTTTGGATTTGCATTTTCTATTTATCTTATAGTTGTGATTTTAGTCTCAACAACCATACTTTTATGTTTGGATGATCAGAAATTTCTTTTTTATCATCTTGCTTATGTAAGGGTAAATCAATGGTAGATTCATTTGATTCTAACTAGACACTTTTAATGGCATGACAAAAAAAAAAAGACTACCCTTTTCTCACAAAAATATGTTTTATGGTATAATTGTTAAAACACTAAAGACATTTGGTTATGATTACCCGTTATTCAATATCATATAATCACTTTTAAGATGAACATCCGAATGGACCAAATCTATCATAAAAGTGTTAGAATTTGGTAAACTGAACAATTCTCAGATGACGTGAGTAATACCGAGAGCTTTTTTATGAGCTGGTAAGAAATGTCCTTCAGCCCATATGATTTTGGGTGCCATTTTCGTTCTGACCAATCCACGTGTGTCACCGACCAGTTTGCAATCCCAGTAGGATCAAACATCTGAATGTTCAAATCATAAAATTCAATAACTTCAAAGAGTCAACATTTGACTTTTTTCACACTTCAGTTTGGAAAGTACTAAATCAGTATATCAAATATTAATGCTGAACTTTCTTACATGGAAAAAGGTTGGGAAATAATGTTCGTCCGCGTAGCAATTGCGCCCATCCATACCAGGCTGTAGTACAACAAAAGATTATCAAATATATTATGAACTTTTAAAGAATAACCAAAAACTGATAACTACAAAATAAGAGGTGGCTAAATAGACAAGTCAGGTGGGCCCGCCCGGAAAACTTTCTGTTCAAAACTTTCAAGTATTCAATAGATAATCAAAGTGTCAAAAGTAAAAAATATTTATTTCTTAAGCTATGAAATTTCCTGAATAAAAGAAATAGAAAGTTTTATGCATTGGAAATGCTCTTTGGGTGACTATCGATCTGTTTTCTTTTTAAGTTTCTTTCTTTTTCTAATAAACATATTTGGCACAACAGAGATCAAACATAAGCTGAATCAGCCCATTCATTAGTAAATGAGTAAAATTGCCATCTCTGCTACAAATTCATCAAACATTTATAAACCAAAGAGTAAAGAAATCCCCACCCTACAATAATCTCTGAACTTTGTATAGTAGAGACTATCAGCCATAACCATGATAGCATGTTGGCGCTTCATCGTGAACCACTGCACAAATTCGACAGTACAACTTAAGCTAAATTTAAATTTAAATACAACATAAACATATTCAACATTGGGCAGATTTACTGAATTTAAAATCAATGCATATATAGTAGTATGATATTTTAATGAGAGAGTATTTGGATTTTTGTTTTGAACCAATTATATTATTATTGTGATCAGAAGTTGCAGCACTAAGTTTTTAATGTTTGGATAAACATGTATTGCTGTATCCTTTTCTTTCACATCTTAAGTTGCAGAACTGATTATCTATTCTGGTCATGCACTATCAAATATTCAAATTCTAAATTGCACATCTTAAGATGCATTTATTATGTTACAAAACGATAACAAAAGTTGAAACCTGAGCACCCTTCCTAAAGAATTTTTTCTCGACTTCAGGTAGCATATGGTTTGAGTACCGACCGTTTCCATGTGGACCAGGATCCTCAAAGCTGTAAATGGTATAATTAACAAAGAAACAAGTTTTCTTTAGCTGAAATGATATAAAAACATGCCAACTCGAAGAAAAGTGTAGTGAATTCAAGATCTATGTACGAACCTGTCAATAAAGCTGACATTTGTGTACATAAGATAGTTGTATACATAGTCAAAATCATGCAAAGGTACACAGCTGAAAAGCAGAAATTATAGAAAAATCAGATACTAATTAGCTCAGGGATGATAGGTGCAATTCTGACCCATTTAAATATTAGCAGGGAGGTTTGCGTTATGCTTTATCTCTAACAGGTCAATAAGTCCTGCAAAAAGGACAATGCCAAAGAGTGTGTTTCTAATGCATATAACCTCCTAAATCATTTCTCAAAGTATTGAATTATTATTGTAACGGTTTTTCGTAAGCATATTTAACACATAACTTCAAAAGAATAAACTTTTACAAAAGATATGCTCAGTTAACCCGACCCGTACATAAACTTACCTGCCCCTTTTGCCACTTAATAGAGATTCATGCACACACACACACACACACACACACACACACACACACAGAGAGAGAGAGAGAGAGAGAGAGAGAGAGAGAGAGAGAGAGAGAGCTACTAACCTGTCAGAAAGTAACACAAAATGCTGATTGTCAGGGTCTTTAAGTGCATTTGCCAAAAGTCGTTTCTCAGCATCAACCATTGAAATTTTTCCCCAATCTACCTGCACAAAAGATCAATCAATTTCATTTATTGATAAATGATATTGAAGAATTGTTTATATTCTGGAATTTATCTTTTTGTTTATTGCACACATCTATAATATATATACATAATACGCATATACAAACATACACAAGAGTGCTGCAACAATATATGTACAGACCTTATCACTGCGAATTTCCCGATTTTGAAAGTAACGGCTAGAATGGATAGGTTTGACTTTGGATACATGAATATGGATTGAAAATCTACCTTCATGGCCCTACGATATGTAAAAAGGGCATCAGCTACAAGTACAAATATATACACAAAGAACAAAATTTATCTTTGGAGGTGGCCCAAGTGATCATTGTAATTTGAATAATGAAATATAAAGTAATCACTGTACCTAAGTAATTTAAATTAGGGATAACTAGGTGACATTGTCATACCTGAAAAAATTTGTCCCACAATCTCTCAAAAGCCAATGATCCAGGGCTTAAGAACATGAAAGCAATCTTAGGACTTTTTGTTTTGATTGATGGAGTGTTCAATAAATTCTTAATTACAACACGAGAAGCAATCTCTTCATCACTAAGTTCTCTTTCAGGAGGTGGAAGCCATCTGGAAATCTTCTTACAACTAGAAGAAGAATATATATAGCACGCAGTAGAGTCTCGTAGTGGATAGATATAGCCAACAACTAAAAACACACAAACTAATGAAACCAATATAATAATCCACGTGGGCTTCTTTAAATGAGACCGTTTATGCATGTCTTTAATGCCCACAAGCCACACCTTAACTATTTACGTTTAAATGTATGCATCACACATAAATATCCAGAAGGATTGTCTGAAGCTGCAAGCAAAAAAATAGCATTATCAAAAAGAATAGAATGGCAATCCTATAAGTTGATCAAGGGTATCTGGATGTGCGTTTTCGAAGTGACTAAGTGATGTTAAAATATGATGGATAAATAATCACTTGTCATAAAAAATGGTGTAAGAGATTGTGTTCATCTTGCTTCCGCTGCTTGAGGTTTGTAATACTCACTTGTTATGGCTTTAAGCGTTTAGCAAATTCTAATTATACAAGCAATTTGACTCCACAAGTTCATAATCAAATTTGTTGCAGCTAGTATGAAGTTGATTATCAAGAGCCTAAATAACCAGAAAATCATAACTTTCACTTTCAAAAGCACATACAAACACCCAAATTCTTAATGCCCATATAGATATTTATTTCATGATCCTTGTATACTAGAATCAAGAACTCAAAATCCACTGCTATTTCAACTACCATCACATAAATTCATCAATTCAACAACCCTTGAAAACATGGTGACTATAAACCACTAAATTCATCAAAAAAGTGGCATACCTAAAAATATGAAGATCACAAAATCAAAGTGACCTACTTTAGAACAATTCATACATAGACAATCAAATAAGAAACCTTGTTGACATAAAATCCCTAAACAGAACACACTAGCACACCACACATGCCTTTACACTTACACACATGTAAGACATCAAACCCAACACGTTCTTCAAATCTTGACCATAAACCCATGATATAAAAAACAAATCTTTAAACGAAACTTCATCAAACAAAATCAAGATCGAAATAAAAAGCAAACCCTTGAAGAATCTTGGAATTCACGAAGAACGCGAGATGGGGAAAACAATACCTTATTCAAACGATCTTTACCTGAGTCTGTTTTGTCTAATTAGTAAAGATCTGAAGATAGTAAGAACTGAATGAAGGGGATGTAATATAGTATAGAATATAGATAGATATAAAATCAAGAATGGTGATTGGAGGCTGTTGAGGGTTGTCAATAGGGTCCAAGCAGGAGAATTTCAGAAGTGGGATGCCAAGTGGTACGCATAAATGGATTGTGAAGGTGGCGGGGTTAAGTTGATTGTTGAATTGGGTTGGAAATAATTTCACCCGTAACTATCAAATTATTATTATCGTATTGTACAAGGTCATAATCTTTTTATGTTTTCTTTACGGCAATTAAGTTTTACTAGGTTGATTTGAAGGTCAAATAATTGATCGAATTGTAAATAAGTTTTAAATCAATTGATTTGGGGAAAATAACAAAATAATCAATTGACCAAAAGGAATTATCAAAATAACCGGTCAAAATTGAAATTATAAAAAAAACCCAATCGGGAGCCGCCACGTGTCATCCCTCGCTGACGTGGCGAGGGAATATGGGAAACCCTCGCTAGAAAAGTGTGCGCGGCGAGGGAATGGCGTAATCCCTCGCCCACGTGGAAACCTCGCTGACGTGTATGCTATCCCTCGCTGAGTCAGCGAGGGATTATGAGAATCCCTGGCCCGTATTTACGAAAATATCTCTCCTCGCCCAATATTAAAAAAATTAAAAGAAAAAAAATCCAAGATTTATAATTATTTATTGTTTTTTAAATACTTAAAAATTTAATTTATTTTTATTTTCTCTTATATAATACCATGTTTACCCTTAACAAATCTTACATTCTCTCAAACCTTCTTCTTAAAATTCTCTGAAATTTTTAAAAATATCAGTTCATATCATACTATGTAGTGGTGGTAAATGACATTTTGTAAACAGTTTTGAAAAATATCTACAATTAAAAGGTAAATGTGTTAGACATGTTCTTAGTTTATCTAGTAATATAGCGTTTGATAATTAAAGAATATGATTTCTTCAAAACTGAGAATTCAAAGTTATATATGATTATCGTATAAAATGTCTACCTATACTCATTTTATTGATATTTCTGATGACAAAGATTTACTATATTTTATGAATGTTGTTCTTAATGGTCAAAACGAAATTTTTAAGTTATTCGTCAGTTATGTAACATCATGTATTTTAGGGTTATTTATAAGTTTGCATTGTTAATTCTTGTAAGGACCTTTATTGCCATACATGAAACTTATGGGTCGCTTATGCATATTGCTTTAATTTGTCCTTTAATCCTTTAAAGATTATAATAATTATTATTACATAATAAATAGATAATAATCATAAATAACTATAATAATAAAATAATAACAAAACTAATAACAACAATAATAATAATATTGATAATGATATTTATAATAGTAATAATAGTAGTAAAAAAATTATAACAATTAATAATAACAATAATAATAATAATAATAATGACAATATTAATAATGGTAGTAATAATAATAAAATTATAACAATAATAATAATAATAACTAAGGATAATAACAATAATGATAATATTGTTATTAATAATAATAATTTGTAAGAATTATTAAACTTAAAAATATATAAAACTTTGAATTAAAGTCAAGGGGCCCTATTTGCTAATTTAGAAATCTTAAACATTTAAGTTTGAGCATAAAATGTTAAAGGCTAAACTATAGGGACTGATTGTGTAAATTTTAAAAACCCAATTTCTATTTTTTTTCCTCTTCCCCGACTTTCCGGCCGGCCGCGGCTCCGTCGAGTTCCAAAACCAACAAAAACCAATCGTTTTTGCTACCAAATCGTACCAAACGCTTCGTGAGAATGATTCGAACACAGTTATGGACTTTAAACGCATTGAAACACCGGTTACAACCTCAATCAAGTGAGTAACCGAAACCACTTAAACTCCATAGCCGTTCGCACATTAAGAAGCAATAATAACTCAATTAATTGAATCTGAGCAATCGTTTAACTACCTCTAATCGATTAACATTACCAATTTCACCTGATAACATACAAAACTCCTTATTCGATCTCCCCCTTTAACTGCAACCTACCTGACACTCGAACACCACTCTTAGAGCTTTTTAAATTGCAATTGATAGAGGGATTTTCATCATTGGGTTCATTAGAGACTATCTGTGCAACTAATTTAATTAACATCGTCGTTTGAACATCAAACCAGTGATACGTTAGTCGCGGCGGTTCTTGTGCTTGTTCTCTATCGAATTTACACGAATCCAGGTAATTAAACACATGATTACGATCGTTTTATCATGGGGGACAAAAGCCCCACAAATATATTCGTTAACAACATCGAATTAAGGTTCAATTTGATCTGGAATCAATTCTAGGGTTCATGGATTTTGGGGATTTATTGAACTTTGGTTTTAAGAATTCAAAATTAACTAATGTCGTGGCTGAAGCCTTTGGTGTACTGGTAAGAAGTGAGGGAGGTGGACTTAAGGTCCCGGGTTCGAACCCGGGGACCCTCAATCCATCATTTTTGCTTCCTTTTTTTCACAGTTTTTTAAAATATAAACACTTCTGAAATTTTCAAAAATTAATTCCAAAGACTTTGGGTATTTTTAAAAGCACGTTAGTAATTTCTATAAATTTAATTTCTGAAAACTTAAACTTTTTTAAAAAACGAAAGATGTTATTTAGTTTACTTATATAAATTAGATTATAAAAAGATGATGATTTAAGCCTTACATTATATTGACTCAAATATTTTTATTCCAAATTAATTTTGTTAAATAAATTATTAGATATAAAATTTTATTAAAACTTTATATATGACCTTTTAGATTATTATTGTTCTTTCTATACCCTTGATTAAAATATAAATATATATTTTCCCAAGAAAATATAAACTTATTCCATTGGTTAAAAATATAATTATTTGACAAAGCACAAAATCCACCTAAAACCCTATCCCTTGTTAATTCGCTAAACTTGATATCATTAAACTTAAACCTTGCAAATATATGTATACTTAGGTACTTTGTGAAGAACTACGTTGGTACGTTGCTTATTATAATTCTTATTAATCGTCAATTATATACTTATTTGATCAAGTGAGTATTTCTATACCCTTTTTTCATATTTTCACACTTTAGGGTGAAACATGTTATCTTATAATCGTTGCACTTGTAAAACGTTTGTTTCTTGTAAACTTATGGCAATTCACTTGTATGTTGTGGTTAGTTGATCTTAGTAACTACCATGTAATGTCGATTATATGTACAATCATTAACTATTGCTAGCCTGGCGACGTCATAGATCTATGGGCCTGACAAGCCTGCTTGGTTAATCCAAATACACTTAGCTAATCATATATACTTGTAAACGTTTGAGACTTGTAAAACTGTCAAGGTTTGATTGTGCATTCTGTCTTACATCCCTGATTATTTTGCCCTCTAACTTATAACGTGAATTGTCATCTTTTATATACTTATGTATTGAAAACTATGGAAATCTCACCAACATTATTGTTGACCCTTTTATTTTTAACATGTTTCAAGAAATGCTCAAGTTTGATTGCCACCTTTGAAGCTTGTTCACATCTAGGAATGGACCTAGTTAAATAAATGAATGAGCTTGATATATTACTTTTATGCTTGTTAATTTCTTTATTTGAAACTTATGTTTGTAATGTAACCTTTGGAACTTATGAATAATATATTTGAGTTTAATAATAGCGTTATGTGGCTGTGAACGATCTTAACCCTCACATCTCGACGTTTCCGCCGTTAAGGTTGGGGTGTGACAGATTGGTATCAAAGCCTGTAACTACAGGGATTTAGGTTATTAGAAATGGTGAACTAGACTATAGTGTATGCATGAACCTCATAGAATTATATTTCTATCTTGTAAAATGTATGGTTTGCATGCTACATAATGCTATGCCTTCTTATGTGCAATTTGATGCCTTAGCATAGGATTGCCTAGACATTGTTACTTGTCTCCCTAAACTTATCCTTGACTCTTTGACTTTCCCTGAACATGAAACCTCTTAATCTTATTCTCGACGACACGTGGAATCGTATACTTATGCTTATGACTTGGATCTTTAGACTTTATGTCTAATATATATAAATCTCATCAAGGTTTTGATTTCATGAACCTAAGAAACATTGTGTGACACATAGACACCTGTATCCTGGATTTCCTGGCAAAAGGCCTTCGGGCTAAGGCAAGCATTTCACATAAATCCTACCGGACTAGTCATGCTTACCTGGGGATTTCTGGGATGAGTGATAAACTATGGTTAACATACACAAGTTTCTATGGCAAATGGGTCAATTCACCTTGACGTGTCAACGTTTCCAAATGGTAATGCGTTACCAAATGGAACATGTACCTTACAACTCTTAGCTTATCCTTGTTTAAATTACTATCCTTTGCTATCCTCATTCCCGTAACTAACTCATTTTGTATCCAGCATGTCTCGTCATCATGGAAAGCGTGGAAGTTCCGACCGTAAGCTTGCAGCAATGATCGCCCGACAAATGGCTACTGTGCTCCCGTCAATGGTTGCTGAACTTACCAGCACCTTAATGGCCAATAACAACAACAACACTAATGGAAACAATAATGGTGGTGATAACAATGTTCAAAGGGAGAATAGCAACAACCAAAACGGGAACAATCGCGCATGCACCTTTAAACATTTCAACTCGTGCAAACCCACTAGTTTTAGTAGAAAAGAAGGAGCCACTGGACTTCTTGAGTGGTTCAAGAGTATGGAGAACACATTAATCATGAGTGAGTGTCCCGATGAGTTCAAGGTTCGTTATGTTGCAAGTGTCCTCCAACAACGGGCACTAACATGGTGGAATAGTAAAAAGAGGAACCGAGGAACTTAAGCTGCCTTGGCATTATCTTGGGAGGAATTCAAGGATATCATGATCCAAAAGTTTTGCCGAGGAGCGAGTTACAAAAGCTGGAAGAGGAATTCTGGAACCTCAAACAAAATGGTGTAAATCACTTGGCTTATTCCACCTGGCATCATGAGTTGAGTATGCTTCTACCACACATGGTAGACACCATGCCCCGTAACATTGAGAAATTTATCAAGGGAAATCACTATCACAACACAGCTCACCGAGAATCATATTAGAACTGCCACTATGTCGGCAAAGGGTTCCAAGTCTACTGTGGAGGTGACACCCGAGGCAACAAAGGAGGTAAGGGCCGAGTCATCTTCTAAAAACAAGAAGTGTAAGTTCACCCCGACATGCAACTACGCTGTGACCGCACCCAATGCTCCTAAAAAAATGGTGGTTGCAAATCAAGCCCCCGTGGCTAGAGCTTATGCTGGTCCAATCCTATGTGTAACACGTGCAAGTACCATTGTAAGGATTCCTATAAGTATGATGCAGCCAAAACATCTCTCTACAAGCATGCACTAAAGAACAGAAGTAGAAATGCTTCGAAAGTTTTACAACATGCACTAGAAATATTCTAAGTGTAAAATCTTCCGAAGCCAAGACCAACATCTTCAGAAGCCAAAAGTGAAGTCTTCCGAAGCTTCAAAGACAAAGTCTTCCGAAGCCAAAGAGTGAAGACAGATTTCTTCCGAAGACTTTTAGAGACATGCCTTTATCTGATGTACTTTACCATAAAGCTGGACCACCTTTCCGCTACAACTCTGTAAAAGTCACCAACTTATATGAGTTGATGAAAAGTCCATGCTTTTGGTAACTGTACATTGAGGTCTTGAGTCCATGCTTTCTACTTTATGTACTTTTATCCTTTTTGTAATATATTAGGATGTGAGCTATGGCATGTCATAGTCACAAGTCAAAAGGCAGATATGCCTTTTGACTCTACATTTGATTTTGTAGTTGTCTAGTCAATTGTATCCAGCTGGCCTTCAAAGTATGGCCAGCTATAGGATATAGTATAAAGTATCTCAAGTACTTGTAACTTTCTATCGATGCTTTGTAACTTGTAATAGAACTTGAGAAGCAATATACAACATTCTTGAAAACCATTTACTTGTGTTCTTAGCATCTTTCATTAACAAGTTAACCAGTTCCCTATTTGATCTGTTAAGTGTTCTAAGCAACTCTCCTCATTGTGTTGTAAGTGCATACCCTTCACCGGTCCTGCATTTGGTATCAGAGCATTTCAGGCTCTTGATATAAGATCTCACCATCTTAAGATCTCTCACACACACAAAATACTTAACAACTCAAATGGCAGCTATAACCAAAGCTGATATGGAAACTGGAACTATGACAAAGTCTCCACTGATCACTCCTGAAGACTTTGATACTTGGTGTCAAAGAATGGAAGGCTTCATCAAGTCTCAAGACTCCAGGATGTGGGACTCTGTTGTTTAAGGACCTTACATACCAAGCACCACTTCTGCTACTAGTGGTGGTATGATTCCTAAGGCTGTGGCTGATTACGCTGAAGCATATAGAAAGAGAATAGAGATTGATCAAAAAGCCATGACAGCCCTTCAAACTGCTCTTCCAAACTCCATCTACAGAGGCTTCAAGAAGTGCAAAACTGCCAAGCAACTATGGGAAGCACTGAAGCTGATGTATGAGGTGTCTACTGAAGCAAAGGAGAACAAGAGGATCTCTTGAAGCAGCAATTTGAAAACTTCACCTTCAAGGCAGGTGAAACCATGACTCAACAATACTTCAGGTATGTTGAGATTGTGGATACTCTAATGAATGTTGGAGTAACTCTTGAGAATAGGGACATTGTAAGGAAGTTTATGTCCTCTCTTCCTAGACAATGGACACATTATTGTGTTGTTATCAAGAGGACTGAGAACCTTAAGACTCTAAATCTCACAGAGTTGTATGGTATTCTTAGTGGCTACTAGATGGAGATGAACATGCAAAACTCATCTGGTAAATCCAGCAATCAACTGAGTTCAGCCCTCCATGTGGTTGAAAGGGAAAGCATTAAACCATAGCATCATCTTATATGCTTCCTAGACAACTCACAAAAGGACCCTTTCATCACCTTCCCAAAGACTCCAAGGGAAAGCTACACTCAAGGAAGTCCTTTCCAAGAGACAAGTTCTTCTCATGCCTTTGTCTCTACTGATGAAACTTCAGGCAACTTTCTCTTCACTCTTGAAGATTTGGACTGTATCAATCTAGATGATCTGGAGTACATGGAGGTAGTTCAGCAGATGGCTCTTCTCACTCACAAAGCCAAGAAGTTCTACAAGAGGACAGGGAGAAAGTTTCCAAGCAATGCAGACAGTGGAAAGTTTGGGCTGGACAAAAGCAAAGTAAAGTGTTACAACTGTAACCAAATGGGACACTTTGCAAGAGAGTGTAAGGCACCAAGGACAAATGGTGGCCAAGCACAAACCAAACCAAACTACACTGAGAAAGCCCCCAGAATGAGAAACCAAAGCAGCAAGCTGTAGTTGTTGTTGAAGAAGGAGGCTTTGATTGGAGCTTTCAAGTAGAAGATGCATCTCCAAACCAAGCACTCATGGCAGACCATGATGAAGCCAAGGTATTGGAACATCTTTGTACTTCTGAATGCATTGCTAAAGTTAATAGATACAGGTCCTATAATTTAGAAATGATATCTGACCTTGAGTCCTTAAATATTTTAAAAGCTGACTTTAAAAGAGCTGAAAATGATTATAAACTAAAGATAGAGGACTTAGAGAAAACCATTTCAACTCTTGAACATGAGCATACAAACTACAGAATTCAGATCAAAGATCTCATTACTAAATTAACTGAATGCCAGGCTGAGCTTGTGATCAGCAAAGCCAAGGCAGAAAAATGTGTTATTGAAGAAGAGACCTTCAAAAACATAATATCCTCATCCTTGCACGCAAAAGTTTGTTATCAAAATAAGCAGGGACTAGGATCTTATGAGATAGATCCTCCACACACAATCTTGTCTGTAATATCTCCAAGGTGTGGAACTTGTGAAGATGAGTTTCCCCTCATAGATCCTGTGACTGAAGAGGATGAAGAGGAGATGGTGGAGACTGGCTCTGAGAAGAGTGAAGAAGAGCATTCTAAGAAGGATCACCATCTCTCTGAGGAGAGCAAAGCTGTTGGGATGACCAAGTCAAGAAGAAAGAACTTGATCAGGAAGGCCAAAAGAAAGTCCAAAAAGGCTCAAGAAATCAAGGCTACCTTCAATTCTGCATAGAAACAGGTCTTCATCTCTGCAGGATTTGAAGTGGTAAAGGCTGAAGACACAAACTTGAACTCCATCAACAAGAGTTCTAGTTCATGTCCAAATCATCCCATCATCAAGAAGAAGGCTGATCAGTTGTGCATTGCTGCTGTACAACCTGAACCATCCAGCTCCAAAGGTAGTTCTAACCTCACAAGAATTGCCACAACATCTGCAAAGGTGAAGATGGAGAAGGAAAGTGATCAAGTTCAGTCTTGTTCACAAAGAAGAACTCCTAGAAGGAAGAAAATGGACTGTGTTATGTGTGGGAGTACCTCTCATCTTGCTAAGGATTGTGTCTACAATCCAAGGAGTACTCTCCACATGACCAAGAAAGAAACTTCTAAGAGTTTGGAAAAGAAGAAGCAAGCTTCGGAAGGAAAATCTGTTTCCTTCGGAAGCTCCAAAATGAAGAAGAAGACAAGTGGAAACTTGACTTCGGAAGAAAATTTGGTCTCGGAAGAAAGGAATACTTCTGAAGCACTGAAGCCTGCCGCAGTGAAAGCAAGATCTTCTGAAGGGCCAGTCATCAAAACTTCCGAAGTCATCAAAACTTTTGAAGTACTGAAGGTCAAGTCTAAGATTCCAAAGGTGGTATGGAAGTCAAAGAAAGACCAAGTGGCTGAAAGTTCTTCATCAACATCAGCAAATGATTCCTCTAGCATGACTATAGGATCAATTACTGTTGCATTGTCTTCAACTTCTTTTGATGAGCCCAAGACCAATGAGGCTTGGGTTTCCAAATGTAACTAATCATCTCTTTTGTGCAGGGACAACTCAAGACAAACAAAAATGTATGGATCATTGATAGTGGCTGTTCCAGACACATGACAGGCAATAGGTTACTACTCTAAAAGTTTGAAAGAATTGATGGAGGACCAGTTGCTTTTGGAGGAGATGTAGGAGGTTACATTACTGGAAGGGGCAAGGTAACAAATGGTAAGCTCGACATTAAGAAGGTAAACTTTTTCAAGGAGCTTGGGTACAATCTTCTGAGTGTATCCCAGTTTTGTTATCAGAGTCATAACATGCTCTTTACTGAGCATGAGTGCATTGTTCTCAGGCCCGGGGTGGTCATTCCTCATGAGCACATCTTGCTCAGAGCCCCCAAGAAAGGAAACATGTATAAGATGGACTTGAAAGAAACATCTCCCTCAGAAGAAGTTTCATGCTTTCTATCTAAAGCAAATAATGATGAATCTTTCCTCTGGCATAAAAGAATGTGCCATGTAAACTTAAAAAACATAAATAAATTAATTAAGAATGATTTGGTAACTGGAATACCAAAGAAAGAGTTCACAAGTGATGACCACTGTGTTGCATGCCTAAAAGGGAAGCAACACAAGGTATCTCACAAGCCAAAGAAAGGAAACTCCATCATTAATCCCCTACACTTATTACATATGGATCTCTTTGGCCCCACCAGTGTAATGAGTCTAGGAAGGACCTCTTATTGTTTGGTGGTCACAAATGATTTTACAAGATTCACTTGGGTCTTCTTTCTTAGAACTAAGGATGAAACTCCTGAGACTCTGAAGAATTTCATCTTAAAGATTGAGAATCAATGTGATCATAATGTCAAAAAAATAAGATGTGATCAAGGATCTGAATTCAAGAATCAAATCCTTGATACATTTTGTGATGAAAAGGTATTACAAGACAATATAGTGCTCCCAGGACTCCTCAGCAAAATGGTGTTGCTGAGAGGAGTAACATGACACTAATTGAAGCTGCAAGAAATATGTTGTCTGACTCTAAACTGCTTATCACCTTCTGGGCAGAGGCAGTGACTCTGCTTGCTATGTGCAAAACAGAGTTTTAGTGATCAAGACACATGGTAAGACTCCTTTGAACTTTGGCACAAGAGAAAACCCTTCATTGGTTTTCTCAGGTCATTTGGATGTCCTTGCACCATCTTGAATACCAAGGATCAAATTGCTAAGTTTGCTGAGAAATCAGATGATGGACACTTTATTGGATACTCTTCTTAAGCTAAATCTTATAGAGTATACAATCTCAGAACTAGAGTAGTTGAGGAGTCAGCCAATGTGACTTTTAATGAGCATACTCCATGTGTGAAAGGTTCTAGTCCAGATTGGCTATTTGATCTTGATTTAGTTACCAACTGTTTTAACAAATCTTGTGAGAATGTTTCAGGATCTATAGATATATTACCAACAAGTGATCCTGACCCAAGATTTGAGCTCAGAAGACCTTCAGGTTACACATCTTCAACTCCAGTGGTAACTATTTCTACAAATTAAGCTGCTACCAACACATCAATGACAATCCTACTGATGCTTCTGGGGTGCCTTCAAATTCCAGCTTAGAAGCACAAAACTCAGAAGAAGGAGCTTCAAATGTTGGAGAAAATGGTGGTGGTGAAAGTGATCAATAATTTCTTGATGCTAATAACCACGGCATTGAAGACAACATCAATGATGTCACATACTCATTGGATCAAGTCAATCTTGATAAGTGTGGTGATGTGGAGGGTGAATCTTCTTTTCCAGATCAAAAATTTTCAAATCTAGATCTGTTGATTCACAAGTCTCATCCTACCACAAACATCATTGGAGATGTTGATTCAGAGATGAGAATAAAAGGATAAACCCAAGAAGCAAATGTTTGTCTTCACTCTTGATTCTTGTCCCAGATAGAGCCAAAGAAAATTGATGAGGCTCTAAAGGATGGAAATTGGGTTGAAGTTATGCAAGAGGAGCTGCTTTAATTCAAAAGGCAAAAGGTTTGGAACCTATGTCCTCTCCCTCAAGGGAAGACTACCATAGGAACCAAATAGGTTTTTAGGAACAAGAAGAATGATAGAGGACTTGTCATAAAAAACAAGGCAAGACTAGTTGTTCAAGGATATACTCAAGAAGAAGGAATTGACTATACAGATGTTTTTGCTCCTGTGGAAAGACTTGAAGCTGTTAGAATATTCCTAGCTTTTGCTGCATCCAAGAATTTCACGGTCTACCAACTTGATGTCAAGTGTGCTTTTTTTTATGGGGTGATTGATGAAAAGGTGTATGTCACACAACCACCTGGGTTTGCAGATCCTGATCATCCTGATTATGTCTGCAGGCTTGATAAAGCTCTATATGGGTTGTACCAAGCACCAAAAAATGGTATGAGACTCTATCTCAGTATCTCTGTCAACATGGCTACAAAAGAGGTGCTATAGATGGAACTCTCTTCATCAAAGGAACATGAAATGACATAATGCTAGTTCAAGTATATGTGGATGACATTGTCTTTGGGTCAACTAATCCAAAGCTCTGCAAAGACTTTGAGAAGCTGATGAAGGAGAGGTTTGAAATGAGTGCCATGGGGGAACTCAATTTCTTTCTAGGAATTCAAGTGAAGCAAGTTGACAATGGTATCTTCACAAGTCAGTCAAAGTATGTACAGAACATACTTAAAAGGTTTAACATGACTGACTGTAAGGTTACTAAGACTCCCATAGCCAGAAATCACTCCCTTGGACCTGATCTTGAGGGGGAGTGTGTTGATGAACATCTCTATAGGGCAATGATTGGGTCTCTTATGTACCTCACAGCTAGCAGGCCAGATATCATGTTTGCTACATGTGTTTGTACAAGATATCAAGCCAACCCCAAGATGTCACACCTGGTCACTGTCAAAAGAATTTTAAGATATCTTAAAGGTGCTCCATCACTTGGCCTTTGGTATCCAAAGAATTTGACTTTAATCTGTATGCTTATACAGATAGTGACTATGGTGGTTGCAACATGACTGCAAAGTCTACATCAGGGGGATGTCAATTTCTTGGTGGAAGAGTAGTCTCCTGGCAATGCAAGAAACAATCCTGTGTGTCTGCATCAACAGCTGAGGCTGAATACATTGTTGGTGCAAGCTGCTGTGCTCAAGTGCTTTGGATTCAAAATCAGATGCTGGACTATGGATTTAACTTTAAAGAGACTCTCATCCACATAGACAACAATAGTGCTATCTCCATCATAGAGAATCCTGTGCAGCACTCAAGGACAAAGCATATTAATATTAGGTATCATTTGATTAGAGATAACTTTGAAAAGGGATTAATCAAACTAGTCAAAGTTAACACAAATGAACAATATGCTGATCAGTTCACCAAAGCTTTTAATGAGCAGAGATTTAAATATCGTGTATAAGCTATTGGGATGATTAACTTTGAATAGCTTTTTTAAAACTTAATCATATTTATTTCTAAAACCTGTGTGTCCTAAGTTGTCTATTATATCACCTTCATAAGCCCTTGTTTTCTTTGGAAGAAAATCTTTTCAAAAGACTTTACTTAGATTTTTGAAAATCTTGATCTCTTCGGAAGATTCAAAATTACCTTCGGAAAAAGTTTGTCTTAGTAAACAAATAATTGCTTCAGTGATTTTACCTTCGGAAGAGATTTCTTAAATATCTTCCGAAGCTTAAAATCAACTTAAGTACTTTGTATGTTTTCAAACAACAAGTTTCTTCCGAAAGCACCTTACCTTTGGAAGTATTTATTCTTCTTAGAATAAAAATCCCTGAGTGTAAAATTCTCTTCTGAAGCAAAATTCTCAAAAACCTTTGAAATCTCTTCCGAAGCCAATTTGCCTTTGGAAGCGTTTTCTTCAGACTTCCAAAGCAAATAACCTTCAGAAGATGTCTCGACTTCCAAGAAAACTACTTTTTGGGCAAAAGTAAACTACTTTTCAGATGGACCGACATCTGGATTTCAAAGTTTATCCTCTTTCATTAACTTTGTCTCAAATCCTTTTCACATAAATGCCCAACGGTTCCCCTTCTTTCACTATCTTCCTCAATTACACTATTCCTTAAACCTAAATTATCCCAAACCCCCTTTTGTTCTTCATCTTTCTTCATCCTTAAGCTTCAAAAATGGCCAACCTAAACCTAAGAAACAACCTAGATTTCTCCATGCAACTTCACAGGCAACATAACCAAGTTGCTCTGTTAAGCTCTGAGAAAGATGAAAGTTTCTCAGAGATGTGCCGTTTCTTAGCTCTATCAAACTACTCCACCTCCCTAACCATTGATCCTACTCTCTATGAGGATCATCTTCTTGAATTTTGGAAGACCTGCCAAGAGGTCATTATGGATGGGGAGAAGGCACTGTCTGCCACAGTGCAAGGGAGGACAATCTTCATCACTCCGACCATCATAAACACTCATTTGCAGCTGGATGATGAAGAAGGTGAGTTGTCCTTCCCAAAGGAAGCTGTAAATCATTCCTTTGAGCATATGGACTATGAGGGAGATTTCTCTGTAAAGTCCTTCAAGAAAGGGAAGTTCTCATCCCAGTGGAAATACCTGCTTCATGTGGTTATCCACAGCTTGTCAAACAAGCATGGAGGGTGGGACCAAATTCCTGAGGATCTCTCCTTCATAGTACATGGAATGGTTCAAGGGGTCAAGTTCAGGTACTCTCAATTTGTTTATACAAATTTGCTTGCTAACTTGGACTCCTTAGAGTATTATATGTTTCGTAGATATGTTCAACACATTCTCAACTGTGAACTGGGCTCACAGTTGAGGGAAACAGATAATATTCTTAAATTGGGATAGATGAATCCCGACATCTTTGAAATTATGAAGAAGCCAACTGTAGGCTTCTCAGAGGTAGAAACAACCCTAGTCCCAAAAATGTTAGAGCTCATTGCTCAAGGTGACAACCTAGCAACACAAGCTAGTGTTGAACCCACACCTTCAACCTCTCAACCACCAAAAAGGCCCCAAGTTACCCTCACCTACCAAAGAAAATCCAAACAAACCCCTGCTCAAGCTATTGAGTCTGTGTAGGCCCCCATATACTCACCCATACAGGAGGAAGTGGACAATAGAGCTCCCACTTCCCCTGAGGAGCAAACCACTCCCATCTCTTCAACAATCAGGGCTGAGGTTTCTCATGCTCACCCTGATGAGCTCACAAGCCCAACTACCTTAAGCCTTCACTCTGAGTCTCAACACTCAAGTGAACAACCTTCAGGGGACAGTTACCATCCCCAACCATTAGACTTACATCAACCCATTCCCAACCTCTCATTCTATACTGATGAAGACTTAGGTTTCAGTGGGTACCATGAGTCTCTTTACTCTTCCCCTACTCAAAGAGAGATGAGTACTCCTGAATCTCCTTTGTTTAACCCACATCAGTCACCCATAACTGAGGTGGATACTTCTGAACCTATTCAGGATATCCATATGGAAGAGGCTCTCACTTCTGCAAGTGATTACATCATTAAGACCTCAACCATGGCAACTCAGCTCATTGCCACTGATGTGATCCAATTTATACATATAAAACACATCAATTACACATCAATTATTCCAGAAACTCTTACTGAAAATGATGATTTGATACTTAAATCGTTCATATTGTGTTTTCAGGCTTGGAAAAGACCATGATGAACAAAAGGAGCTTAAATAAGAAGAAAATGAAGAAAATCAAGTTTTGGAATTCAAGCATGGGGCCGTGCTTCATGAGGCATGCCCCCATGCCCAGCCTGAAACACACCCCCGTGCTTAAATCAACACACCCCCGTGTTTGTTGGTCCGACACGACAAAAAGTACTGTTCCCCGACCCGAGGCACGGGGGCGTGCCCCAGGAGGCACGGGGCCATGCCCCACCACAAACACGGGGCCGTGCCCCATTGAACACGGGGCCGTGCCCGACAACCTCTGAGCGTACGAGCCGACTAACTTTTACGTACATTGTACTTGCACGGGGCCGTGCCCCCACGAGGCCGTGCTTAAACACTCTAGAAAGCCTATAAATAGGACTTCATTTGTAACTTGAAGAGGAGCTTTTGGGAGGGGAAGTGCTGGTGTTCCCTCTCGGGAACCCAGCCTTTGGAGATCCTTAGAATGTTTTGGAGGTTCATTCAACACTTAGAAGAAGCTTGGGATCGTTTAACATTATCCATAATGGATCAGCGGTTTGATTGTTCTAATTTACCGATGATTTCATTACTATCATTTATCTTTGTTGTTATGTTGAAGCTCCTTGTGAGCTAAACTTATTATGTTATCCTAATTTAATGAAACTTATGTAATTTGTGATGAACTAATGGTGTGATATATATTATGTTAATGTTATGGTGGTCTTGGGAAAACTATTGATGGGTAGCATCTACATTTGAACGGGAAGTTATAAATTTATGGTTTGTGATTGTGATTGTCATACACGGTTGAAAAACGTATGATCAACTTTCATTCGCGAAACTGGTCTTCATAATAGATCCATGGCTAATGAACTAGAAATGGTTATTAGAAATCATATCACTTTAACTTTCTGATCATTTGCGGGTTCCCTTTTATTAGTTTGAGAAATCTTCAGTAATTGTTACGGTTTTCTAAAATTAATGGTATGTTAGGAAGGAACCTGATCAACTCTCTTTTTAACATTAAGTTATGTTTTCAGAAATCGTATGTCAAATAGGACACAAAAGATTTACCTACATTACTAGGGCTTTGATCTGAGCAGTAAACTCAGCCTGACAGGATCTAGTCACTACGGCAGCAGGATAGACGAGAAATCGCGCCAGCTCATCTTTATAAACATTAACATAATTACATTAATCCATATCTTTAAATCACACCACCAATTCATCATAGTTACATAAGTGTAGTCTAAATTAGGATAACAACTTTACTTCACTGAAAGAATCACCAAAAGTCTCAACCTATCTTTATCTATTTTTATTTATCGTTATTATGTTTAACTTATCATTTTCTAAAACATAAAAGTAATAGTCAATTATGAGGGTTGTTGAGTAGGCTTAGTGTGTCCACGGATTGATACTCGGTTCTTACCAACACTATATTACCATACGACAGGTACACTGCCTTTTGTGTGTGTGGTTTAGTATTAGTAATAACCAATTAAAACTGAATCTGTGCGATAAATCTTTATCAAAATATATATACTATCCGTACCCATCAAGTTTTTGGCGCCGTTGCCGGGGACACATGTTAGTTTAAAAAATGATCCAAATTTTTGACTATTTTGTTTTACTTTAAAAAAAAAAAATTAAAACAAAACTAAAACAAAAATGAAGAAGAAGTTTATCCACATGATGCTATCAAGGTTGAAAACAATGGGGGATTGAACTTCAAAGTCAATGGTAATTGGTTAATGGCCAAATCAATGTACCAACTAAGATTTTCTCGGAGGTGATAAACCTCTACCTCATTTAAAACTAAGTGTGGGGAAGGGTCTAGCCAAGGACCCGTAACCAAAACATGGCTTTATGTTATTTTCTGTCTGTTTAATTTATTATGTGTGCTTAGGACTTTAATTTCATGTTTTAAATAATTTGGTGATGTTTTAGATTAATCCTGATGTTTCTTTTGACCTCATTTAAGACGGCTGTGGAAAAACGATCGCACGTATTTGACTCATCATTTTAGGGGAGTTTTCGTTTACCTTTCTCTACTTAATATTATTATGAATCACATTGAGGACAATGTGAAGTTTAAGTGTAGGGAAGGGTAATACATGCTTGATACTTTTCTTATAAATATGTCCAAGTTATAATCAAATCTTTTGCAAAAACTCACTCTAGTTTGTGGCAACACCGGAAACATGAAACAAAATATAAATATATGTTTTCGAGAAATAAATAAGCAAATAAAGCAAACCCAAATAATCTTAAAAATATTTTTTGTGATATCTTGAAAAGCAAAAAGAGTTGGTGAAAATATTCAAACATGTAAAATGCAACACTTATACCCAATTCCATCCTATGTGTGAGCTTATTTTTGAGCCTTAAACAAGCTTTGTATTTATGCATTTTTGCTTTCATTATGGATATATTGAGGGTGTCTTATGTTGCGTGTGAATTAGAACTTTTTTGGGTATGTATTTCAAAACTATATAAGTGTTTTTGCATAAAAAGGATTTAGGCACATAGGAAAACCCGACATTCGAGCCTCTACCATTTTCAAATATCCTTACCCAAACATTATCCCTAGTTAGCCCCGTTGAGCTTAAATGTTTTCAGTTTTTATCACCCAAATCACTAAGCCACTTAACCAAAAAGCCTTCAACAATACCCATTTTCGTTAAAGACATGTTTTGGCTTATTTCAAAAAAAAAAAGAAAGAAAGAAAAAAAGAAGCAAAAAGAAAACTAGTTCCATCATTTTATGGTATTTCAAGATATGTGTTCGAAAAAGAAAAAATGATATGAAAGATTTCTAACTTTTGGGGAACGGAAATACAACAAAAACCAAACCGAATCCAAGAATTCGACATCCAAATCCGTTGGGTGCTTTTAGGCTCAAAGCCGAACGACCCTTAAAAAGAAAGGATAGCTACGTATATCATCGGGTTAAGGAGGAGGATCAATTTTTGAAAATGCAATACGGTCTTGACGATCTGACCATAAACGACTCCTCAAGTTAGCATATCCCTTCTAGCTTGAGTATTGTATAAGGAACCATTTTATTGGTTTCCCTTTAGTTTGTAAAATAAGCCAAGACCGTTGTTTTTAGCATTTAGCCACTTTTATCCAAATAATCCATACCCTGAACCCGAGCCAAATTACAACCCATCAAAGACCTAATGATTTATGCAAGTAAATGCCTAACATAGGTGGATATTTGATCCCTTATCAAGCATATGATTTCACACGTATTCATACTAGGCAATTGAGCGTATTATTCATACTTCATCTTATGTATGATTCCATATATATAGCCGAGTGTGAGTGCACCTTGTGAGAAGTGTGAATTTTTACATGTTAAAAATATTTAGAAACCATTCTATTGCTTGAAAGGATATCTTTTCACATTTGCTTAACTGTTTATATTTGGGTAAACCAAGTTTTCTTGTATAGTTCTCGAAAGACATATTTATATCTTCATTTATTTGGTTTTTGGTGGTGTTGCTATTTTGAGTGATTTTGCTTGAGGACAAGAAAAGTTTAAGTGTGGGGATATTTGATGTGATCCAAATTATACATATAAAACACATCAATTACACATCAATTATTCCAGAAACTCTTACTGAAAATGATGATTAGATACTTAAATCGTTCATATTGTGTTTTCAGGCTTGGAAAAGACCATGATGAACAAAAGGAGCTTAAATAAGAAGAAACTGAAGAAAATCAAGTTTTGGAATTCAAGCATGGGGTCATGCTTCATGAGGCAAACCCCCATGCCCAGCCTGAAACACACCCCCGTGCTTAAATCAACACACCCCCGTGTTTGTTGGTCCGACACGACAAAAAGTACTTTTCCCCGACCCGAGGCATGGGGGCGTGCCCCAGGAGGCACGGGGCCGTGCCCCACCACAAACACAGGGTCGTGCCCCATTGAACACGGGGCCGTGCCCGACAACCTCTGAGCGTACGAGCCGACCAACTTTTACGTACATTGTACTTGCACGGGACCGTGCCTTTTAGGCATGGGGCCGTGCTTAAACACTCCAGAAAGCCTATAAATAGGACTTCATTTGCAACTTGAAGAGGAACTTTTGGGAGGTGAAGTGCTGGTGTTCCCTCTCGGGAACCCAGCCTTTGGAGGTCCTTAGAAGGTTTTGGAGGTTCATTCAACTCTTAGAAGAAGCTTGGGATCGTTTAACATCATCCATAATGGATCACCGGTTTGATTGTTCTAATTTACCGATGATTTCATTACTATCTTTTATCTTTGTTGTTATGTTCAAGCTCCTTGTGAGCTAAACTTCATATGTTATCCTAATTTAATGAAACTTATGTAATTTGTGATGAACTAATGGTGTGATATATATTATGTTAATGTTATGGTGGTCTTGGGAAAACTATTGATGGGTAGCATCTACATTTGAACGGGAAGTTATAAATTTATGGTTTGTGATTGTGATTGTCATACACGGTTTAAAAACATATGATCAACTTTCATTCGCGAAACCGGTCTTCATAATAGATCCATGGCTAATGAACTAGAAATGATTATTAGAAATCATATCACTTTAACTTTCTGATCATTTGCGGGTTCCCTTTTATTAGTTTGAGAAATCTTCAGTAATTGTTACGGTTTTCTAAAATTAATGGTATGTTAGGAAGGAACCTGATCAACTCTTTTTTTAACATTAAGTTATGTTTTCAGAAATCATATGTCAAATAGGACACAAAAGATTTACCTACATTACTAGGGCTTTGATCTGAGCAGTAAACTCAACCTGACAGGATCTAGTCATTACGGCAACAGGATAGACGAGAAATCGCGCCAGCTCATCTTTATAAACATTAACATAGTTACATTAATCCATATCTTTAAATCACACCACCAATTCATCATAGTTACATAAGTCTAGTCTAAATTAGGATAACAACTTTACTTCACTAAAAGAATCACCAAAAGTCTCAACCTATCTTTATCTTTTTTTATTTATCGTTATTATGTTTAACTTATCATCTTCTAAAACATAAAACTAATAGTCAATTATGAGGTTGTTGACTAGGCTTAGTGTGTCCATGGATTGATACTCGGTTCTTACCAACACTATATTACCATATGACAGGTACACTGCCTTTTGTGTGTGTGGTTTAGTATTAGTAATAACCAATTAAAACTGAATCTGTGCAATAAATCTTTATCAAAATATATATACTATCCACACCCATCACCACCTCAATTGAGGATGTCAATGTGCAAAGGAAATCCAGCAGCCAAGAACCTAAGGCTGGTGGTGAGAGAGAGGACTTTGGTCCAATCATCTCATCCCCCAATGATTCTTCTGATGAAGAAGAGGGGAATCTGATACTAAAGGTGCAAAAACTATCAAAAACATGCTCCTATTTAGTCTCTAAGGTTAGTCACCTTGAATCTCAGGTGACTACCCTGCATAATAGGGTCAATGATCAGCAACTTGAGATATCTTATCTCAGGGAAAAACTAGCTGGGAGACCTTTAAAAAGAGCTCAACCAGGAACACAAGAACCTGTGAATGTGATTGACCTAACCTCTAGCTCACCTATGCAAGAGGGTGATGCTACCAAAAAGGGGGAGAAAGTCATTACAGTAACAGAACCTGGGAGTTTTTCAAGGAGTATGGACATTGAGGATTCACCATCCTCACTTGCAACTGTGCATACTCAGCAACTTCCTCAAGTTCACATTAATGTGGACATAATAGACTCTGTCATTAGGAGTCTCTTTAAGGAAGGCATTCCAAGGGCTGTGTTATCTCCACCTCAAGGAACTTTAAACTACATTATTGGGTGGAGGTATGATGCTGATAGAAGAGCCCTCATTCTTCATAGAGTTCAAGGGCAGCAAGAAGTGTTCAATTTTCAGAATTTGGACTACTATGAAGGTCTTGACCTGATCAACATGTCACTTTTCAATCCAAGCAAATCAAGACAAGCTGACAGGTTAGCACTCAGGATTCAAGACAGAATTACTGAAGAGTTCAGCCTTAGAAGGAGAAAAAGGCAATCAGATAATGTCATTGGTCAACTGGATGCTGATGCAGACCCTGAGATTAGCTTCAAAAGGGAAAACCTTGGCTGAAGGCCCAGTGATAGAGCCTGAGAGCCCTGTCACACCAACAACTGCTTCAGAAATTCATTCCCTCAGTGAAACACCTACTGGTGAAGGTGTCTCACAACCTCTCTTTGGCCAGAGCTTGGATGCTACACCAAGCAATGAAGGCCAAACCTCTATCCACCCTGAGTCACAAAGGTCTATGGGTGACACAGGGAAAAGGATTTTGACTCCTGAGGAGATTGAGGAGGAGGAGAGAGAGAGAGAGGAAGAGGAAGCTAAGGGGAGAAAGTTCCTCTAGGTCTTCAGGCTTTATGCAAGCTGCAATCAGGGTTGCTCCCAGACCAAACACTCAAGAAGATAAGTTGAGGGCAGTCAGGATTACTTACCTACAGACCAGGAAGTATGACATAGATGAGATTATATCTCTCCCCTTAGAGCAATTAAATGAACTGGCTGACGTGAAAGTGTCAAGAGAGATGAAGGAAGAAGAGGATGCAAGATTACTTCTCCAATTCAAAGAAGAGAAGAGATAGAAAAGATTATACAAGCATGCTCCAACTCTCTCCCCAGTTCAGGAAAGTCCCATGCAAGAGGATGTGGCTGCTACACAAGAACCTCATGTAGACAAGGAAACAGATAGGCAAAACATGATCAACTACCTGAGTGTCACAAGTCTCTACCAGGCATCTGCACTTCTTGTTGGTCCAAGTGATCGATGAACAGTACAATTGATAGGATAATTTGATCAATATCAAATACACAAACCAAATAACAACAATTGAGAAGTGAATATGATGAATCAAGACATAATTGATATTCAAATGAACAAACTCACTCAATAACAATAAGCACAATTGTATTTCAATGAAGTAACTGCTTAGAAATGATAGTTTGCAACAGAATTCCACGATTAGGGTTTTGCAAACTTACCATACAAAGTGAAATGACAATAGTATATATAGCAGTCATAGTTTCGCTGACAGTTTCGCTACCAGCGAAACTGTCATGCCGAAACTATAGTTTCGCCCGGCAGAACACAAGTTCGCCGGGTGAACCAAAACAGCAAACTGTGAGCGAAACTATAGATTCGCTCACAGTTTCGCTGGACTGCCAAAACTGCTAATTACTAACAAATTACAAAATGAAACTAACAAAAGTCCTATTACAATGTAAAGTAAACATCTATACTAAAGTGAGTCCAACCTAACATGATCTTCAATACTCCCCCTAGGTTGGACCTCACTGTCTTAACTTCTCTTGGTTTGACTCGTCAGCTCCTGTTTCCTCAGCTGCTGTTGGTCTATCTTCATCACCTCCTGCAACAACATCTTTAGAAGCTTCAGCCACTGATTCTCCAAGGTTAATTCCTGCATCACCAGCTTCCTCCGAATGACCACTAGCTCTAGCAAACTGCCTGGTCATGTCTTGAACATCCATGGCAAAGTCATCTTGTGCTCTCACCTTTTCAGCCAAACTCTTTACTTCCGCCCGTACTCCTCTTATTTTGTTCGCTACATTCATAAACAAGCTTGCCTCCTTTCGTGTTTCCTCTCCTGCCCCAGCCTTAATATGATTTTCACAAAGAATCACGAGATCTTCATCACAGAAGCTGAATAACTCCATTGGGTCAAACACCCTAAACTCTTTTCCTTGTTTGGCTCTAATCACCGCCTCGCCAGTGTTATTATCATAGAACCACTTTTCAAAGTCCTGTAAACGTGGAGGAAGAGGATCAGCCAATCTTACTCTGTTTACAGTCTTAGGTGGTTTGACTCTCAAAACAATCCTCCCTTTGCCAGTCTCCCAGTCTTTATCTTTCTTCGATCTCTTTCGTTCAGCCTTTATGTATCCAAATGACTCAAAATTATCATTAAGGCCATTTTTAATTTCCTTCTCAAGAAATACTGCCCTTTCACTTAAATGAGCATTAATCAAAGGCAAGGTGGCCAACCGTCTCAGATCCCATCTAGGCAAGGTCTTAAAAGCCTTCCTCTTGAGCATGTAACTAATATTGCCTCCTCTTCTTTTAATCAAAAACATCTTTAAGAAAGGATTATAACACCAACTTATTATCTTCTTGTCTGCCTCTTTCCTGCTTAAACTCTCCATATTTTGAAACAAAGGAGTAAGTTCTTCAGCCTCCTTCTCCTTCACCAACCAATCACTCTTATCCATCTCAAACACATCATTTTCATCATCTCCCTTCTTAGCAACATACACCAAAGGTCTCTCATCTACTTCATAGAACTCCGGTTCAGAATCATAATCAACCAATTGCTCATCCTCCTCTTCTTCATCAATCAAACCTTTTCGTTTATCTGACACTTCCTCATTAGTAGCTGTAACGACCACTTCTTCTCCCACAATATCCTTATCAAAATCAAACTGTAGGTTAACAAACCCTGCTTCAATAATATCATCTTCCTCATTTCTTCCAGCATCTTCTCTTGGGATCTCTTGTTCCCTTGCTTCAGTATCAGCTGCTCCAGAAGTGCCCTCTCCTACCTTGGATGAAGTACCCACATTCAAGAATGAGTACTTGGATATATCAGTCATATCATCTAACTCAGATTGAGTTAGTTGACTAGGTAGGCCAGCAGCAGCTTTCATCTGAGAAATTTCTTCAAACAATCTCTTAATCAAATTATTCTGGTCAACCAACATCTTTTTCATACCTTCAATTACCTCATCTTTCTGTTGTTCCCTAATCTCCTGATTTGTCAGTTTAGTCTTTATCATACTTAACTCATTTGCCAATGAAGTATTTAGACTACGAATTGTAACATTCCGTATTATTGTTAACTAAAAGTTAACTTTCGTTTATTCTTATAGGGTTCGTCGTTGACATTTATAAATTTATGAATTATGCATGCTTATTTCTAATTTGTTTTGTTAAGTATTAAATAAAATATAATAATAATAATAATAATAATAATAATAATAATAATAATAATAATAATAATAATAATAATAATGGTAATAATAATACTGCTAATAATAATAATAATAATAATAATAATAATAATAATTGTAATAAAATAGTAATGATAATAAAGATAATAATAATAAGTTATAAAAGTTAACAAGTTAAAACTTAATTAAGTTCAAGGGGGCCTAATTGTCAAATTAGAAACTTAAAATATTAAGTTTGGGCATAAAATAATAAGAATTCAAAGTTGGGGGACCATTTCTGTAATTAATTAAAAACACACCCAACCCACCGCCCAATTACCCCGCTTTTCCGGCGAACTCGCCGGCCGGCCTCCGGCCAAGTCCGGCGAGGCTCCAAAACACCTCAAACCCCTTCGATTTCAACCCCAAACCGTTCCAAATCGTTTCGTGTACGTAATTCGAACCTGAATCTAGCCATTAATCACTTTTAATCATCGGTTATCAACCCGTTCGAAGAAGTAACCGAAGCACATTAAGGTCCATGACCGTTTGAGCATTAAACTCCAATTATAATCCAATTAACTGAACCAAATCGAACGTTTATCTGATTCTAACCGATTGCAATCATCAATTTCACCTGAAATAAACCTAAACATCTCATTCGATTCTCTCTGTCGATCACAAACTGCAACGTACTCGAACGCTATCTTCTGAACATCAAGAGTTGAAATTGATAAGGGGCTTTGGGTCTAGTTTGTCATACGAAGCTATACACAAGGTTAATTGAGTTATCATCAGCGTATACATCGCTTCTGCATTCCCTTCGACCGCGACTTGTTCATCGTTGGGTTCACCTTCAATTCGAATCTGTTCGGGTAAATTACATACATGTATATACTCGATTTATCATGGGGAACAAAAGCCCCATGATTACAGGCTTTTACATAAACGAATTGCTTGTCAATTTGGGGGAGAATCGAACTAGGGTTCATGAGGAATTGGGGTTTTCTTTTGTTTATGCTTTTAACCATTTAAAACCCAAATAAACCGCGACTTAGAGCCTTGGTTCACTGGTTAAGACTCTGCCCCCTTAACATGAGGTCCCAGGTTCGAAACCCGGCGCCCTCATGTATTTTTTTAAGGGTTTTATTAACCTTAATTAAATTATAGAAAATATTAGTATATATAAAAATTATTTTTATAAACTTTCAATGTTATTAAAGCCACCAATATTTTCTGTTTTTTTTACAAATATATTTTGTTAATAAAAACATTTTTAACGAAGATTGTTCATGAATAATTTCTAATAAAATGGATTTCAAATAATAACTAATAAATTATTGTTGGTCAAAACATTTCTTTTCAAATTAATATTCTTAAATAGTACTTAATTCTTTTTGTTATAAAAATTTATTCAAACTTTACGAAACTTTCAAATTGTTATAAGTGTTTCTTTTCACATTTTGTATAAAATATATAATATATATTTCTTTTAGATAATATTAATGATTTTATTTGTTAAATATGATTATTTAACAGCCCCAAATTCCACTTAAAACCCTAGACCACGTTAAAACGTTAAACTTATTATTATTCAACTTAAAACTTGCAATATATATTTTTTAGGTACCTTTGAAGGGATTGCGTGGGAACGTTATTATTATTTCTTATTAATCATCATTCTTATACTTATTTGACCAAGTGAGTTTTCCTTGTCCCCTTTTTATAATTTCACACTTATTTTTGGGGTGAAACATGATGCTTATATTACATACACGTTTAAACATTTGAGACTTGTAATGCACATGCAATTCTACTTATTATTTGGTCATGTTATATGTGTTTTGTAAGTGTTTATATGAGATACATAGTTTGTTACAATCATAACTATTGCTAGCCTGGCGACGTCTTAGATCTTTGGGCCTGACAAGCCTATTTGGTGCTAAAGTCGAGGTATTGCCGACCCTAGGGGCCGTACGCTTGTGCACTAGGGAACCAATACACTTAGCCAATCTTTTATACTTGTAATCAAGTCGAGGTTTGGTTGTAACGATATGTGTTCTATAACCTTACTAGCTTATAACCCATGACATGAATTGCTACTTGTAATCTTATTATGTATGAAAACTTGAAACTCACCAACTATTTTTAGTTGACTCTTTATTTTCATCATGTTCAGGAAATCCCCAAGTTTAAAGTGGACATTTGAAGCTTGCAATAAAACTAGGACTTGGACCTAGTTAATTAAATAAAACATTATGTTATGTTTGAGCTATGTTGAACTTATTTCTTTTTGTGACTTATGGTTGTATTTCGTTTTAATACTTATGATAATTATATTTGCAATTTAAATATAGCGTTATGTGGCTGTGAATAATCTTAACCCTCACATCTCGACGTTTCCGCCGTCAAGGTTGGGGTGTGACAGATGGTATCAGAGCCCATAACTATAGGGATTTAGGTTATAGAAATGGTGACCTAGACTATAGCTTATGCATGAACCTCTTAGAATAATTTTATATTCATGGTATATATTATTGTTACATGCTACATAATGCTATACCTTACTTATGTGCAACTTGATGCCTTAGCATAGGTTTGCCTGTAATTGTTTAAACTTTGTTACTCGTCTCCCTAAACTTACCTTGACACTTTGACTCTCCCCGAAAAAAAATGAAACTTCTTAATCTTATTCTCGTCGACACGTGGAATTGTATACCTATGCTTATGACTTGAATCCTTAGACTTATGTCTAATCTATGTAAAATCTCATCAAGGTTTTGATTTCATGAACCTAAGATATTTGTGTGACACATAGACACCTGTATTCTGGATTTCCTGGCAAAAGGCCCTCGGGCTAAGGCAAGCATATCGCATAAATCCTACGGGACTAGTTATGCTTACCTGGGGATTTCTGGGATGAGTGATAAACTATGGTCAACATACACAAATTTCTAAGGCAAGTGGTCAACTTACCTTGACGTGTCAACGTTTCCAAATGGTAATGCGTTACCAAATGGAACCATTCCATGTGCCTTACAACTATTGCCTTATCCTTGTTGAACTATGATCCTTGTTATTCCATTCTCGTATCTAACTCATTTTGTATATTCAGCATGTCTCGTCATCATGGAAAGCGTGGAAGTTCCGATCGTAAGTAGCCGCCATGATTGCTCGCCAAATGGCTGCTGTCATCCCGACCATGGTTGCTGAACTTAATAGCACCTTACTGACCAATGGTAGCAACAATGGTAATGGTCATGGAGAGAACAACAAGGGAACACCAAAACGGGAACAACCCAAACACTGGGAACAACCAAAACGGAGACAATCGAACCTTGTTATGCTACTTCAACACTTGTTTTAGTGGCAAGGAAGGAGCCACTGGTCTTCTTGAGTGGTTCGAAAGCATGGAGAATACCTTTATCAATTGTGAGTGTCCCGAGGCACTCAAGGTTCGTTATGCTACTAGTGTGCTCCAACAAAGGGCACTTACCTGGTGGAATAGCGAGAAGAGAAACCGTGGACCTGAAGCTGTGCAAGCACTTACATGGGAGGAGTTCAAGAACATCGCCATCGCGAAGTTCTGCCCACGAAGTGAGTTGCAAAAGTTGGAGGAAGAGTTTTGGAACTTGAAGCAAAATGATGGTGATCATTTGGCCTACTCAACTAGGCATCATGAGTTGAGTTTACTGCTGCCTCACATGGTCGACACTGTCCCCGCAACATCGAGAAGTTCATTAAGGGTGTACCACCCCAAATTCAAGATGCTGTGGTGGGTAGCCGACCCACAACTTTGGAAGAAGCCATTACTATCACCGCTCAACTCACCGAGAATCATATACGAGCGGGCACCATGTCTGTGAAGGGTGCAAAGAAAGTAGAGAAGACGGCTACCGAGGCTGTTAAAGAAACCAAAGCTGAACCGTCTTACAACAACAACCACAACAACAAGAAGCGCAAGTTCACACCGGCGCGCAACTATGCTGTGGCTGCACCTAAACAACCTCAAAGACAACTTGTTCCTGCGGCTGCACCTGTGGCACAAGTGCCTGGGGCTAGGGCTTATGCTGGTCCCCAGCCTATGTGCAACATTTGTAGGTACCATCACCCGGGAATCAACCATGCCGTATTTGTACTTTATGTGGTAAATATGGTCACTTGGTGGCGACTTGTCACCGTGCACCTAACAACAACCCGCCGTGGTCACGAACCGTGTTTGCTACAATTGTGGGGAACCTGGTCATTTCCGCCCACAATGCCCCCGTCTTGTGGGTAATGTTCCACAAGCCCGAGGACGTGCTTTCAACATCAACGCAAATCAAGCACAAGCAAACAACGATGTGGTGAATGGTATGTTCACTTACCTTTAACTTTTGTGACCTAATTCTTTTCATGTGTTACCTATGTTGTTAAATACCTTTAAAATTGAACAGGTATGTTCCTTATTAATAAAACTTATGCCTATGTCCTATTTGATTCTGGAGCCGATAAGAGTTTTGTTTCGTTAGAGTTTGAACCCATACTTGCTAAGTCACATACGAAACTAGAAAGACCTCTTACCGTTGAAGTTGCCGATGGAGAACCGATCACCGTTGATGTCGTTATTCGTGATTGCATCTTAAGTCTTGACACACATGATTTTCTTATCGATCTTATTCCTATGAAACTTGGAAGCTTTGACGTCATCATTGGTATGGATTGGTTAGCCAAACACCATGCCGAGATCATTTGTTTCGAGAAGTGCATTCGTATACCGTTACCCTCTGGAGATACTTTGAAAGTGTTCGGTGAAAAATCTTCCAAAGGGCTTAAACTCATGTCTTGCACTCAAGCCCGAAAGTGCTTAAGCAAGAAGTATATGGCCTTCTTGGCTTACGTGGTCAACACGAAAGTCAAAGGGAAAGAACTTAAATGTCCTATTGTACGAGACTTTCCTGAAGTATTTCCCGATGACCTTAGTGGTTACCTCCCGTGCGTGAAGTCGAGTTTAAAATTGACTTGATACCGGGAGCAACCCCGTGGCTAAGTCACCATATCGACTTGCACCATCGGAAATGCAAGAACTCTCTTGTTAGGACCTGGTATTTGAACGAAATACCGAGTGATTGCGTGTTAAACCAACTCAAATAGTGCGGAATCCTATTTGATTGGCGATCCAATCAGTGAGAACACACGATGAATCAATCAAGAATTGATCTCAACGTCAGAAATCGATTAGGAACCGATCTGATGTGTTCTATGAACTTGGAGAACGATTTGGGAGGCTTCTGGACGGCTAGGGTACGTCTGGAGTCGTAATGGGATGAATGCTTACGTTTTCCCACGAATTGGGTCTATTTATAGGTTAGTGTATTTCAATCGTGCGACTGGGCCATAAGTATGGTTCAGTCGTGCGATTGAACCATGCGGTTGATTCATCCGCACGACTGAGTGTTCAGTCGTGCGATTGAGTCAATATTATGTGTCAATCATACGACTGATCCAGTCTCCTGGTTCAGTCGTGCGATTGAGTCAATCGTATGAAGTTATTCATGCGTGTGGTCCATTCGCATGGGCCATCCGCATGAGAACTTCATTAAGTTAAGTTTGAATGTTCTATTTAATATAACTTAATGTGCACTCATTCAAACATTCATAAACCCAATCAATTCAATCACAACTCATTAATGAAATATTAAACATTACAAGTAACAACCAATTCATATCATTTCATTAATCAATTACAATTACATCAAAATCAGACAGACAAGTTCATTACATTACAAATCATGATCTAGGGACATACATGTATCAACAAACTCCCCCTTGGACCTAGATCTATCTATTCTCTTGTCTTCTGCATAACCTCCTTATATCTCTTGTACTTCTCCTCTTTAGTGACTCCTGCGTGTATCTCAAAAGCAAAGCAGAGTCTTATGACATTTTGGAATTGGAGGGCTTGTACAATATCTTGCGTGTCATAGAATAGTGGCCACTTATATAATGTGTAAACATCATTAGCAGATAAGTTGGTTAGCCACATTGGGTCGAATACCCTGATAGTATCCATTTGGCCCTCTCTGTTTAGGACTATGACCGCTTCAGCTGTTCTCCAATCGTAGTACCACCATTTGAAGTGGGGAGTGAAGTCCTGTGGCATTTCCCTTAGAGGGATTCTTGACATGGTTCGCGGAGGACTCCACTTCAGCACAATCTTTGGCTTACCAGTTATGGGATCAACTTCAGAACGTCTGATATACCTCGTAGGTTGTTGAGGTTTGAAGTTGACCCACCTGGTGTGGTACTCTTTCCTCAGGGCAGCCTCAAACCAGCCTGACATCTTCCTCGAGTCAGCATACAGCAGCTTTAGTTTAGCCAGCTGGTTGAGCTCAAAACCAGGTAGAGTCTTCAGATCATGTGGGAACCTGAAGTACTCTATGCCCTGCTCCCTCTTAACAGCATACGCGTTAAGGTCTTCAAAATATGCCCAAGAGATAATCCTGCCCGACACCTTATGGTGTTTCTTGACTTTGTAGAGCTTGGTGTAGGCATCTCTCTTTGGTGCAGCCCGCTGGGCTCTCACTTCCTCAAAACAGGCAGCCCATTCAGCCTTACGAATATCTACATCTGCATTGGAGGCTTGGGCTGTTTCTGCAGTCTTTTCTGCTTCTTGCTCCATCTTGTTGAGTACCTCAAAGGTATCACTGACTAGGGATTCACCCAAATTGGGGACCACATTTCCCTCGGCGTCAGCGTACTGAGGATACTCTTCTGCAGTGATGTCTTCAATCTCAACCTCATCAATGTCGTTCAGTTCCTCATCACTGGTTGAGTCCACTGTTGGAGCATCCTTCACGATTTCATCGGGATTGAGTTTGAACATTTCAGCTATTTGCTCATCAGACAGGTCATGAATTATCTCCCCTTCTTCAGGGGTATAACTCACAGACCGTCTTACTATCCCTTGTAGGTCAAGAATCATAGTTAACTGAGTCTTGACCATTTGAAGGGGAGTAAAGTCAAACTCATCCCTCTGAAAGTTTGGATCTGTTTGATATAAACATTCAACACATAAATCATTAGTAATTAATCAAACAGACATACATTAACTTAACTTAATATATATAAACATTTAATACATTTGTTTTTCATTACATGATTCAAGTACAAAGTAAATAAACAAATAAAACATCTAATCAGTACTTTGATCCTGAATCTGTGGTGTGTCGCTCGGAGGAGCAGAAGTAGTGGATGACTGGTCTTGTCGACGTTTGGATCTGCGCTCCTGACCTGAGGCAGAGGCCGATGCAGCCGCATCCCCTCCTTCTGCCTCGTCATCATCATCGTGTCCTTCTGTCCTTCTCTTCTTCCGTCTCCTCATCATCATCATCTTCCTCATCATCATCCTCATCTTCATCATCATCATCTCCGTCGTCTCCGTCACCCTCCTTTAGCTTCAGGGGCTCATCCTTCGACCCCTTCAGCCTCAGCATGATCGTCTTGTTGGTCGACTCCAACTCCTCAATACGTTTGGCGGACTGAGCCTGAGTATCTTGGAGTTGGGCCACCTCAACTCTCTGCTGGTCTATGACCCGAGCTTGCTCTGCCAATTGCTGAGATTGGGCAGCAGCCAAGTCGGTCAGTCTGCGGATCTGGGCCGCCTTCTCCTCGTCAGCAGCAAGCAGACGCATAACCATACGGTTTAGCGCTGAGAGCTGCTCCTCTACCCCAATGTGAGGTAGAGTGAATCCATGTACCTGTGAGGGCTGGGCTGACGGTCCAGCCTGATGTGTGGTGGTGGTGGCAGTGGCTGTGGTGAATATGGGTCGGTGAGCTGATGGTGGTGAAGTGGGGGGGGTGGGTAGGTAGTGGTGGTGGGTGGTGGGGGGGTAAAGGCTGGGTGGTGTGGTGATGGGTGGAATCTCAGTAGTGGTGGTGGTGGTGGCTGTGGTGGTAGAAGTGGTAGTCACGAAGGTCAAACGACGCTTCTTCTTCTTCAACCCATGTGGTTGAGCCATCCGCTTCCTCCTGGTCCCGGAGGAAGTAGATGCTCCCCTGCAACTCTGCTCCCTGACCCCGGAATGTAGTTGGGGTCAGTATCTCTCTCGCCGGGAGTCCCTTGGGTGCTCACCAACCACCTTTAGCCCGTGGTCTGTGGGAACGACTTTGCTTCCCACAGTCCTGGTGAGGGGCTCCCGTCTGACTCTCCTCCTCAATGTCACCAGCGACAAACTCCTGATGGAAGCCGGCCATCTCTGACCTCTCCGGCAGTGGCTGACCCCGGGGGAATAATCTCTGTATCTGTGCCTCTAGATGGGCAGGCATGTCATCCCCGGCATCGCCACTATCATCATCATCAGAGTCTGTCTCTGTATAGCATGTGCTCCACGTCTGAGTCACTGTCTCGTGGCGCCACTTCCTCTTCGCTGGCGCCACATAATCAACCCGGGCCAGATGCCCAAACAGCCTCCTGACAGGGGGCTTCACCTGCTTCCCCCTGTAGACCTTCATCCTGCCAAGAGTCGTGGTCCATGACCTCGAGGATAACAGCATCCTCCTTCTCCTTCGGTAGGGAAGGAAGCTTCTGATCAATGATCATCTGTAAGAATCTAGGGTACATACAGAAGCCTTCCTTCCCTTCCCCTCGAGGTTCTCCACCAGATAACTGAATATCATCCTCGAGAAGCTGAACGGATGGTTCAGCACCAACGCTGCGTAAGCGTTCTGGATCTGGTCCGAGAGCTCATCAAATCCACCCTTCCGTGATGCTATACACTTCAGCAGCACGTGCGCCAAGTACTTAAACTGGGGACAGAGGTTACTCTTGTTGAGTACCCCCCCATTAATGTCCCCAGAGTACTTGGCTCTCATGAAGCATCCACGGACAGTGAGGGGGTGTAAACGTGTGGGACACTCAGCATCGTCCCCAAACTGAAGTACTATCCTCAGATCCTCCTCAGAAACAGTGATAGCCTCACCGAAGATCGAGCTCCTGATGCAGTGAGGCTCGGTGGATCTGTCTACCGATGCGCCATCCCAAAAGGCCTGCTGCACTGATCTGTACGGTGTGCAGGGAGTAGATATAGCATACGCGATCCTGGATCTCTCTTGAAGAAAAGTAATAATGCCAGAAAGTCGGCGGCTGCATTCCTGGAAGTCAAGTCCAGGTGAGCACATATGTTGTGCTTAGTGCTCATATTCCATCTACTCGCCATCTGTAACACATAATAACATAAACGTTAGTTTCGTTGGCTAAGAGTATAAAGCAACACTTAAACTTTGAATAAATTATCTGTCATGCGATGGGGATGTACGACTGAAGACAGTCGTGCGACTGAATCATGCGATTGAGGTTCAGACGTGCGATTGACCTCATACGCACGACTGAGTGTGCGACTGAACTCATGCGCATGAACTCTTATGCGTTACACCAGTCGTGCGACTGAGTCTCATTCGCATGGTTCAGTCGTGCGATTAAGTGATTCGCACCCTTCAGTCGTGCGACTGAAGTTCATCAGACGACCAGTCGTCTGTCTCATTTGTTCAGTCGTCCAAGATCAAATCTACGCAGAACAAGTTTAATCATTCAATTAACCGGTTCTTTAGTGTCGCCTACTCTTCCCTAATAACCTATTTTAACCAATTTTAACATATTACTTTAGTTTTAATAGGTTATTAGGGTTTGAAGTTTCGGGTTCGCCTGTTACAGTCGTATTCATCATTAGGGTTTCATTCTGTCTGATTTCGATGGAATAGACTTCAATATACCTGTAATATGATGAGCGAACGTTAGAATCACAGAATCAGCTAGAAAAATCAAACAGAGAAAATTGGGCAGAGTAACGGTACTATATGCGATTTAGGGGCGATTTTGCGAATGAGGAGTCTCTGCGACCGACTCCCCTCTATTTATATCCACCCTAGATCCAATCGTGCGACTGAGTTCATTCGCACCTTTCAGTCGTGCGAGTGGGACTCAGTCGTGCGATTGGGTCAGTCGCCCTTCTCCAGTCGTCCGACTGAAGTTCAGTCGTGCGACTGACTCACTCGTTCGCATTTAAGCATCCGATTGGACTAATCGTATGTTCCATTCGTGCGAATGGACTTCATTCGTATGGTTAGACCATACGTATGGTCCATTCGTGCGAATGGGTCATACTTGTTAATTTTCTGCTATTTTACCAATTTCCTTTAGTCTCTTTTATATTAATTAAATTAACGTTATGACCTTTTGATCATCTCAGACATGATCCTTTTAATCTAGAAAACACATTGATCACCTCAGACGTGATCCTTTTAACCACTTTGGTCACCTCAGACGTGACCCTTTTAAAAATACTTTGTCACCGCAGACGTGACTGATATAACTTTTCAAAGAACATATGGTCATCTCAGACATGACCCTTTTAGTGAGTTTATTCCTTCTGATTTTCCTGATGTAGTCCGACACTGACTCAAGTTAAAACTTAAAACAAACGAACTAATTTAAGAAGTTAAACTAATTACATAATCAGACATATTTTTGGCTTTTGTGAGAGATAAATCCAGAGATTGATATCTACGGGATTTGGATCGGGAGTAGATAGCTTCAACTTAGGTTGATCACATCTGGACCAATTCAATTTTTGGAATCATACAGGTAATTCAAATCATTTGGGATTCGTTATAAAACCTTTTGATGCTCAAGTTCTCGATGTTCATCCAGAGTCGTTAGCAACATAAGGAAATCATACTGAAACTCTTAGGTTTTCACATTGATTTGAACCTTTGAGAATGTAGCCACAATGATTGTCAGTATGTTTGTCCACTTAAATCCATACACAGACTTTCGACACAGACTGGTGACTATTTAGGTTTAATTATTTCAACTAACACTTGTGGATCCCACACTTATATGGTAATCAACATCCCTCAGGAGCTTTTGAGCGGTCTACGGGTATTATTACAAGAAGAGACTATTCTTAGAGCTTTCAAAGAGAAGCCTGTCCTCAGGTCAGTGCCATCGCACAGCAGAGAGGCGGCAAACAACAATGAATTCTAGAATATCTAGGTTATGCTTATCCTCAGGTCAGTGCCATCGCACAGCAGAGAGGCACATAACCTATCTCCTTGTTAGAGCAGCTTATTTTATTTTGCACAAAATGCACCAACAACATAAGTCATTAGCTTTATTGCATTTGTCTTTCATTTTTTTTCTTTGCTTTGCTCTAGTTATGGTCATCCGCACACATTTGTGGCGTTTAATTGCTCATTACCCCTTATTGGAATATTGTTGATTGTGTTAACCAGTGATAAGATGGACGCCCACAGTCAGTTGAACACTTTAGTTTTATCTTGAAATCACCAATCAGGTCTAGTTGTCTATTGTGTTGAATCTACCAACATATCATATATGGTCTAGCAGCCTCTAAGTCTACTTTCTTTGTGTCACCTTAGGAGTTGCCAGTTTTCTATCATCTTTCCTTTTGGTATTGCTTAGACTACACAGATTTATTACTTTGAACTTTTGCATATTACTAAAACTTAAATTTTAAAGTCCCTCTTGATTTGTTCCTGTGTACTATCATTTTCCAAAGGTATTGAATCGGTGTCACAGATACAATCTACCTTATTTCAGCTCTACTCCTTCTCCCTCATTTTTTTTTTTTTTTTTTTTTTTTATTGTTAACTTGCTGACATATTCTCCCCCTAAAATACTAAAATCATTTTGGTTTAATTATTTTAGGATTTTAATAAACAGCAAGAGAACATGAGTTTAAATAAATTAAAATCAAATAGACAAATCAAAATAAATAAAATAAAATTTAAGTACACGACATCGGACTACACATTTTCATCATCAGGAATTACCTCACTTTTCTTTTAACACCGTTGACCTCTAATAAATATTGAAAACGTGGTTTATCAAAAGCTTTAGTATAGAGGTCAGCGCGTTGAAAATCAGTATTAATTTTAACCACATCAATTAAGTTCTTTTCAAAACAATCCTTATGAAATGGTATTTAATACCGATGTGTTTGGTCTTAGGATGTTGGACCGGATTTTTAGTTACTGCAATTGCAGCAGAGTTATCAACAAAAATAGGAGTAGATGAGAATTTTAAACCGTAATCCCGCATTTGCTGTTGAATCCAGATGATTTGAGAACAGCAACTTGCAGCAGCAACATATTCGGCTTCACAGGTTGACAAGGCAACCGATGTCTGCTTCTTACACTGCCAGGTAACTAATCTTCTCCCAAAGAATTGACACCCTGCTGATGTAGACTTGTAGTTCATCTTGCAGCCCCCGTAATCCGAGTCACTATACGCGGTAAGCTCAAAGTCATCATCATGAGGGTACCACAGTCCAAGTGTAGGTGTACCCTTCAGATAACGAAAGATCCTCTTGACCCCAATCAGATGGTTGACCTTTGGTTTAGCCTGATATCTTGAGCATAGACATGTAGCATACATAATATCAGGTCTTGAGGCAGTGAGATACATGAGAGATCCGATCATTCCTCGGTACATGGTGGCATCTACTAGATCTCCATTATCATCCGGTGCTATATCATGATTAGTAGCAAGTGGAGTCCCAGCAGCAGAAGCATTCTCCATGTCAAAGCGACTGAGAATGTCTCCTACATACTTGGTCTGATGTAGAAAGATCCCATTAGGTGTTTGATCCACCTGTAACCCGAGAAAAAACTTCATCTCCCCCATGGCACTCATCTCAAATTCTTTCTTCATTACTGCTTCAAACTCTTTACATAACTCTTCGTTCTTTGACCCGAAGATTATGTCATCAACGTATATCTGTACAAGCAGTAGGTCGCCATCCTTTTCCTTAATAAACAGTGTACAGTCAATTACTCCCCTGCGAAAGCCGTGTTTCACAAGATGAGTTGAGAGTTTCTCATACCAAGCTCGAGGAGCTTGATGAAGCCCATATAAAGCTTTGTCAAGCTTGTAGACTCTATCCCGATGATAGGGATCTTCAAAACCCTCTGGTTGACTCACGTAGACTGTTTCTCTGATTTCCCCATGAAGGAATGCACTCTTTACATCTAATTGGTAGACTTTGATCTTCATGTACGATGCATAGGCAAGGAAGATACGAATCGCTTCCATCCTTGCCACGGGTGCAAACACCTCATTGTAGTCAATTCCCTCGACTTGGCGAAAACCTTGAACCACCAGTCGAGCTTTGTTCCTGATAATGACCCCTTGGTCATCCTTCTTGCATTTTAGTACCCATTTAGTGCCAATGACTTTAGCACCTTTAGGTTTATCAACCAGTGTCCATACACCTAACTTCTTAAACTGCAGAAGTTCTTCTTGCATGGCACTCACCCACGCCTCATCATTGAGTGCTTCACTGACATATTTTGGCTCAACCTGCGAGACAAAACATCGATAGGCACCATCATGAATGTAACCTTTCTCCATAACCGAGGCGTAATCAGCTGAGTACAACTGATTTCGGGTTTGTACTCCTGATCTGACATCTCCAATGACATTGTCAAGGGGATGATAAACATTTAGTCGTGATCCTGGAGTAGTAGGAACAGCTACCTTAGAGCCAAGATTATGAACATTTGGTTCTGCATCTGAGGTAGTTGGAGTTTGAGGTTCTGAAGTCGAAGGTGCATCACTCGTAGATGCTTGTGGACTTGCTGGTACTGGAACCTGTTCCTCCTGACTGTTCTGGTCATCTTCTTCAGCTTCATCTTCAGAGGAGGAGTCACTGTCGTTGACTACTCCCCCTGACTGAGTAGATGATTCTCCCTGTGTGCTAGATGGTGTATTCAGAATATCATACATCATCCTAGTTGCTAGCTCATCATCCGAGGGAGAGAGAGGTATGTTGAAGGATTTGAAGAATCCATCATAATCGAAGAAGTAGGCAGGTCCTTTGCCTGTAGGGAGTGTGGTATATCTCTGAACGTCGACATTACACCACACTTCTACAAGACCCGTTGAGTTATTGTAAACTCGCTTATTCGGTATGTTGTATCCTAGAAAGATTCCTTCATCTGCCTTCTCGCTGAATTTTCCTCCTGCGTCTTCTTCAGAAGTGTACATGGCGCGCCAAAAGGTTCAAGATACTCCAAATTCGGTTTCCGTCTTTGTAGTAGCTCATAACATGTCTTTCCGTGGCGCTTGACTATTAGGACTCGATTTAGTGTATAACATGCATTTGCTACTGCCTCATTCCAGAATTGGATAGGCAGTTTCGAGTCTTCTAGCATAGTCCGTGCAGTCTCTATCAAGCTTCTATTCTTCCTCTCAGCAACACCATTCATCTGAGGCGTGTATGCTGAAGTGAATTGATGAACAATCCCCTTTTCCTTGCAGTATGCCTCCATCCATTGATTCTTGAATTCGGTCCGTTGTCTGAGCGTACTTGTCTAACCTTTAGCTTGTAGAGAGATTCCAGAGTGGTGACTAATTCCTTGAATGACTCAAATGTTTCTGATTTGGATTTCAGAAACATTACCCAAGTGAACCTTGAGTAGTCATCAGTGACCACAAAACAGTACAGATCGCCTGCAATGCTCCTTGTACTGACTGGACCAAACAGATCCATGTGAAGAAGTTCAAGAGGAAGTTCTATTGAATGAACTTTCTTTTCCTTATGAGACTTCTTTGTCTGTTTGCCTTTCTTGCAAGCTACACAAAAGTCAGGAAGTTGGAAGTTCTTGACATTTACTCCTCTCACTAAGTCCTTCTGAATCAAGTGATTCATCTTCCTTTGACTAATGTGTCCCATTCTCCTATGCCAGGAGATTGAGTCCTTCTCAGTAGCTTTTGATAGAAAGCACTGCACCTCTTGATCCGTTGGAGCAGCTGTTGACAGATCCAAGACATATAGATCCTTATATCTTGAAGCAGTCATCAGAACTTGATCCTCTGGAATCATATAGTCTTTCTTCAGCACGTAACACTTGTTGTTGTCGAAGATGACTTTAAACCCTTTATCGCAGATTTGGGAAACAGAAAGCAAGTTATTTTGAAGTTGTTGAACGTAGTTCACCTTATCAAACTTCACACTTCTGATTTCCCACTTCTCCTGTGCTGTGATGTATCCTCCCTTGTTTCCTGCAAAGGAAACATGCCCTCCTTTTATTTGTTTGACATTTGATAAAAGGGCTCTATTTCCTGTCATGTGCCTGGATGCTCCGCTGTCTATAATCCACGTGTTAGTCTCAGCGCTATATCGAACACCCTGCACATATCAAGTAAATGTATTAGTTTAGGTTAGGAACCCAAGCCTTTACTGTCTTGGGTTTCCCAGAGGCATCACACATCATAAACTCTACCCATTGACCTTTAGAAGGTGAGGGTAACTCAGATTCCTTCTTGTCATCAGTATCAGTCACACAGGTAGTCTTCTCTTTCCATAAGCCAGATTTGTGCAATGCCTGTTATGATAAACAGTCGTCTGGCTTACAGGTTGACTTTAGGTTCACTAGATCTTCTAGGTGGAGTTAGAGAACTCCTCTTAGAAGACCTAGGTCTAGAGTCCTGAAGATCAATTTCTTCCTAGGTGTCTGATAGAAAGGACAAAAGAAGCAATATGTCCACATTCTCCACAGTTGTAGCACATCTGCTATCAACCTTATAGTTGACTTTCTTTGTGGAGAAATGCGTGACACTTTAGTAACATCAATTACCTTAGGTTTTGACTCTTGTATGTTTGATGTTTTCTCTGGTTTAACAAATTTAACTGTTGTAACCTTTTTAATTTGTTCAACCTTTTGGTTAACTGGTTTTTGACTTATAGCATGTGAAAAATTAACGTTTGAAGTCCTTTTGGGTTCTGATTTGACTCTGTTTGACCCTGACTTTAAGTTAACTTTTTCAAATTCATTTTCCAGATTAACACAAGGCAATTTACCCTTTGCCTTTGAAGTGGCCTCCTTTTGTTTCTGTCCAGATTCAGTAGATGAACATGATGTGTCTGGATCAGTAACAAGAGGAGTGGTCACCACATGATCCTTGATGGGTTGTTGTTTACTGGTTAGACTTGGTGTTCATCAAGGTCTCAGGTGGTGGTGGAACCACTTTGTATCCTAATCCCTCCCCATTATTTCTTTCTCTCACTAAGTGTTGAACTATGTGTGATGAACTAGTCCAACTATGCAGTTTCTGTTTTAAGGAATTAACTTCTACTTCTAGAACTGCCTTTTGTTTCTTAGTGTCCTCTAGGGAGTTTAGATAGTACCTAATGTCATTTGATTGATTAAAGGCAACTACTTCGGTTTCCCTAAGTTGCTTAGTCAATAGGTCTATCTTTTCCTAATAACTATGCTCATTTTGTTTTAGAACTCTATTGGCCTCAGTGCATAGTTGTAAGTCCTTTACTAAGTTATCATTGTGATCTAATAACCTAGCAAATTTTTCATCAATGCTATTCCTAAAACATGATCACAGTTAGAACAAGCATGATTATTAAAACAATTGGTCAGTTGTACTTACCTGTGTTGTTTCAGAAGAGTTAGCCATCAACGCAGCATCAGACGTCTCTGGTTCTGGTGATTCTGACTTTTCTGAATCTGACTTGGAAGTTTCCTCCTTTGGAGTGTAACTGACTTCAGCTGCAGTTGTTTCTTCACTGTGTGACATTGCTATATCAACTGCTAAATCACCTTCACTCGCAGAATCATCATCAATATCTTCAACACTGGCAATGTTAGATTCTGGGTTGACAAATCTAAAACTCCAGTCCTGTCCTTCATCATCATGAGCGGTCAAGGCTTTTGGGTCCTTGTTTGATGAAGTAGAACTAGAGGCTTGCTTGTCTTGGTGAGTAAAGGATGAGAACGGGTTCCATTACCCGTCTTCTTTGGTTGACACATTCCCTCTTGAAGTGCCCTTTCTCTCCACAGTTGAAGCAAGTCACCTTGCTCTTGTCAAAACCAAATGTGGTGTCCTTAGTAGCTATCAGATTCTGTCCAGTCTTTTAACAAACTTCTTCGCCCTTCGGACAGCACTAGCTAAGGCCCACATTATATCCATCCTTTCCAGCTCCATTTCATCTACCTGCTCGTAGTCTTCATCAGCCAAATGACAGTTTCCAATCTTCCCAGCTACAAGTCCATCATATGAGTGAACTACTGCGGCGAGAAGATCCATATGCTCTCGTGCTACTTCTACAGTCACATTACCGAGATTCTCGGTCTTCAATTAGTAGCACTTGCTTCTGATCCAATATAATGGGTACATGATGACCCTGACGTGTCTGATCCAGAAGTAGAAGCATGTGAAGGACCTGACGAGCTAGACACAAATGCTGTCTGGAGAGGTGCTCCAGATGTCTTAGCTTGAGGCGTGGCATTGTATAAAGCTGGGTTTTGTGTATATGATGACTTCTGTGCTCTATACTTCATCCTTAGTGCTTCTTCACGCAGTCTAAGAATAAAGTCATTTATATCCAGCTTTATAAGTATACCATTCTGTCTAAGATTAGACACGAATGAAGCCCACTTATCAGGCAATCCATCAGCGAAGTTGCTTACTTTTTCTTCCATAGTTGTTTCCACTCCATGTGTATGCAACTCGCTCATCAAATGGTAGAATCTGTCTATGACTTCATCTAAACCCTCGTTACCAATTGATGAGAAGTTATCGAATTCCTTCTTTAACTCCTTTGCTTTGATTGCCTTTAACGATGCATTCCCATCATACCTTTTCTCTAGCTCATCCCACAGTTTCTTGGACTGCTTGTTCTCTGAGTACTGGTGGAATATATCTTTGGGGATCGACTGAGTTATCATTGCATAAACTCTTTTCTCAGCATTATACTTTACTTTCTGAGCATCAGTCATCCCACTCAACGTTAGTTTCACTCCATCTCTCCCACCGGTGTACTATACCCTACTTCGATAGCTTCCCACAGATTAGGATCTACTCCATTGAGGTAGATCTCAAAACGTTGTTTCCAGTGAGGAAACTCATCTAACGTCAAGAGCTTTGGTGGTTTATTGTGAATACCCACCTCACTCTCAAGCAGCAGCAGGTTCTGTATTCTTGAGTCCTTCCCCGCAGTAAAGGCTGACATCTGATCTTCCATGGTTACTAAACTTAGAGTCTAATCAAATCAACTTTAACTGGTGCGACTGAAGAATGCGAATGATCCTCTCGTGCGAATGAACTCTGCGATTGGTCCAACCGTGCGACTGAACAGGGCGAATGATTCAGTCGTGCGAATGAATCTGGTTCGTGTGAGCTATGCGAACGAAAGGGTTCAGTCGTCCGAATGAAGGTGCGACTAGGTCCAGTCGTGCGAATGAAACTGCGAATGAGTCTAGTCGTGCGAATGAGTCACTCGTGCGACTGAAGCTGCTGTTTTGCGAAAATTTCTAGGTTTGACGGGTTTCAGCCGTAAAAATTCGAAATTTTGCAAGTCCAAATCGTCTAGTCCGTAGTCCGTAGAAACTGAACTTCAATGAGCAGGGAACGTCCAAGATCACTTTTGATGCAAAAGATTGCGTTTTTCGTGCAAAAACACAAACTTTTATGCAATCTTGATTGAATCAACACGAAATCAAGAGCCAAAGCTCTGATACCACTTGTTAGGACCTGGTATTTGAACGAAATACCGAGTGATTGCGTGTTAAACCAACTCAAATAGTGCGGAATCCTATTTGATTGGCGATCCAATCAGTGAGAACACACGATGAATCAATCAAGAATTGATCTCAACGTCAGAAATCGATTAGGAACCGATCTGATGTGTTCTATGAACTTGGAGAACGATTTGGGAGGCTTCTGGACGGCTAGGGTACGTCTGGAGTCGTAATGGGATGAATGCTTACGTTTTCCCACGAATTGGGTCTATTTATAGGTTAGTGTATTTCAATCGTGCGACTGGGCCATAAGTATGGTTCAGTCGTGCGATTGAACCATGCGGTTGATTCATCCGCACGACTAAGTGTTCAGTCGTGCGATTGAGTCAATCTTATGTGTCAATCATACGACTGATCCAGTCTCCTGGTTCAGTCGTGCGATTGAGTCAATCGTATGAAGTTATTCATGCGTGTGGTCCATTCGCATGGGCCATCCGCATGAGAACTTCATTAAGTTAAGTTTGAATGTTCTATTTAATATAACTTAATGTGCAATCATTCAAACATTCATAAACCCAATCAATTCAATCACAACTCATTAATGAAATATTAAACATTACAAGTAACAACCAATTCATATCATTTCATTAATCAATTACAATTACATCAAAATCAGACAGACAAGTTCATTACATTACAAATCATGATCTAGGGACATACATGTATCAACATCTCTAGTCAACTTCAAGAGTTATCCGAGAAGGGCTTCATCCGTCCAAGTTCTTCGCCTTGGGGTGCACCTGTTCTGTTCGTGAAGAAGAAAGATGGAACGTTTCGTATGTGCATCGATTATCGTGAGCTTAACAAGCTTACCATCAAGAACCGTTATCCTCTTCCTCGTATTGATGATTTGTTTGACCAACTTCAAGGAGCTGCTATCTTCTCGAAGATCGATTTACGTTCTGGCTATCATCAATTGCGAGTCCATGATGATGATATCCCAAAGACCGCGTTCCGTACTCGATATGGGCACTATGAGTTTATGGTGATGCCTTTTGGTTTAACCAATGCTCCTGCTGTCTTCATGGATCTCATGAACCGAGTATGCAAGCCTTATCTAGACAAGTTTGTGATCGTCTTCATTGATGACATACTTATCTATTCCAAGTCCAATACCGATCATGAACTGCATTTGAGATTGGTTCTTGAGTTGTTAAAGAAAGAGCAATTGTACGCGAAGTTCTCGAAGTGTGATTTCTGGCTCGAGGAAGTTCAATTTCTAGGACACGTGGTGAATAGCCAAGGAATTCACGTTGATCCTGCAAAGGTGGAAGCTGTGAAGAATTGGTGTGTTCCTACAACTCCTACCGAAGTTCGTTCTTTTCTTGGTCTTGCTGGTTATTATCGGCGATTCATTGCCAACTTCTCGAGGATCGCGAAACCGCTCACTACCTTGACACAAAAGAATAAACCATTCGAGTGGGGTCCCGAGCAAGAAGAAGCTTTTGAGGCGTTAAAGCACAAGTTGTGCAATGCTCCTATCTTGACCCTACCCGATGGAAATGACGATTTCACCGTGTATTGTGATGCATCAAAACAAGGCCTTGGCTGTGTTCTCATGCAACGAGGGAAGGTTATAGCTTATGCATCGAGACAATTGAAGGTTCACGAAGTGAATTACACAACACACGATCTTGAGCTTGGTGCTGTTGTCTTTGCTTTGAAGATTTGGAGACACTACTTGTATGGTACGCAATGTATAGTCTACACCGATCACAAAAGCCTTCAACACGTTTTCAATCAAAAAGATCTCAATATGAGACAACGTCGTTGGGTGGAGTTGATTAGTGATTATGATTGTGACATTCGTTACCATCCTGGTAAAGCAAACGTTGTAGCCGATGCACTAAGTCGAAAGATTCACAACAAGATGATCTCATTCCAAGAAATTCGCGATCGACGCCAATGGTTTGACACTTTGGGTGAGTTCGATACTGAGATCCGACTTGATGTCAACGAGACCACCGTACTGCTACAAACCTGAGGATAGATAGTGACATCGAGTCTAGTATCCGGGAGGCTCAACAAATGGTGCAACGAGAAGGAAGAATGAAGGAGGAATTGGAGCATAATCTTCTAACTCAATTGGAAACGAAACCCAATGGATTGATGTACTTTGCAAATCGAATTTGGGTTCCAAATCGCGATAACCTCCGTACCTTCATCATGAACGAAGCTCATCAAACTCGTTATTCTATTCATCCTGGCTCCGATAAGATGTATATGGACCTACGTGGTTAATATTGGTGGCCTGGAATGAAGAAAGACATAGCGACTTATGTAGCTAAGTGTCTCACGTGTACGAAGGTTAAAGCCGAACATCAACGTCCAAGTGGATTACTTGAGCAACCCGAGATTCCTATGTGGAAATGGGAACACATATCCATGGACTTCATAACTAAGCTACCCCGAACCTCTCGAGGACATGATAGTATATGGGTAATTGTTGACCGATTGACCAAGTCAGCACATTTTATACCTATACGTGACACTTACAAGACATCAAAGTTAGCGCGTATATACGTTGATGAGATTGTAAGTCGTCATGGGGTACCTCTGCACATCATATCCGACCGAGATGCTTGCTTCACTTCACACTTTTGGTCGTCTATGCAAGAACTCTTGGGTACACAACTAGATCTAAGCACGGCTTACCATCCTCAAACCGATGGTCAAACCGAGCGAACGATCCAAACCTTGGAGGATTTGCTACGCCTTTGTGTTCTTGACTTTGGTGGCGATTGGGATACGCGTCTACCGCTTGCGGAATTTTCGTATAACAATAGTTACCACTCGAGTATCAAGATGGCACCGTTCGAAGCACTTTATGGTCGAAAATGTCGTTCACCGATCTGTTGGACCGACATTGGTGAAAACTTCATCACTGGTCCTGAACTTATACAAGAGACGACCGATAAAGTTTCTATCATTCGCAAGAACCTTGAAGTGGCGAGAAGTCGTCAAAAGAGCTATGCTGACAAGCGACGTAAGCCATTGGAATTCCAAGTTGGGGAGATGGTTCTTCTTAAGGTTTCACCGTGGAAAGGTGTGGTTCGCTTTGGAAAGAAGGGCAAACTGGCTCCAAGATTTGTAGGGCCTTTCAAAATCCTGAGAAGGATTGGGAAAGTGGCTTTTTGACAGGATCAGCGATCACAAGTTTGAGGTATAATAGTGTAATGCAGCGGAATGAAGAGATGAATTAGTCAAGTTATAGCAAGAGAATGTTATTTGTAACAAATACGAGAGAATATTTTCTGTGATTTGGAATGTTTCAATAATGCTCAATATTATTGCTCAATCATTCATATTTACAATAAGGTTGGCACTCCTTATATAGAGTGCAATTACTGCTGTAATCACGGGGTGGTGATTACTAGCAGATTTAATACAAAAATAACTACTTCTTAACAAACTACTGAAATGTTCACAACTACTGAGAACATGTCAGAGTGTTAAGTATAAAACATGAAACTACTGAAAAAGAAAACTACTGATACTACAACGACTGAAGAACAAACTCTTCAGTCGTTTTACAAAACTACTGAAAATAGAAAATAAAAACTACTGAAAGCAAACCGTCACAACTACTGAAGAAGTCCTCTTCAGCTGTTGTGACAACATCTTCAGACTTTGTCCTCAGCACTTGTGTCTTCAGACTTTGTCTTCAGCACTTGTGTCTTCAGACTTTGTCTTCAGCACTTGTGTCTTTAGACTTTGTCTTCAGTACTTGTGTCTTCAGACTTTGTCTTCAGATGTTGTCTTCAGCTGATGTGGACTTCAGTAGTTGTTGTGACGTCTGTGGGACTTAAAGGTTTTCTGATCCGGCTCATTGGTTCTTTTGGTCCAACAAAGAGCTGTTCCCCCATCCATGAAACTTACTTCCCATGTATGAGCCTGTAGGATTCTCTGGTGTATGCTCTGAGAAACATAATTTGTTCTTCCATAGTGAGATTCTCTGGTTCACCATCGAATAATCCTTCACGCCCATACAGCTCTGAGATGTATTTGGCCTGTTTGCCATTTTTGAGCTCAACCGTTGTGATTTGTCTGTAGGCAAACTCATCAGGATGATTACCTTCGAGTAACAGACTGAGCTCATTCTGTTTGAAGTTCTCAAGCTTCTTGTAGACTAGCCCCTTCTTGATCACTCTGTTCTCTAACATCTTTTGGGGAGGCTGTTTAGTCTCATAAGCTTTCTTGAAGTCTTCAACAATCTCCCAGGGTGATACTACAAGGACCACTGTGATCTCTTCATCTACGATCCTCTTTATCTGGCCCTTGTAGCGTGCAGGAATATCCTTCTTCACAATTCTGTGAGCCACCCTAGGATCAGGCCACATCCTCACCTTTTCTTTCTGATATTGAAATGTGTTGGCGAGGGTGTACAGTCTCAAAGCTTCTTTCTTCATACTTATTATTGATGAGGAGGCAGCATAAGTTTTATCTATACTTTTTAGCATCTCCTCATCATGAAGCCTTTGCATTTGCTCTTCTTCAATCTTTACCCTCACAGTTTCCATCTGTGAGGTGGGAGTGATGGGCATAGGTTTGGCTTTGGGTAAAGTTAGGACTGCAGAAAGAGGCAGCCTATCTTCCTCCTCATCATCCTCTTCTTCTTCTTCTTCTAGCCTCAACATCCTTCTCTTCTTCTTCTTGGATGCATCATCGGCTGTTGGTTTTGAGGGTAAAGGAGTTGGTTTAATGGGTTGTGGTAGTGGTGATTTTGAAGTTGTGGGTTTTGCAGGTTGTTCTAGCATTTTTGTAATGAGTGAGGCTTTGGAGTATTTTGCTAGTTCATTTCTTTTTCCAGCCCCTGCTTCATTTAAGGCTTCAATCACTAATCCTTTGTGTATGCTTCAGACGTACAGATCTTGGTGGTTATAGCCAAGATACTGTCCCTGGTCCATGACTTAATCTCTATCAATGATCTTCCAAGATACTTAGCAATAAATCTGATCATGATCTCCAGTCTTTCTCTTTCTAGCACATCATAGCTTGCCCATCTTGAGTTAATTTCTTCAACTTCAAGTCTTCTAATCTCTGAGTCAAGCTGTGCAGTGTCAAACCCTTGTCTGTATAGTTGGTCAATAATGGAGTCCATAGATTTGCTATGTGTAGCATCCGCCATTTTGACCATCTCATCAAGCTGGAGTTCTTTTTCTTTCCTTTCTATCTTCCTCTTCTTGTATGTGATGTGAAAGTCTTTGTGACTTTCACTCACTTGATCAGTGTCAGCTCCCTTCACATACTCTTTCTCCTTCTCAGTCTCTTTCTCAACAACCTCTTCTTCCTCCTGGTCTTCTCTATCAGTATGCGCTTCCCTTTGTCTTTTACTGACTGACTCTCCCCCTTTTTGGTTGCATTGGTTGCAAGGGTTTGAGTAGTAGAAAGGCTTGTGCTCATAATCTCTCCACTAGTGGCTGTAGAATTGAGGGAAGTTTGTCATCCAAGGTTTTGATCACAATGTCTGTGATCATTGGGGTGATGAGAGGTAGGGATTTTTGGAATATAGCAGCTGTTTGCTCAGAGGGGTTCTGTCCCTGAGAAACAGTGCCAGAAGGAGAGGCTGGTGGATTGATTGTTTGTAGTGGCTGAGTGTTTAGGAGACCTTCAGGTGAAGGTGCCATCTGTGGGTGTATGGTGGTATCAGATGGACTTGCTTCTTGAGAGAATTGGTCAAGTAGTCTTTGTAGTCTACTGACTTCTTCCTCAAGAATTGTGTTCTGGGCTAGAACATCATAAAAGAAGCCCAGGTCATCATCAGCAGATGCTGAATCACCTGACCTCTTGCTAGTAGCAAGATGTACATGCTCTGGGTGTAGACCAGATGTAGCATGTGCCCCTTTTTCTTGGAACTGGGGACTTCCAGCCTCAGGACGATGTCCTTCATCAGCTGTTGCCTCTAATGAGGTCTTAGCCATGTTACCAGCCTCAGTCTGATCATGTGCTGATGCAGAAGAGGTGGCAGCCTCATTAGATATTCTTGTCTCCGTATCTACACTAGGAGACTGAACATTTAAACCCCTGTGCTGTGGGTTGTCAGAAGCATGTTGATCCTCTTCCTCCATATCTGTGGTTTTCCCTTTAAATGGTTGTCTGGGAGGAGGAGAGGCATGCAGCTGAGTCAGCACATTTGCAATTATAAGTGTTGGACTTTGGGGGGCATTTTCATTGGGAGATGGGGTATTATGCACCTGGGGAGAATGGTGAGTTTCAATGGCAATCTCCTCAAATGAGGAGGATTCCAGATTTGTGGGTACCCCTTTATTGGTTGCTTCAGGTTCCTTTTGAGAGGAATCCTGAGCGGCTGTGGCTGGTGAGTCTCTGATACTACTGGGGGGTTAACACCAGTGAGTATAGCCTGTCTTTGTGGTACAGGAGCATCTTCAGGTGACTCATCTTCCTGAATAGCTGTTTTGGTTCGTTTTGTTTTTGGTTTGGTGGGGACTTTGGATTTTGTGGTGGTGGCTGTGGGTTCCAGCTGCGTGGGTTTGCGCAGCTTGGCAGCCATTTTAAGTGATTGGTCAGAGTTGTGCCGGGAGTATACTTCAGGCAATACAGCCATAGCAGGGACTCCCAGGCCAACAAGTCCCTCAGCTTGAAGCTGGTTTTCAATTATGGCCATTATAAACCGAGGATATAGTATCCAACGGTTAGAAAGTTGTTTTTGAGCCATATCCTTGAGCTCTAAGAATAATATTTCAGAAAAATTTAAAGGTTGTTGCTCAAGGATAGAGTACAATACCTGTTGCCACCTTGTGGACATTTGATCCCATGATGAAGTCTTTGGAGCCAGGCAAACATTTACCATATGAAAGATAAGCCGTTCAGCATCCTGGAAATGTTTCTTCAATATGGTAGAGGCACTCAGATTGCCTTCATATCCATGGTGGGCAAAAGATAGATCAGTGGTGCCCTTTGGATAGCTGGTTGGGAAAGTGGCATCATCCAGGTTGAGGGTTTGTCGGAGAATCTCTGGATTGATAACCACCTTTTGGTTATGGACGAACGAATGAAGTGACTCTGTGTCATTCTCCTCAGAGACAAGAGTGACGTTTGTCCAGAATTGGCTAAGGGATTCGGCATATATGGTGGGGTTTATGAGGAAGGCTGTTTGGTAAGGTGACTGGACCATTAAATCAATGGCGTTATGAAACTTGGTCCAGAATGGTGATTTAGTGAGGTGAGCGACACAGTTGTGTCGAGGTTTTAGTTGCATGGTCGCCATGGATGAAGAGAGGGTACAGAGTTTTTGAACGTTAGGTTTGAGAGTGAAGGTAAGAAAAACTCTGGTGAGATAAGGGCTTTATAGGGTAGGGTTATGAACCGACTGAAGGTTTTTGGTGAGTCATCATTTGCTGAAACTGATGACGTGGCATCAACTTTTTGAGGTTGAAATGACTGACCGTATTGGTGTGATCATCAGTTGTTATAAAACAACTGAAGACTTGGTTTTAACTGTCAGACATTGAAACAGCTGAAGTCTTTGATTTTGTCTTCAGTAGTTATAAAACTACTGAGACAATTTCGACTTCAGGTGGTGAAACAACTGAGGACATGGTGTTTGTCATCAGTAGTTGTGTAACTACTGAAGACAGTGGTTTTGTCATCAGTTGATGTAAACAGCTGAAGACGTAGCGGTAGTCTTCAGTAGTTGTAAACTACTGAAGACATAGCTGTGGCTTCAGTTGTTTAGAAACAGCAGTTGGAAAAACAACTGAAGAGGAATTGCTCATCAGCTGTTGTCGTCAATTCTTAGCTTTTCAGCTGTTTCAGTCTGACCTCTACATTAAAATGTTTCATTGGTCATCAGTACTTATCTGCATTTCTGACATCAGCAGTTGTAGTTACATCAGCTGTTGTGATTTCATCAGCTGTTATAACTACATCAGCTGTTTTAACAAATGAAGTACTTATATATGACATGGTTACCAATGATCATCAGTATTTATTACTGAGATTATCAGTAGTTGTCATTTATTCTAGCTGCAGCATACCAAGCCTTAACACCAGGTTATGGAAGGTTGAACTATCCAAAGGCTTAGTAAAAATGTCTGCAAGCTCATCAGCACTAGGAACAAATTTTGGATCAATCAGACCTTTTTCAAAACAATCTCTAATAAAGTGATGTCTGATTTCAATATGTTTAGTCCTAGAGTGCTGGACAGGATTCTTGACAATACAAAGAGCTGAAGAACTGTCCATTAACAATGGAGTCTTAGTCTCAGTTATGCCATAATCCAATAATTGGTTTTGAAGCCATAATACCTGAGATGTACAACTTGCAGCAGCTATGTACTCGGCTTCAGCAGTTGATGTAGCAACTGAAGTTTGTTTCTTACTCTGCCAAGAAATCAAACAGTTGCCTAGGAATTGGCATCCACCAGAAGTTGATTTCCTGGTCAATTTACACCCTGCATAGTCACTGTCAGAAAAAGCAACTAATTTACCAGAATGTCTAGTAGAATACCATAAACCTAGAGATGGAGTGCCTTGCAAATATCTAAAGATCCTCTTGACTGCAATCAAATGAGACTCCTTAGGTGCAGCCTGAAATCTAGCACAAACACATGTAGCAAACATAATATCTGGTCTAGAAGCTGTTAGGTACATCAAGGACCCAATCATACATCTGTAAAGTGTTTCATCAACCACTTTACCTTTCTGATCTGTATCCAGTTGTGTGGTGTTGCACATGGGAGTAGAACAGGGTTTACAATTTTGCAAATCAAATTTTTCCAAAAGATTTTTTGTATATTTGGACTGATGAATGAAAATTCCATCAGCCTTTTGTTTGATTTGCAAACCCAGAAAAAATTGTAATTCCCCCATTGCACTCATTTCAAACTTTTGTTGCATCAGCTTTGTAAAGTCATCACACAACTGTGGATCAGAGGATGCAAAAATAATATCATCTACATAAATTTGAACAAGTAGATTATGCTGCCCTGCTTTCTTAATGAATAAAGTTTTATCTATGGTGCCTCTAGTAAAATTTTTTTAAGAAGAAAGTTTGATAATGTCTCATACCAGGCCCTAGGAGCTTGTTTCAACCCATAAAGAGCCTTATCAAGCTTATACACCCAATTAGGATGTTTGTTGTCCTCAAAACCTGGTGGTTGACATACATAAACCTCTTCTTTAATTTTCCCATATAAAAATGCACTTTTGACATCCATTTGAAAAACTTTAAGATTTTGATAAGCAGCATAAGCTAAAAACAATCGAATTGCTTCCAGTCTGGCTACAGGAGCAAAGGTTTCATCATAATCAATACCTTCTTCTTGTGCAAACCCCTGAACCACCAGTCTGGCCTTGTTCTTAACAATAAGCCCATTTTCATCAGTCTTATTCCTAAACACCCATTTAGTGCCTATTGCACACTTACCTGGAGGTAGAGGAACAAGTTCCCACACTTGCTGTTTCTTGAACTGAAGAAGCTCAAGCTGCATGGCATCAACCCATCCATTGTCTTTTAATGCAATGTGATAATTCTTTGGCTCTTGCTGACTGATGAAGAGAGCATAGAAGCAGAAATTTGACAATTGACTTCTTGTTGATACACCAGCAGTGATATCACCAATGATTTGAGACATAGGGTGATTCTTCAGATCTTGATACACAATGAGATCAGTGCAAGTGTTTGTAGCAGGCTCAGCAGCAACAGATGGTGATGGTGAAGAATTTCCTTGAAACCAATCAGTTGATGGTAGTTCAAAGGAAGTTGAAGTTGTAGAAATCTCATCAGCATTTGTTGTGGATTGTGCTGCTGGAGCTGCAGGAACATCAGGTCTAGCTGAATCAGGCAGTTGATCAGTAAATCTGAAGAGGTGAGTACTGCTATCATCATCATCAGCACTAGCAGTACCACCAGGTGGAGAACTGTTGACATGAGCAACAGCTGGAGTTTGATGAGGAGCATATTGCAGTATGTCCAAATCAAATATCTCCACAGGATTTTGTGGAATCTTGTCCTTTGGAGATTCATTAAACTTAACATGTAGAGTCTCTTCAACTATCTTTGTTCTACAGTTGAAGACTCTGTATGCTTTGCAAGTTGATGAATAACCAACAAAATATCCTGCATCCACCTTAGAATCAAATTTCTGGAGTTGATCCCTTGTGTTGAGAATGAAACAAGGACATCCAAAAGCTCTAAAGAATGAAATTAGAGGGGCCAAATGATGAAGAACTTCATATGGAGTTTTCATCAACCTCTTATTCACTAGAGCTCTATTTTGGACATAACAAGCGGTATTGATAGCTTCAGCCCAAAAAGTCATTGGCAATCCAGAGTCAGCCAACATGGACCTTGCAGCTTCAATAAGGGTCCTGTTCTTTCTCTCCACTACTCCATTTTGTTCAGGAGTTCTTGGAATGCTAAAATGCCTCTTGATTCCCTTTGAGAGGAAGAACTCATCAAGTGTGTTGTTTCTAAACTCAGTTCCATTATCACTTCTAACACACTTGACTGAGAGGGAATACTGCTTCTCAACATACAACACAAAGTTGATAATCTTCTGAGGTGCTTCATCCTTTGAATGCAAGAAGAAAGTCCATACAAATCTAGAGTAATCATCCACAATTACTAGACAGTATTTCTTCTTAGCCATACTCATCACTCTCACAGGACCAAAGAGATCCATATGAAGAAGTTGTAAGCAGGCTGTGGACTTAGGTTCTTCTATGGAAGGAAATGAAACTTTGTGCTGTTTTCCTTTTAGACAAGCAGTGCAGTCATCTTCACATTTGAACTCCTTCATGGGCAATCCCCTTACTAAACCATGGGTAATCAGCTGATTTATGTTTTTGAGATTAACATGACTCAGCCTTCTATGCCATAGTGTAGATTCTTGAGGGGAAGCCTTGGAAAATAGGCAAGGATGGCCTTTTAGATCTATTTTCTTAGATAGATCTAAGGCATACACTCTACCAGTCCTGTTGGCCTTAAGGAGAGTGTGTTTATCCAACACCTTGTCAATCAAACTCAGAACTTTGGATGACAGAATCCGGCAGTTCTGACTTGTGAAAAGAGCAACATGGCCTTTGTCACACATTTGACTGACACTCAAGAGGTTGTACTTGAGATTTTCCACATGGTTAACATCATCAAACTTTATTTCCCCATTGGAAACAAAGCCTTTGCCGATGATGTAACCCTTTGCATCATTGCCAAAAGATACAAATCCCTTCTTTCCTTGAGAGTAGTCATTAAGAAGTGATCTGTTTCCTGTCATATGCATGGATCCTCCACTGTCTACATACCAGATGCCTCTGTGGCATGTTGAAGAACCCTGCAGAACAAAGCAAATTAGTTAGATTTTGAGACCCAAACCTTTTTGGTTTTGGGCCTATTCACATCAACAGATGGTGGACTAACAAGTTTGCTAGAAATAACAGCTTGAGAGGAAGAAGATGGTGGAAAAGAGGAATCCTTTGGCTTGGACCTCCTTTTCTGTGGATTCAACATAGGAGCATCTAATTGGTTGACTCTTCCCAATAGATGTTGAACCATCATAACCAGCTGTGTCTGATTTTGTGATAGAGCTTTCAGCTCTTCAGACACATTAGGACTGGAGTTTGATAAGTTCTTATGTTGCACCTTCTTCTTTTGAGCAACCTCAGCTGTTACCTGTTTAACCCCTTCCTTTTTGGATTTCTTTTTGGACTTGGGGATTACAGGATTTGATGTTGCTGGTACAAATGTGGCTTTAAACTCATTTTTCATTTTTACCATTTTCTCTTTAATTTCATCTTTATTTTTGAGTTTGGATCCTCTTTTGTACCAACAATCATCAGTGAGATGATTAAACAAACCACATACTTCACATGGTTTATTTTTCATCTTTTGTTGATCATCAACTAAAGAGGATGAAACTACTGAAGACTTGCTCTTCAGTACTTTGGAAGCACTATTTGCTTTCTTGGCTTCCTCTTTAGTAGTTTTCAAACTCTTTCTACTGACAGTTTTCTTCTTTTCAGTGCTGTCAGTAGTTGGAGCTTGAACTTCAGGAGTTAAATCTTGCTCTCCAGTCCTTTCAGGACTTTCTGACATAACTCCTGAGTTGACCAACTCTTTGATCATGTGAGTGTCAGCAATTGAACTATCAATATTAGCTGATAAGTTCTGAGAGGGCTTATTGCTGACTTCAACTTTTGATGATGCTTTATCAGAAAGTGAATCACATGATGAGGTGGATTGGTTATTGCTTTCTCCATCAGATTTCACCTCTACTCTTGGAGTAAAATCTGTAGGAGGAGCAGTGTGATTATAACCAATGCCAAACTTCACATTGGAAGCTGATTGCTTACTAAGAAGCATCTCAAAACCTTTGCATGATTTCACCCATCGATCACACTCTACTTGGGTGACTGCAAGGGTTTCTTTGAGACTTTTCTGGTCCTCCAGAATAACCTCTAGCTTAGCCTTTTCATCATTTAATTGGCATTTAAGCTTATAAATCTCATCATTTTTATTATTAATCACAGACTCATACTCAGCTTGTCTTTTGGAAATAGTTTTCTCAAACTCAAGTTTTTCATTTATTAATGCTACATTTGCCTCTCTAATAGAGACAAAAGCAGCAATGCAAGATTCAGAACATAACTTGGCTTTGGCCTCTGAAGATACCTGAGTTACCTGTGAAGATGATGCAGTTGAGCAGGAACCCTCAGTTGATTCCAGAGCCATAAGTGCCAGATTTCCAAAAGGACTATCACCACCATGTTGATCAGTACTTGTGAACAATTGTTCAGACATATCATCTGGCAAGCTACTCCAATCAACAACTTCTGGGGTGAAAAAGCTGTGTTGTTGAGGCTGAGAGGGTTGATGAGATGGTTGAGGTTCTGGAAGTGCATGAGGTTGTGGTACCATAGGAGCTTGAACTTGACCTGCTTGTGGCACGTAATAACACGGGTAAGGATAAGGCATTTGACCCTGAGGAACAAAATATGCAGGAGATTGTAGTTGAGACTGATGACTAGAATTGACAGGATGTTGCCCTTTGTTTTGTTGACTATTACTAGGAAAAGTCACAAAAGGTGCAGAGGAATTAGATCCAGATGATCTACATTCTCTAGCAAAGTGTCCAAGCCTTTGGCATCTGTGACACCTCAACTTACTCTTGTCAAAACCAACTCTGGTTTTGCCAGAGAGTCCTGGGAACTTTCTTCCAGTTCTTTTATAGAACTTCTGAGATCTGATATTTATCAAGGCCATTTGGCTCAAAATATCCATCTCTTCTAAGTCATCATCAGCAATCCCCTTAAGATCATCCATGATGAAACATAGATTGTCATTATTACACCCAGAAAATTGACTATCAACACTCACAAATGCTGAATCAGAAATATTTGAAGAGAAATCAATATGCTCATCATACTGGCATTCAGATGAAGCATATTCTGACTCATGACTAACCAGAGCAGTATTGCCTGGTACAAAGTCCTCAGTGAGCTTACCAGATGAAGACAGTTTTCTCTTTTGTTCTATCTCTCTCTCAAAAGTGAGTAGTTTCCCATGAAGTTGGGTGAGAGATAGTTTGTCCAAATTTGCACTGGAGCGTAGGACAATGGTATATGTGTCCCATCTCTCAGGCAGTGATCTGAGAAATCTGTTATTCATCTGAACATTAGTGTACTCATGTTTGACCATTTTCAATTCAGAGATCAAACAAGAGAACCGCTCAAACTGTTGAGTCAGTGTCTCACCCTTCCTATGAGAGAATGTCTCATATTGTTGGGCAAGGATCTCTCTATTATTTGCCAAGACCTCATCTGTTCCTCCAAATTGTTCTTTCAAGGCATTCCAGAGGTCATGGGCAGATTCATAGTGCATTAACCCAGAATAAATTTCATTTGGTAGCGCCATGGCTAGAATTCCATGAGCTTTTGCATCTATCTCAAATAGTTTCTTATCTTCATCTGAGTATTGATCCTTCCTCTTCGGAACCATTTGATTGGTTTCCGGGTTATTCACCATAGGCTTATGTGGACCATGTACCACCGATGTCCAACAACCTGAACTGTTAACAGACAGGTGATGGAGCATACGACGTTGCCATATGTTATACTCATTCCTAACCAGCATTGGAGGCTTGGTTGAGGAACCAGTATTGTGAGGATCATTGGAAGGAGTAGTCATTTTGACACCAAAAACAATTTTATTCAAGCAAAAATTTGATACACCACAACAAACTCAATGAAAACCGAGAATAAGTCTCAGGATGAATGATTAAAACACAGAAAATTCACTCTCTTTAACAGTTTCTTGCAAAAGGATACTAATTCACTCAAACTTGGATCTTGAAGAGCAGTTTCAATGATCAATTATTAGATCGATCAATGATTAACCTGCTCTGATACCATTTGACAGGATCAGCGATCACAAGTTTGAGGTATAATAGTGTAATGCAGCGGAATGAAGAGATGAATTAGTCAAGTTATAGCAAGAGAATGTTATTTGTAACAAATACGAGAGAATATTTTCTGTGATTTGGAATGTTTCAATAATGCTCAATATTATTGCTCAATCATTCATATTTACAATAAGGTTGGCACTCCTTATATAGAGTGCAATTACTGCTGTAATCACGGGGTGGTGATTACTAGCAGATTTAATACAAAAATAACTACTTCTTAACAAACTACTGAAATGTTCACAACTACTGAGAACATGTCAGAGTGTTAAGTATAAAACATGAAACTACTGAAAAAGAAAACTACTGATACTACAACGACTGAAGAACAAACTCTTCAGTCGTTTTACAAAACTACTGAAAATAGAAAATAAAAACTACTGAAAGCAAACCGTCACAACTACTGAAGAAGTCCTCTTCAGCTGTTGTGACAACATCTTCAGACTTTGTCCTCAGCACTTGTGTCTTCAGACTTTGTCTTCAGCACTTGTGTCTTCAGACTTTGTCTTCAGCACTTGTGTCTTTAGACTTTGTCTTCAGTACTTGTGTCTTCAGACTTTGTCTTCAGATGTTGTCTTCAGCTGATGTGGACTTCAGTAGTTGTTGTGACGTCTGTGGGACTTAAAGGTTTTCTGATCCGGCTCATTGGTTCTTTTGGTCCAACACTTATAAACTGGAACTACCTTCCGACCTTAGTGGAGTTCATCCTGTGTTCCACGTCTCAAATCTGAGAAAGTGTTTGGCCGACGAAAGTCTGTACGTCCCGTTGGAAGACATTCAGATTGACGAGTCATTACATTTTGTCGAGAAACCTGTTGAAATCATGGACCGTATAATGAAGAAGACGAGAACCACAACAACCCCAATCGTCAAGGTTCGTTGGGAGAATAAACGTGGCGCTGAATTTACTTGGGAACGTGAAGAACACATGAAGAAGAAATACCCGTTCTTATTTGTATAGTTTCATTTCTTTTAATTTCGGGACGAAATTTTTTTAAGTTGGGGAGACTGTAACATTCCGTATTATTGTTAACTAAAAGTTAACTTTCGTTTATTCTTATAGGGTTCGTCGTTGACATTTATAAAATTTATGAATTATGCATGCTTATTTCTTAATTTGTTTTGTTAAGTATTAAATAAAATATAATAATAATAATAATAATAATAATAATAATAATAATAATAATAATAATAATAATAATAATAATAATAATAATAATAATAATAATGGTAATAATAATACTAATAATAATAATAATAATAATAATAATAATAATAATAATAATAATAATAATAATAATTGTAATAAAATAATAATGATAATAAAGATAATAATAATAAGTTATAAAAGTTAACAAGTTAAAACTTAATTAAGTTCAACGGGGCCTAATTGTCAAATTAGAAACTTAAAATATTAAGTTTGGGCATAAAATAATAAGAATTCAAAGTTGGGGGACCATTTCTGTAATTAATTAAAAACACACCCAACCCACCGCCCAATTACCCGCTTTTCCGGCGAACTCGCCGGCCGGCCTCCGGCCAAGTCCGGCGAGGCCCCAAAACACCTCAAACCCCTTCGATTTCAACCCCAAACCGTTCCAAATCGTTTCGTGTACGTAATTCGAACTTGAATCTAGCCATTAATCACTTTTAATCATCGGTTATCAACCCGTTCGAAGAAGCAACCGAAGCACATTAAGGTCCATGACCGTTTGAGCATTAAACTCCAATTATAATCCAATTAACTGAACCAAATCGAACGTTTATCTGATTCTAACCGATTGCAATCATCAATTTCACCTGAAATAAACCTAAACATCTCATTCGATTCTCTCTGTCGATCACAAACTGCAACGTACTCGAACGCTATCTTCTGAACATCAAGAGTTGAAATTGATAAGGGGCTTTGGGTCTAGTTTGTCATACGAAGCTATACACAAGGTTAATTGAGTTATCATCAGCGTATACATCGCTTCTGCATTCCCTTCGACCGCGACTTGTTCATCGTTGGGTTCACCTTCAATTCGAATCTGTTCGGGTAAATTACATACATGTATATACTCGATTTATCATGGGGAACAAAAGCCCCATGATTACAGGCTTTTACATAAACGAATTGCTTGTCAATTTGGGGGAGAATCGAACTAGGGTTCATGAGGAATTGGGGTTTTCTTTTGTTTATGCTTTTAACCATTTAAAACCCAAATAAACCGCGGCTTAGAGCCTTGGTTCACTGGTTAAGACTCTGCACCCCTTAACATGAGGTCCCGGGTTCGAAACCCGGCGCCCTCATGTATTTTTTTTAAGGGTTTTATTAACCTTAACTAAATTATAGAAAATTTTAATATATATAAAAATTATTTTTATAAACTTTTAATGTTATTAAAGCCACCAAATATTTTCTGTTTTTTTTACAAATATATTTTGTTAATAAAAACATTTTAACGAAGATTGTTCATGAATAATTTCTAATAAAATGGATTTCAAATAATAACTAATAAATTATTGTTGGTTCAAAACGTTTCTTTCAAATTAATATTCTTAAATAGTACTTAATTCTTTTTGTTATAAAAATTTATTCAAACTTTACGAAACTTTCAAATTGTTATAAGTGTTTCTTTTCACATTTTTGTATAAAATATAGATATATATATATTTCTTTTAGATAATATTAATGATTTTATTTGTTAAATATGATTATTTAACAAGCCCCAAAATTCCACTTAAAACCCTAGACCACGTTAAAACGTTAAACTTATTATTATTCAACTTAAAACTTGCAAATATATATTTTTAGGTACCTTTTGAAGGATTGCGTGGGAACGTTATTATTATTTCTTATTAATCATCATTCTTAAACTTATTTGACCAAGTGAGTTTTCCTTGTCCCCTTTTTATAATTTCACACTTATTTGGGGTGAAACATGATGCTTATATAACATACACGTTTAAACATTTGAGACTTGTAATGCACATGCAATTCTACTTATTATTTGGTCATGGTTATATGTGTTTTGTAAGTGTTTATATGAGATACATAGTTTGTTTACAATCATTAACTATTGCTAGCCTGACGACGTCTTAGATCTTTGGGCCTGACAAGCCTATTTGGTGCTAAAGTCGAGGTATTGCCGACTCCTAGGGGCTGTACGCTTGTGCACTAGGGAACCAAATACACTTAGCCAATCTTTTATACTTGTAATCAAGTCGAGGTTTGGTTGTAACGATATGTGTTCTATAACCTTACTAGCTTATAACCCATGACATGAATTGCTACTTGTAATCTTATTATGTATGAAAACTTGGAAACTCACCAACTATTTTTAGTTGACTCTTTATTTTCATCATGTTTCAGGAAATCCCCAAGTTTAAAGTGGACATTTGAAGCTTGCAATAAAACTAGGACTTGGACCTAGTTAATTAAATAAAACATTATGTTATGTTTGAGCTATGTTGAACTTATTTCTTTTTGTGACTTATGGTTGTATTTCGTTTTAATACTTATGATAATTATATTTGCAATTTAAATATAGCGTTATGTGGCTGTGAACAATCTTAACCCTCACATCTCGACGTTTCCGCCGTCAAGGTTGGGGTGTGACACGAATCACATCCTCATCAAGACCAGCACTAGCCTCTTTCCCTGCTGTGAAACCCTCGTGTCTATGTTTTGTTCTTCGTTCAGGCTCAACAAAGTCAGTTTTCTTTTTAGACCTCCGTTCTTTCTCCACCCTTATTTCCTCTGCTTGTGTATCTATGTCTTCTTCGAAATCATAATCTTTCTCTTTTGCATATCTCTTTCTCTTCTTAGCTGCATCAGCTTGTTTCACCCTTGTTTCCTCAGCCCTTTTGTTTTCAGAGTCATCGACCCGTCTGATATAATTCCATCGTTCGGGTGGGTACATATTTTCCCAGAGATGGGTTATTTTACCACTGAAATCATGTCGGATAGCACAGCAATCAGCAAATATCCGAGGGTTCATCTGCACTAATCTCTTAACTTCACCATGTTTAGGAACATCAGGAACAAGATCATCAATAATCATCTGAATAAAGCGAGGATATAACAACCATTTATCCTTTTTCACCGCCATCACATTTTCTGCCATACACGCAAAGATCAATCTAGCAATGTTTGCTTTCTCCCCTTTACAACATATCACCATAGCTTTGGCCCAGTCAAGGTTAAGTCCATCAGATCCACCCTTACAGTGATCTAAGCACATAATAAAAACGTGAGCTATATATCTCCATTCTTTAGATAAAAAAGACTTTTTAATCTCCTTCCTCGAACCAAAAGCTGGTCCCTCATACCCCATTTGTCGGAAAGCTTGGAATACTTCAGATTCTGTCATATCAACTTCATCACCAGTATCATCTTCTAGTCTAAGAATCCTTGACACGCTCTCAGCAGTAATAGTTATATCATGATCAATCACTCTAGCTGTGATTCTCTGAACATCTCCTCCAGTGTTGTATTCTGCTGATCTCCAAAAGTCTCTAATATGAAGATCATAGATAGTGGGTGAGTGAGAGATAGCATATGCAATGGGTGATCTTTGGAGCCATCTAATACAGTCACGAAATCCGGCCGCCTTTGGAAGAGTATCGTCTAATATGGCAGTGATGTTATTCCTCTCATCAAACTTGAGATTCGCCATAATAACCTGAAAAGAACAACAAATAAATTTGAATAAGAAATACTGAAAATAAGAAAATAAGACAAAAACATAAGAAACAATCAGTTTCGGCAAGCGAAACAATAGTTTCGCTCAATAAGACATGATAGTTTCGCTGAATCAAAGACAGTTTCGACAAGAAAAACAAACAGTTTCGACGAGCGAAACTATAATTTCGCTCATAGAAACTTGTTATTTTCGCAGAACAAAAAGTAGTTTCGACAAGATTAGAATGAATCAAAGTAGTTTCGCAATTAGTTTCACCAAATATTAATTTAGTTTCGCTATTACAAATTAGTTTCGCTGACTCATGAAAATACAAGCGAAACTGTGTAAATTAAGGATCAGTCATTGCGAAATAAGAAAAGGTATGGCGAAACTGTTAAGTTCGCTCGGACAGCATAACTTTACAGTTTCGCTGAAAAGATATGAACTTTCGTTCAATTTCGCAGAGACTTCAGTAGTTTCGCTGAACGAACAGCGAAACCACCGAAGCGACATAATCCAGATTCCTTATGAATAGATGATTTAATCCAGATTAGAGAATGAATCAGTGTTCGAAACTCACATACGAAGAGAATATCACGAGAAACCAGTCCAAATAACAAACACAAATCAAAATCGCCGTTAATGAAACAGAAAAACCCTAAAATAGAAACTGAACGATGTCGCGAAATTATGAAAGAAATTTCGCAACAATGACTTATATAGCCAACAGTTTCGCTAACAGCGAAACTATAAATTCGTCTGGCGAATTTACAGTTTCGTCCAATGAAACTGTAATTTCGCTAGGAGATAATTGGTTAACAACTTATTAGCAAACCTAGCGAAATTGCAGTTTCGCTTTGCGAAACTGTTAGCGAAAGAATAATTTCGCACCTCTTTTTTATTATTAATTTTTATTATTTTTTATTTTTTTTATTTTTTATTTTTTTATTATTATTTTTTTTATATTTTTTTATTTTTTTTATTTATTTTATTCAAAGGAAGCACATCACATAATGAGATCTAAAATAATCAAAGATCACATTCTCTAAATATTTTAGAACATAAAGATGATAAAAAATCATCTACCAGTCATGAGATCATACTGAATACAAGATCTGATCACAATCTGCACAGAAACAACTGAAATTAGAACAAATCAATAACGATTGCTGATATAATTGTCCACTTAAACTCATGCCTTATCCTTTTTCAACAAATAGCTTATGATTCATTTAAGGTTCGATTAGATGCTTTAGAATGCTAAGACCCCACAATCATTTGGTAAAAACCCTCACCCAACCTCAGGATTTCTTGAATTATGAATCAATCTTCATAGAACAAGGTTTGTGCATTAGTGTGCAAATGATTATAAACAGAATATTTCATTCTGAGAGAAATTCATCGATAAGATGATTTGACATAATTATATCAAAATGGTGAGAGCTCCAGATCTATACTCACGTATAACAGAGGAGATAACCATTTGAACATGTGCTGATGAGAGCTCCAGGTCAGTACTATCGTACAGCAGAGGAGATCATCACTCCAGGTCAGTACTCACGTACAGCAGAGGAGATAAGCACAGACACAAGACATCTTGACACTAAATATACCAACAGAGGGTGATGTCATAACAAGGCAAAATAAACGAAAGATTCATTCTCAATCCAATTTTTGTCAGGACTCAGTTTTTGTGCAATCCAAAATGAATGAGTAAATCCAGACATTCTTAAGCATAAAGTTTAATTTAATCATAAAGCTGCTGTCTACTTCATTCATCAGGCTGAGTCTATCAAGCATATCGTCAAAGAATCTGATCCATTTCTTTTTATTTTAATGTGAAACAGAATCCAGTAACAATTACTATCATTTCTCATAGAATTACTGGTCATGTAAATAAAAATATTTAGAGAATATACAATCATTTCTCATCATGTTAAATCCGATCTCAGAATAATGATATTACTCCCCCAAATTTTTATTTTCATATTTCTATAATTATAAATGAATTTTAACTTAATTTTTTTATTATGTTTTTTTTTAATTTTTTTTAATTATTATCAAAGAAATAGAAAATGAAAATTTAAAAAGATATTAACCCAAGCATAGAAATCAATTCATAAAAACGAGGTTTATCAAAAGTTTTTGTGAAAAGATCAGCTTTTTGATTTTTTGTATCGATGGGAATAATATTAATGAAACCCTTCTCCTGAGCATCACGAATCGCATGAATTCGGGTTTCAATATGCTTTGTGCGAGAATGATGAATGGGATTTTTAGCAATTCCAATGGCAGCCTCATTGTCACAGAATAAAGGTGTATGAAGGAAATTAATTCCATAATCAATCATTTGGTGTTGGATCCAGAGAACTTGAGAGCAGCAGCTAGATGTAGCAATATATTCAGCTTCCCCTGTAGAAAGAGAAACAGTAGTTTGTTTCTTGCTCTGCCAGGATACCAAACAATTTCCCAAATATTGACAACCTCCAGACACAGATTTTCTGTTTAACCTGCAACCATTGGAATCACTATCAGAATAAGCATGTAAATCAAAATTTCCACCATATGGATACCACAGTCCGAGACGAGACGATCCTTTGAGATAACAAAATATTCGTTTGACAGCTTTCTCATGAGATTCCTTTGGAGCCGAATGATATCTAGCACAGTAACCAATAGCAAAAGTGATATCAGGACGACTTGCAGTAAGATACATGAGAGAGCCAATCATAGACCGAAAAAGATGAGGATCAACTGGTTTTCCATTTTCATCTGGAGTGAGACAGGTCTGAGCAGTAAAAGGAGTCATCTCAGTAGACGCATCATCCATCTTAAATTTCTTCAGAATATCTTTAATGTACTTCTCTTGATGAATAAGAATTCCTTCTTTCTGTTGTTCAACTTGCAAGCCAAGAAAGAAGCACATTTCACCCATCATACTCATTTCAAACCTTTGGCTCATCACTTCTTCAAACTCTCTACACAATTGAGAGTTTGTGGATCCAAAAATAATATCATCGACATACACTTGAACAAAGATCATTTCACCATTCACCTCCCTTTTAAATAAGGTCATATCAATGGTACCACGAGAATAACCATTGCTTAAAAGATATTGCGTAAGAGTCTCATACAAGATTCTGGGTGCTTGATGAAGGCCATACAAAGATTTATCAAGATTATACACTTTATCAGGAAAATCAGGATCTTCAAAGCCTGGTGGTTGACACACATATATCTCTTCATCAATGTCTCCGTAGAGAAAAGCCCATTTCACATCCATCTGGTACACATTGAACTGTTTATGAGCAGCATGAGCAAGAAATATTCGGATTGCTTCAAGACGAGCAACTGGAGCAAAGACTTCTGTATAATCAATTCCTTCTTCTTGAGCAAAGCCTTGCACTACAAGTCTAGATTTGTTTCGCACCACCACACCCCGATCATCTGGTTTGTTCTTAAATACCTATTTTGTACCAATTGGATATTTGTTGGGAGGTAAATCAACTAAAGTCCAAACTTTAAGCTTTCTGAACTGTTGAAGTTCCAATTGCATAGACTCTACCCAACAAGGATCTTGTAGAGCAGCATGAATATTTTTTGGAACAATTTGAGAAATAAAGCATGAGAAAAGACAAACATTAATCAGACCGGATTGACTTCGCGTGCGAACACCATCAGAAACAGATCCAATCACATTATCAAGCGGATGATCTTTCAAAGTTTTATAATCACTTGAAGAAGGAAAGATAGTTGAAGAAGTATCAGCCATTGCCGGAGAAAGAGTAGATGAAGGTGTATCAATGACAGGTGTTGAATCAGGTAAGTTAGGAGATGTAGGAGATAAAGAATCAGATAATGGAGCTTGATCAGGCATTGGAGACGATGAGCTAACATCAGTTGAAACAGCATCATTTACTTGTGGGATGGATGGAACAGACGATGAAGATGATGGAATAATATTCGTTTGAGTACTTGGAATTGATGTATCATCATCGAAAACTGGCAAATTAAATGAATTGAACACAGTATCGGAATCAAAGAACCATGCAGGTTCAGGTTTCACTTCAGAAGGATTGGATTCTTGCCAATCAACATAGAATGACTCTTGAACAATACGTGTTCTCTTGTTATAAACTCGGTATGCCTTTTGTGAAGAAGAGTATCCAACAAAATAACACTCGTCAGAAACAGCACCAAATTTTGTCTTTTGAGCTTGAGTATTCAGAAGAGTACAAGAACAACCAAATGGGCGAAAGAAATCAATTAGTGGCTTCCTCTTATGAAAAAGTTCATATGGAGTCTTCACTTTATCTTTCACAATTAGCACCCTGTTTAGAACATAAGATGCACAATTAACAGCTTCTGCCCAGAAAATAATTGGTAATGAGGATTTTATTAACATTGTACGAGCAGCTTCCACAAGAGTGCGATTCTTTCTTTCTGCAATACCGTTCTGCTGGGGTGTTCTTGCAGCACTAAATTGTCTCACAATCCCTTTTTGAGCACAAAATGAATCAAGAATCTGATTTTTAAATTCAGTGCCGTTGTCACTTTTTAATCCCATAACTCTTTTCTTACTGATTGATTCAATAGAAATGATTAATTTATGCAATTCCTCTGCAACTTCACTTTTGTGTGCAAGAAACCTCACCCATGAATAACGTGAGAAATCATCTGTAACAACAAGACAAAAAGATTTTTTAGCAATTGATTTAACACTAATTGGCCCAAATAAATCAGTATGTAACAACTCAAGAGGACTTGATATGCTATTTAAAAGTTTAGGCTTATGAGGTTTCTTATGTTGTTTCCCTTTGGCACATGCCATGCATTTTTCAGTAACAGAAAAATCTTTTAAAGGAAGTCCTCTAACAAGATTGTTCTTTACTAATTTATTAATTATCTTAAAATTGACATGGCCTAAGCGACGATGCCACAAAAGTGACTCAGAGGTTGATGCTTTTGAGAGAAGACAAGTTGCAGTAGCCTTGGACTCATTAGAATTCATATCAAGAAGATATGTATCGTATTTCCTTGGAGCACGCATGAGAATTAAATCTTCTGGAATAGCTATCTCTGATTTTAAAAATAAACATTCGTCAGATTTAAATAGAACAGGAATGTCTTTATCTCAAATTTGAGAGACACTCAGAAGATTAAATGCCAATTCAAGAACATGGTTGACTTTTTCTAGAGTAAGAGAACCATTGGTAACTTCTCCTTGTCCATTCATTTTTCCACCCTTCTTATCTCCAGCAAATGCCACATATCCTCCATCTATAATCCGATAATTGGTCAACAAATCCTTTAATCCCGTCATATGCTTGGAACAACCGCTATCAACATGCCACAGACTGTGTACAATCTTTGAAGAAGATCCCTGAAATGAATGAACAAATCATTTAGCCAGGAGCAATAGGGACCCAAGATTGAACAACTTTTGTTTTTAAAGAAGCTGATTTTTTATGAAAGAAATTATTAACCAATTTTGTCAATTTATTCCCAAAACAATTCCTATTAGAGGATCTTTCAATCAAAGGGCAATTTTTGATAAGATGATCCTCTTCACCACACCTGAAACAATGATGTTTAAATCTAGGTCGATGATGTGATGAGGTAAAAATAGGATAAATAATAATCTCCTCATCACATTCAGACAAACTAGAATCAACATCACTGAATGTCTCATACATCTTATTATGTTTTTGTTTATTTGAATCAGAGTTATTCTTTACAAAATCAGAACTTGATTCTTCTGACAAATCAGTAAAACTCGTACCATTGGTACCAGTTTCAGATAAAGACGAACTGCATTTTTCTGAAGATGTCATATTTAATGGTATGAAAGATGGAATAGGTTGAGAAAAGAACTTTTCGAAAGAATTAATTTTAAGTTGCTCAGTTGTTTTAGGAGAAACATCAGATTCATTGCATTCATTACCAGAACAAAAATCATCACTATCATGATTTGAATTACAAGATGAAATAGAACAATCAAGAGAACATGAGACATTCAAGTCTGTTACATTTGAACTAGAAACAAACACTGAATTTAAACTAGACTTATTATCTAAAACAGACTGCTGATTTTCAGGTGTACTAGAACTAGTGCATCCAAGCCCACTAGTTGGTCCATAGTCGTAGTCTTCACGAATGTACTTAGAGTTATTCCCAACTAAACCTGCAGACATACTGTCAGTATCTGATTTGATTAAATCATTAGAAGGATGAGGAACAGGCATAGGAGAATAACAGTATGTACTAGGAGGAGGATAAACCTGTACATTTTCATAACCCAAACCTGTTTTAATTCTTGCTCCCCGTTGAGATTTACAAAGATCATCATGTTTCATTCCAGAAATAGTCCATTTATCTAACTTTGACTGAAGTTTGCTTGCTTCAAATTCAGCAAGAGCAACCCGTTCAGTCAAAGTATTAACCTCTACATTCCTTTCCAAACCAATTCTTTTTAAATGATCAGTTTCTTTTAAAGCCTCATTTAATTTCACAAAATATTTTGATTCATTCATTTTAAGTTCATCATTAATTCGTTTTAAATCCTTTTCATTATCAATTAACAAACGATTAGCCTTATAAACCCCAAGAAGTCTAATTTTGCAAGCAGATGAACACATATCCTGTATTACCTCATAAGGAAGTCCCATTACCATCCTTTCGGCAGCTAAAGCTTTATCGCACATGCATACTGGAGTACTTGATTTCCTTTCCTCAACAGTAGCAGCCGCATCATCCTTCTCTTTTCCTTTCGCAGCTTTTGAATTTCTTTCTTCATTTGAATCTGTAATTTCCTCTTTCTTCTCTCCATCTGCCTTCTCTTCTTTCTCCTTTACTGAAGGTTCATTCTCTCCTTTGAATTCCTTAAACAACACAAATCCATCTTTATCAACTTCCATCTTATCACTTTCCACAATCTCAGCAACTAACGCGTGATTTATTTCAGATCTTGTTTCTTCCACCTCTGCACTCCAGTCAAAATTTGAGATCAAGGCTGACTCCTTTTTTGAATTTCCTTCTTCCTTTACTTTCTCTGCTGTCAATCTTGGTACTCCAGTGTTACTAGGATCTGTGACAATTGGTAATGGAAATTCACGTTTAAAATGTCCCAATTGTTTACAATTAAAGCACCTCAATTTTGACTTATCAAATCCTAGTTTTGAGGTTGATGATTGACCACCAAAATTCTTTCTTCCTGTTCTTTCCATGAATCTCCGGGCTCTTAAAGTTAACATTGCCATTTGCCATTGAATGTTAGTTTCTTCTAAATCATCAGGATCAACCTGATACATATCCTCCATAGTCATTCCTTTACCTTTCAATTCACCAGCAACAAGAGCTTCATAGCTCTGAACAAACATTCCAAAAAGAGCCATTGTTTCAGATGGAATTGTAGTTTCAGCATTCACCTTAGAATTTCCCAATTCTTTTCCAACATGATTACTACCACTTGAGAAATTACTTGTATTGCTCCCTCCTTGAATTGGATTTTGAATGTGAGAGTTTGCAGCGGATGACAACAAAGCAACATTTTGAGAAAAACCAGGTGTGGGCATCATAGTCTGGTTAAATTCTCTTCTTTTCATATCCAACTCAAAAGATTTCAACTTGTTAATGATATCCATCAACTTATAATCTGTAAAACCTCTTTCTTGTTTGAGCATCCTCACTTGAAGACTCCACTGTGGTGGAAGAGAATCGAGAAGCCTGTTAACTTGTTCACTGTTGGAGAGTCTTTCATCATACTTCTTCAGAGTGCTTGAGACGGTTAAGAAACGATTTGTAAGATCTGTCAAACTTTCATTCTTGTATCCTACAAACGAATTGAACTCCTTTTCAGCTTGAATACTCTTGTCTTTCACCAGATCTGCATTCCCATCAAAGAATTCACAGAGAGCATCATTTTTGATCACGATCACGATTGTAGATGTCTGGAGCCAAGCAGAGAGTTAGAGCACCAAAAGCTTTTTGATCACGATCAATCAGTTTCAGATCTCTTTCAGTATAAGAAGATGGATCTTTGTTCTGAGAAACGACATCACCAACCGTAACCGTAGGAATATGAGGACCTGAAATAATCGATTCCCATTGATTATGATCTGTGTAGAAAAAGAAAGCTTTGAGACATCTCTTCCAATCTTCAAAATTATCTCCATTAATGAGTCTTGGAGGTCTATTAGGAGCAACACTTTCAAGATCCGCAAGTGTAAGAGTAGTTAATTTCGACATGATAGTTTCGGCAGAAAGATTGATAATTTCGCTGACAAATTCGCTAACAAATTCGCTGAAAGAGGTGACTTGACTAACAGTTTCGCTGAAACAATACTATCGCAGACACTTTCGCAAGCACAGAAACTTTCGCTTGCAATTTCAGCAGTACTTTCGCTTGAATCAGAGACAACAATTGCTTAGTTTCGTTGCTAATTTCGCAGGAAACAAGCTTGAACTTTCGTTCAGAAATAGATTCGGCAGCACTTTCGTTTGATAATTGGTCAAAAACACTACTGAACTTTCGTTCAAGGAAATACTTTCGCTGAAACTCTAGAAAAAAACTTCTGATCCAAAATAACTCATAATTTCGCTGAATGAAGATGACAGTTTCGCAGTAAGAACAGTAATTTCGCTGGTCGATCTCAAAACCCTTTTTCACCTCAAAATCAATCTGAAATCATCCAAAACTCAATGAATTTGAGATCTGATGATTGTAGAATCTTCCTCAATCAAGAACAAGCATAATTCAATCAATTTTCATCCCAAAAACAGCTGATAATCCAATGAAAATTGATTGAAACTAGATATTGACCAAAACCACAAAAACTCAACAAATCAAGAGCACTAAGGCTTTGATACCATATTGTTGGTCCAAGTGATCGATGAACAGTACAATTGATAGGATAATTTGATCAATATCAAATACACAAACCAAATAACAACAATTGAGAAGTGAATATGATGAATCAAGACATAATTGATATTCAAATGAACAAACTCACTCAATAACAATAAGCACAATTCTATTTCAATGAAGTAACTGCTTCGAAATGATAGTTTGCAACAGAATTCCACGATTAGGGTTTTGCAAACTTACCATACAAAGTGAAATGACAATAGTATATATAGCAGTCATAGTTTCGCTGACAGTTTCGCTACCAGCGAAACTGTCATGCCGAAACTATAGTTTCGCCCGACAGAACACAAGTTCGCCGGGTGAACCAAAACAACAAACTGTGAGCGAAACTATAGATTCGCTCACAGTTTCGCTGGACTGCCAAAACTGCTAATTACTAACAAATTACAAAATGAAACTAACAAAAGTCCTATTACAATGTAAAGTAAACATCTATACTAAAGTGAGTCCAACCTAACATGATCTTCACTTCTTCCCTTGTCCTTTGAGTACATTGAGTTTGAGTATCTCAAACAGCTTGAACTTTAAGTGCTCAAAGAACAAAAAGCAACAAAAAAAAAAGATGAGGGAAGATGCTGCAAAGTCAAGAGCTATCATCCAAAAGAGTATGAAGAAGTCTGCTGACAGACAAAGGATGATGAGCTTCTTGAAGCTGTATGGATTCTCCGGAAGGAGACTTGGCCCTATGTCTCTATCCACAATGGATGAGCATATCAGGGTAATCAAGTAGAAGATCAAGAGTGGAGAGTTGATTCTCCAAGCAAATCCCACATGAATTGGAGGTTAAGGTTGAACAACCTGAGACAACACAACCTGGACCTCCTACTGAGCCTCAGCAAGCTTCATCTTCTGATCCACAGCAGGGTCAAACTCTCTCTCCTTCTGAACCTATGAGGGAGGAACACCCAACTGAGAAAGACAAGGATGATCAACAAGGTGCTGCAGACCAGTCTTCTCAGTTAAAGTCTTCTAAGAGAAGAAAAGGATGGCTTCTAAACCAAAGTCTAAGAAGAAGAAGCCTGAATCATCCACCTCTACACCTCAGGCTGAGTCAGATCAACTTGAGGAAGTGCATGAAGAGGCAGCCCAATCAACTCCTTCAAGTGGCTCCTCTTGCAGCTGAGACACCCATCTTATCCTGGACCTTCACTACTAATCCAGAGAGATGGCATGTGATCAGAGATCAAGGTGTTGAGAATATCTATACATGGCAAGACATAATCAACTTACCTCTACATGATCACTTTGAGATGAGAAGATATTATGAGAGTCTGTATGATCCTGACCATCTGATGAAGAAGGGTATGGTCATCATTGTGCTGAAGACTACAAACATCTGAAGATCTTCTAAATGTTTTGGTAGCATCAGCCTAGGGGGAGTTTGTAAGGATTCCTATAAGTCTGATGTAGCCGAAACATCCAAAGTCTCTCTGCAAACATGCATTAAAGAACAAAAGTAGAAATGCTTCGGAAGTTTTACACCATGCACTAGAAATATTCTAAGTGTAAAATCTTTCGAAGCCAAGACGAACATCTTCCGAAGCCAAAAGTGAAGTCTTCTGAACCTTCAAAGACAAAGTCTTCCAAAGCCAAAGAGTGAAGACAGATTTCTTCTGTAAACTTTTAGAGATATGCCTTTATCTGATGTACTTTACCATAAAGCTGAACCACCTTTCCGCTGCAACTCTGTAAAGTCACCAACTTACATGAGTTGGTGAAAGGTCCATGCTTTTGGTAACTGTACATTGAGGTCTTGAGTCTATGCTTTCTACTTTATGTACTTTTATCCTTTTTGTAATATATTAGGATGTGAGCTATGGCATGTCATAGTCAGAAGTCAAAAGGCAGATATGCCTTTTGACTCTATATTTGATTTTGTAGTTGTCTAGTCAATTGTATCCAGCCTTCAAAGTATGGCTGGTTGTAGGATGTAGTATAAAGTATCTCAAGTACTTGTAACTTTCTATCGATGCTTTCTAACTTGTAATAGAACTTGAGAAGCAATATACAGCATTCTTGAAAATCAAATACTTGTGTTGCTTGCAATCTTGTTCTGTCTCACATTTACTTGTGTTCTTAGCATCTTTCATTAACAAGTCAACCAGTTCCCTATTTGATCTGTTAAGTGTTCTAAGCAACTCTCCTCATTGTGTTGTTGTGTTCTAAGTGCATACCCTTCACCGGTCCTGCAACCACCATACGAGCAACATTCCATGCCGAGTCTACTCGTTGTATGGGAAGTATGGCCATTTGGTGGCTACTTGCCTTCGCGCGCCAAACAACACTGCAATGCTCACCAACCGAACCTGTTATAACTGTGGCGAGCCTGGTCATATTCGTCCACAATGTCCTTGCAATGCGGGAACTGTGCCACCGGCTCGTGGAAGGGCTTTCAACATCAACGCCAACCAAGCACAAGTCAATAACGACGTGGTGAATGGTACGTCATTGAATTTCTTTTAACCGTTCTTATCTTGTAAAATTCCTATCTGTGTTCATCATACCAATAATGGGTTATTACCAAACAGGTATGTATCTTGTAAATAGTCATTATGCATCTGTATTGTTTGATTCGGGTGCGGATAGGAGTTTCGTGTCCTTGGAATTCGAGCCTATACTTTCTAAACCGCGTGTTAATCTGGAAAGATCCTTCACGGTCGAAGTCGCCGATGGAAAATCTATCGTCGTTGACGTCGTAATACGCGATTGTACCTTGAGCCTTAACGAACACGAGTTCTTTATCGACCTTATTCCTATGCAACTGGGAAGCTTTGATGTTATCATTGGCATGGATTGGTTAGCCAAGCAACGTGCGGAAATTCTATGCTTCGAGAAGTGCATCCGAATTCCTTTACCGACTGGCGATACTTTGAAAGTCTTTGGGGAGAAACCATCCCAAGGACTCAAACTTATGTCTTGCATCAAGGCCCGAAAGTGCCTAAGTAAAAACTACCTAGCTTTCATGGCGTATGTAGTTAATACGAAAGCCAAAAGTAAGGAACTGAAAGACATTCCTGTCGTGCGAGTATTTCCCGAGGTTTTCCCGAGGATCTTAAGGGATTACCTCCTGTGCGAGAAGTTGAGTTCAAGATTGACTTAATTCCTGGAGCAAACCCTGTCGTTAAATCGCCTTATCGTCTCGCACCGTCTGAAATGCAAGAACTAGCTAGTCAACTGCAAGAGTTGACCGATAAGGGATTCATTCGTCCTAGTTCTTCACCGTGGGGTGCACCTGTACTGTTCGTGAAGAAGAAGGATGGTTCATTCCGTATGTGCATCGACTACCGAGAACTCAACAAGCTTACTATCAAAAACCGATACCCTCTTCCTCGAATCGATGATCTCTTCGACCAACTTCAAGGAGCAACTCAATTCTCAAAGATCGATCTACGTTCTGGGTACCATCAACTACGTGTTCACGATGACGACATTCCAAAGACCGCTTTTCGTACTCGATATGGACACTACGAGTTCATGGTTATGCCTTTTGGTTTGACCAATGCACCTGCCGTGTTCATGGATCTCATGAATCGAGTATGTAAACCGTATTTGGATAAGTTTGTGATCGTGTTCATTGATGACATTCTTATTTATTCCAAGACGAAAATTGATCACGAGACGCACTTGCGACAAGTTCTCGAACTTTTAAAGAAGGAGCAATTATACGCCAAGTTCTCCAAGTGTGAGTTTTGGCTGGAAGAAGTTCAATTCTTAGGGCATGTGGTTAATAGCCAAGGTATTCATGTGGATCCTGCTAAAATAGAAACCGTGAAAAATTGGTTTGTTCCCACAACCCCAACCGAGGTTCGTTCTTTTCTGGGCTTAGCGGGATATTACCGTAGGTTCATTGCAAACTTTTCGAAGATTGCTAAGCCATTAACGGCGCTAACCCAAAAGAACCGACTTTTGAATGGGGACCCGAACAAGAAGACGCTTTTGAGACACTGAAACGCAAGCTATGTAACGCTCCTATTCTCACACTTCCCGATGGAAATGACGATTTCACTGTATACTGTGATGCCTCTAATCAAGGTCGTGGTTGTGTTCTCATGCAACGAGGCAAAGTCATAGCATACGCGTCGAGGCAATTGAAGGTTCACGAAGTGAACTACACAACTCACGATCTTGAACTTGGTGCTGTCGTTTTGGCTTTGAAGATTTGGCGACATTATCTTTGTGGGACACAATGCATAGTCTACACCGACCACAAGAGTCTCCAACACGTGTTCAATCAAAAGGATCTCAACATGAGACAAAGACGTTGGATCGAGTTGATTAGCGATTATGACTGTGACATTCGCTATCACCCTGGAAAGGCGAATGATGTAGCCGACGCGCTGAGTCGCAAGGTCCACAACAAGACTGTCTCGCTTCAAGAAATCCGAGATCGAAGACAATGGTTTGACACGTTAGGGGAATTTGATACCGAGATTCATGTGGATGTTAACGAGGCTACTATCATGCTTCAAAACATAAGGATTGATAGTGATCTCGAGTTATACATTTGCGAGGCTCAACAAGCGGCGTTAACCGACGAAGGGAAAGATGTTGATTTGGTGTTTAGCGTTCGGTCACAACTGGAGACAAAACCAAACGGCTTGTGGTACTTCTTGAATCGACTTTGGATCCCGAATCGTGATAACCTTCGACACTTTATTATGAACCAAGCTCATCAAACTCGATATTCTATTCATCCTGGCTCTGATAAGATGTACATGGACCTGCGTGGTCAATATTGGTGGCCTGGAATGAAGAAAGAGATCGCGTCTTACGTTTCCAAGTGTCTCACATGTGCAAGAGTCAAAACCGAGCATCAACGACCAAGTGGTTTACTTGAACAACCCGAAATCCTTATGTGGAAATGGGAACATATATCCATGGATTTCATAACCAAGTTACCTCGTACTCCCGTGGTCATGATAGTATATGGGTGATTGTTGACCGTTTGACCAAGACGGCAAATTTCATACCTATACGAGACCTATACAAAGTTTCAAGACTAGCTCGCATCTACATTGATGAAATTATGAGTCGTCATGGCGTGCCGTTGCACATCATATCCGATCGAGATGCTTGTTTCACTTCACACTTTTGTTCGTCTATGCAAGAACTCGTGGGTACTCAATTGGATTTAAGTACGGCTTACCATCCTTAAACTGATGGTCAAACCGAACGAACAATTCAAACCCTCGAGGATTTGCTACGATATGTGTCCTTGACTTTGGTGGTGATTGGGATACGCATTTACCGCTGCGGAATTTTCGTATAACAATAGTTATCACTTGAGTATCAAGATGGCACCGTTCAAAGCACGTTATGGTCGTAAATGCCGACCACCGATCTGTTGGACCGACATAGGTGAGAACTTCATCACTGGTCCTGGACTTATACAAGAAACGACCAATACTTCTCTACAATCCGCAAGAACCTTGAAATGGCTAGAAGTCGACAAAAGAGTTATGCCGATAAGCGTCGTAAGCTGTTGGAGTTTCAAGTTGGCGACATGGTTCTTCTTAAGGTTTCACCGTGGAAAGGTGTTGTTCGCTTTGGGAAGAAGGGTAAACTGACACCAAGGTTTGTAGGACCTTTCATGATCCTGAAAAGGATTGGGAAAGTGGCTTACAGTCTGGAACTACCTTCCGATCTTAGTGGAGTTCATCCTGTGTTCCATGTCTCAAATTTGAGAAAGTGTCTGGCCAACGAGAGTCTGCATGTTCCACTGGAAGACATCCAGATAGATGAGTTGTTGCACTTTGTTGAGAAACCGGTTGAAGAAACTAGAACCACAACTACTCCAATCGTCAAGGTTCGTTGGGAGAATAAGTGTGGAGCTGAGTTCACTTGGGAGCGTGAGGATCACATGAAGGCAAAATACCCGCATTTGTTCGCTTAGTTCATTCTTAATTTCGGGACGAAATTCCTTTAAGTTGGGGAGACTGTAACATCATGTATTTTAGGGTTATTTATAAGTTTGCATTGTTAATTCTTGTAAGGACCTTTATTGCCATACATGAAACTTATGGGTTGCTTATGCATATTGCTTTAATTTGTCCTTTAATCCTTTAAAGATTATAATAATTATTATTACATAATAAATAGATAATAATCATAAATAACTATAATAATAAAATAATAACAAAACTAATAACAACAATAATAATAATATTGATAATGATATTTGTAATAGTAATAATAGTAGTAAAAAAATTATAACAATAATAATAACAATAATAATAATAATGATGACAATATTAATAATGGTAGTAATAATAATAAAATTATAACAATAATAATAATAACTAAGGATAATAACAATAATAATAATATTATTATTAATAATAATAATTTGTAAGAATTATTAAACTTAAAAATGTATAAAACTTTGAATTAAAGTCAAGGGGGCCTATTTGTTAATTTAGAAACCTTAAACATTTAAGTTTGAGCATAAAATGTTAAAGGCTAAACTACAGGGACTGATTGTGTAAATTTTAAAAACCCAATTTCTTTTTTTCCTCTTCCCCGACTTTCCGGCCGGCCACCGGCCACCGCCGGCCGCGGCTCCGGCGAGTTCCAAAAACCCACAAAAACCAATCGTTTTTGCTACCAAATCGTACCAAACGCTTCGTGAGCACGATTCGAACACAGTTATGGACTTTAAACGCATTGAAACACCGGTTACAACCTCAATCAAGTGAGTAACCGAAACCACTTAATCTCCATAGCCGTTCGCATATTAAGAAGCAATAATAACTCAATTAGTTGAATCTGAGCAATCATTTAACTACCTCTAATCGATTAACATTACCAATTTCACCTGATAACATACAAAACTCCTTATTCGATCTCCCCCTTTAACCGCAACCTACCCGACACTCGAACACCACTCTCAGAGCTTTCTAAATTGCAATTGATAGAGGGCTTTTCATCATTGGGTTCATTAGAGACTATCTGTGCAACTAATTTGATTAACATCACCGTTTGAACATCAAACCAGTGATACGTTAGTCGCGGGCGTTCTTGTGCTTGTTCTCTATCGAATTTACATGAATCCAGGTAATTAAACACATGATTACGATCGTTTTATCACGGGGAACAAAATCCCCATGAATATATTCGTTAACAACATCGAATTAAGGTTCAATTTGATCTGGAATCAATTCTATGGTTCATGGATTTTGGGGATTTATTTGGACTTTGGTTTCAAGAATTCAAAACTAACTAATGTCGCGGCTGAAGCCTTTGGTGTACGGGTAAGAAGTGGGCGAGGTGGACTTGAGGTCCTGGGTTCGAACCCGGGGACCCTCAATCCATCATTTTTGCTTCCTTTTTTTTCATAGTTTTTTAAAATATAAACACTTCTGAAATTTTTAAAAATTAGTTCCAAAGACTTTGGGTATTTTTAAAGGCATGTTAGTAATTTCTGTAAATTTAATTTCTGAAACTTAAACTCTTTTATAAAACGAAAGATGTTATTTAGTTTACTTATATAAATTAGATTATAAAAAGATGATGATTTAAAACCTTACATTATTATTGACTCAAATATTTTTTTTCCAAATATTTTTTGTTAAATAAATTATTAGATATAAAATTTTATTTAAACTTTATATATAACCTTTTAGATTATTATTGTTTTTTCTATACCCTTGATTAAAATATAAATATATATTTTCCCAAGAAATTATAAACTTATTCCATTGCTTAAAAACATTATTATTTGACAAAGCACAAAATCCACCTAAAACCCTAGCCCTTGTTAATTCGCTAAACTTGATATCATTAAACTTAAACCTTGCAAATATATGTATACTTAGGTACTTTGTGAAGAACTATGTTGGAACGTTGCTTATTATATTTCTTATTAATCGTTAATTATATACTTATTTGATCAAGTGAGTATTTCTATACCCCTTTTTCATATTTTCACACTTTGGGGTGAAACATGTTATCTTATAATCGTTGCACTTGTAAAACGTTTGATTCTTGTAAACTTATGGCAATTCACTTGTATGTTGTGGTTAGTTGATCTTAGTAACTACCATGTAATGTCGATTATATGTACAATCATTAACTATTGCTAGCCTGGCGACGTCATAGATTTATGGGCCTAACAAGCCTACTTGGTTAATCCAAGTACACTTAGCTAATCGTATATACTTGTAAACGTTTGAGACTTGTAAAACTGTCAAGGTTTGATTGTGCATTCTGTCTTACATCCCTAGTTACTTTGCCCTCTAACTTATAATATGAATTACCATCTTTTATATACTTATGTATTGAAAACTATGAAAATCTCACCAACATTATTTTTAACCCTTTCATTTTTAACATGTTTCAGAAAATGCTCAAGTTTGATTGCCACCTTTAAAGCTTGTTCACACCTAGGAATGGACCTAGTTAAATAAATGAATGAGCTTGATATATTACTTTTATGCTTGTTAATTTCTTTATTTGAGACTTATGTTTGTAATGTAACCTTTGGAACTTATGAATAATACATTTGAGTTTAATAATAGCGTCTATGTGGCTGTGGACGATCTTAACCCTCACATCTCGACGTTTCCGCCGTCGAAGTTGGGGTGTGACAAGTGAAGAATCCGGTATTGTTGGTAGTAGCTCTGCTGTCCACGAAAAAAAATTGAATTTTACAAACGACACTGAAAAGTTTATTTATGATTTAATGATATTCCTGTGGATAACGGGAGTTATAGTGATGTTAAGCAAGAATGTGATTATGAAAATAAAAAAATAAGAATTTTTATGAAAAAGAGGATCTGTCTCCCTATCATTTTGAGTATAAAGTTCATATGAAGATATATTTTTTTCACAACCGGAGTCATTAGCGGATCCTACAAATAATCCACTCAAAAATATCAGCTCTGGGTTGTCTACTATTTCTGAAGGTGATTGTTTCAACAACAAAGAAGAATTACAACTCAAATTGGGTACGACGTGTCTTACCGAATGTTTTGAATATAAAGTGGTTAAATCATCAAAAAGTAGATTCGAGGCGTCATGTCGTAACGATGGTTGCGATTGGTATATCCGTGCGCATTGTTTTAAAAATACAAGTATTTTTCAAGTTAGATATATTAAATCAGTACATACATGTTCAAGACCAAAGACTTATCCCAATATTGTCAAGCAAATAAAAAGTATTGGGCCATATCATTAAAGACCAATTAAAAGATTGCGGTCGAATTTACCGGGGTAAAGAAATTATGAATGATATTAAAGAGAGATTTAAAGTTAGTATATCGTACGCTCAAGCTTGGCATGGGAAGGCTTACGTGCTCGAACTTTTATAAGGATCTCCAGAAGAATCGTTTTCGCATCTTTTTATTTACGGCTACAACTTGAAGAAAGCAAACGCGGGTACGGTTACTGAAATTGCTGTAGATGAAATGGGAAGTTTTGAAATGTTATTTGTCGCGATCGGTGCAACGGTAAGTAAATATTTGAGTATGTTTTTAATAATATTTTAATAATACTAACATTATTTAATTATTTAGATTCAAAGTTTTGTGCAATTTGTACGGCCTTTAATTGTGATCGATGATGCACATTTAAAGGGAAAGTTTTTAGGCACCATGTTTTTGACAGTAGGTATGGATGGAAACAATCAGATTTTACCAGTTGCATACGGTGTTGGTAAAACAGAGAGCGGAGAGTCTTGGAAATAGTTTTTATCAAAACTTAAAGATTGTAATGGTGATAATCCAAATTTGACAATTATATCTGATAGAGCTGCCTCAATTGATATGGCAATCAAGACTGTGTTTCCACATGCATATCACGGGGTATGTTGTCGTCATTTGATGGTAAATCTGCGCTTAAAGTCAATGAAAGGAAAAAAAATATGAGTCATTGCGGTGGCAGACCTGTAAAACTTATAGAGTTTCTGATTTTGAAGAGCGCTTTTATAAACTCACCGTTGTACTTCCATGCGTTCAAAATACTTTAGTCAATGTCGGGTTTGAAAAATGGGCAAGAGCACACTGTTCAGGAAGTCTTTATAATATTATGACTTCTAATAGCGCTGAGTCTATTAATGCGTTGTCACGACATGCTAGAAAACTACCAATTATTGGGCTCGTTGAATTTTTTCGAGAATATCTACAAAAATGGTATTTTAATCGTAGACAGATTGCAGGTAATATTTTTATATAAAAGTACCATATAATATTTTATGTTTTTTGTTAAAAATATTAACATATTAATTTTTGTAAGTGATTTGCCGCATAGTCTTACAAAATGCGCAGAAAATAAAATAACAAGAAGAATTGCAAAAAGTGCAACATGGACAGTGACCGGAATCGATGATCACACATTTGAGGTTGCAGACGGAGGCAAAAAAAGGTTTGGTTGATTTGTGGAGCAGAACATGTAGTTGTAGACAATGGAAACTCTCTAGTTTACCTTGTGGTCATGTGATTGCTGTTTCAAGGGTTTTTAAATATAACAGATTGTAGTCACTGGGCTTTAAACTGGTTTAGTAAAGATATATATAAGGCTATATATGAGGAGTCAATAAACCCTTTGCTAGCACAATCTGAGTGGGAGGTACCTTCTGATTTTGTGCCTGTGCAACCACCGGTGATGAATAAAAGACAAGCTGGCAGTCCGCGAGAAAATAAGCTCATACCGTCACGTGGGGAGGTAGTAAAAGAAGTTGTATGTAGTAGATGTTGTACACAAGGTCATAACCGCGACCAATGCAGAGCCCCACTGCCATCAAAGGTTTCAAAATCAAAATCAAGGGCAGATGGAAGCAGTAATCCATATCAACCAACAACATATGTCAACTCAGAAGATTTTCATGAATACGTTTTTGAAGCAACTAGCCAACCATCACAAATATGGGATTTTGATTTGAACGAACCTTAATGACAAAATGATTTTGATTTCTATTAAAACATGTTTGTATTAACATTTTATGTTTGTAATATTACATAATGAAAATTTCATATTTTAATTATTATTCAATTATCTCCCTATAAATAGGGCAATGCATCTTCATTGAACAATAAAAAATCCCTCTATCTCACCAACACCTTCCTACATATTGCAACAACCAACAAAAATCCATCCCATCTTTATCTATCTTTATTCAACAACAACCAATTTTTCATTCCTCCTACCATTATCTATCTTCATTAAACTTATTACTCTACATAAAAAATGTTATTCCTCTTTCACGTACGTCCTCCTCCAAAACCTTCCTACACATTGCAACACCAATATTAACTTATCTACATAATACTGATCAAAATGGTTCTACTGTCTTGTTTAAAATTTTCTTATCTACATAATACTGATCACGTGATGAGAAGTATTAAAACTGACAGTAAGAACTTCTACATTGAAGTGTGTAAGATGTGTGCTACAACTTACATCTTACCTGGGCCAATGAAGTCGGCAAGCTCTGATTACGGGTTGCATGCTCACTGTTAATAGAAGATATATTATGTGTTGACATGTAATAATGAAGACATGCTATGTGTTGACTGGAAATAATGAAGACATGCTATGTGTTGACAGGAAATAATGAAGACGTGTTATGTGTTGACAGGAAATAATAAAGACATGCTATGTGTTGACAGAAATAATGAAGATAGGCTATGCGTTGACAGGAAAAAAATTACATTACGTGTTTACAGGAAAAAATGTATTGATTCTTATTTTTATTTTTAAATTATTAAAAAAATTTGAAACATATTAGTTGTACATTTAAATTCCCCCAACATTATTATTAAAATGAAAAATAAATAAAACACTGCTATAAACATAACCAAATTAAATTCTAAAAATTCATTCAACAGCTTAGAGCAAGTTTATATTACAATGACAAACACACGAAATAAGAAAAATATAAAAAACTAATAAAAGATATTTAAACGTGGATGGGGTAAGCTACGCCAGAAATACAACTGATCAGCCATGAAGCGCCTCATGCCGTAGCTTACGGCCTCCCAACACATTTTCACAAATTTCTTCGTTTTCAGCACCTTTCAAGCCATAGTATTGCTATCTTTTATATCCTTCTCAAATAATGTTCGTTAAGCTTTATTTAATCTATATTTCAAACACGTAATAAAGTGATTATATTGTGTAAGGATTTCTATAAGTCTGATGCAGCCAAAACATCCAAAGTCTCTCTACATGCATGCACTTAAATACAGAAAGAAATGCTTCGAAAGTTTTACACCATGCACTAGAAAATATTCTAAGTGTAAAATCTTCCGAAGCCAAAAGTGAAGTCTTCTAAAGCTTCAAAGACAAAGTCTTCCAAAGCCAAAGAGTGAAGAAACATTTCTTCCGAAGACTTTTAGATACATGCTTTGATCTGATGTACTTTACCATAAAGATAGACTACCTTTCTGCTGCAACTCTGTTTAGTCACCAACTTACATGATTTGGTGAAAAGGTCCATGCTTTTGGTAAATGTACATTGAGGTCTTGAGTCTGAGCTTTCTACTTTATGTACTTTTATCCTTTTTGTAATATATTAGGTTGTGAGCTATGACATGTCATAGTCACTAGTCAAAAGACAATGTGTCTTTTGACTCTACATTTGATTTTATAGTTGTCTAGTCTTATGTATCCAGCTGGCTTTCAAAATATGGCCGGCTGCAGGATGTAATATAAAGTATCTCAAGTACTTGAAACTTTCTTTCCATGCTTTGTAATACTTGTAAAAGAACTTGAGAGCAATATATAACATTCTTGAAAACCATACACTTGTGTTGTTTGCAATATTGTTCTGTCTCATACTTTACTTGTGTTCTTAGTATCTTACATATAAGTTACAAGTTCCCTATTTGATCTGTTAAATGTTCTAAAGAACTCTCCTCATTGTGTTATTATGTTGTAAGTGTCCACCCTTAAACGGTCCAGCATTTGGCATCAGAGCCTTCTAGACTCTTGATTATAAGATCTCACCATCTTAAGATCCCTCTCACACACAAAATACTTAACAACTCAAATGGTAGCTATTACTAAAGCTGATATGGAAACTGTAACTATGACAAAGTCTCCACTGATCACTCCTGAAGACTTTGATACTTGGTGTCAAAGAATGGAAGGCTTCATCAAGTCTCAAGACTCCAGGATGTGGGACTCTATTGTTCAAGGACCTTACATACCAAGCACCACTTCTGCTACTGGTGGTGGTATGATTACTAAGGCTGTGGCAGATTACTCTAAACAGATAGGAAGAGAATAGATATTGATCAGAAAGCCATGTCAGCCCTTAAAACTGCTCTTCCAAACTCCATCTACAGAGGCTTCAAGAAGTGCAAAACTGCCAAGTAACTATGGGAAGCACTGAAGCTGATGTATGAGGGGTCTACTGAAGCAAAGGAGAATAAGAAGGATCTCCTGAAGCAGCAGTTTGAAAACTTCACCTTTAAGGTAGGTGAAACCATGACTCAATAATACTTCGAGTATGTTGAGATTGTGGATACTCTAATGGATGTTTGAGTAACTCTTAAGAACAGGGACATTGTAAGGAAGTTTATGTCCTCTCTTCCTAGACAATGGATACATTACTGTGTTGTTATCAAGAGGACTGAGAACCTTAAGACTCTTACTCTTATAGAGTTGTATGGTATTCTTAGTGGCTACCAGATGGAGATGAACATGCAAAACTCATCTGGTAACTCCAGCAATCAATTGAGTTCAGCCTTCCATGTGGTTTAAAGGGAAAGTATTGAACCACAGAATCATCTTATATGCTTCCCTGACAACTCACAAAAGGGCCCTTTCATCACCTTCCTAGAGACTCCAAGGGAAAGCTACACTCAAGGAAGTCCCTTCCAAGAGACAAGTTCTTCTCATGTCTTTATCTCTGCTTATGAAACCTCAGGCAACTTTCTCTTTACCCTTGAAGATTTGGACTATATCCATCCAGATGATCTGGAGTATATGGAGATAGTCCAGCAAATGGCTCTTCTCACTCACAGAGACAAGAAGTTTTACAAGAGGACAGGGAGAAAGTTTCCAAGCAATGCAGCCAGTGGAAAGTTTGGGCTGGATAAAAGCAAAGTAAAGTGTTACAACTGTAACCAGATGGGACACTTTGCAAGAGAGTGTAAGGCACTAAGAACAAATGGTGGCAAAGCACAAACCAGACCAAACTACACTAAGAAAGCTCCCTAAAATGAGAAGCAAAAGCAGCAAGCTGCAGTTGTTGTTGAAGAAGGAGGCTTTGACTGGATCTTTCTGGTAGAAGATGCATCTCCAAACCAAGCACTCATGGCAGACCACGATGAAGCCAAGGTATTGGAACATCTTTGTACTCCTAAATGCAATGCTAAAGTCATTAGATACAGGTCCTATAATTTAGAAATGAGATCTGATCTTAAGTCCTTAAATATCTTAAAAGCTGATTTTAAAAGAGCTGAAAATGATTATAAACTAAAGATAGAGGACTTAGAGAAAACTATTTCAACTCTTAAACATGAGCATACAAACTACAGAACTTAGATCAAAGACCTCATTACTAAATTAATTGAATGCCAGGCTGAGCTTGTGATCAGCAAAGCCAAGGTAGAAAAATGTGTTCTTGAAGAAGAGACATTCAAGAACATAATATCCTCATCCTTGCATGCAAAAGTTTGTTATCAAAATAAGTAGGGACTAGGATCTTGTGAGATAGCTCCTCCACACACAATCTTGTCTGTAAGATCTCCTAGGTGTGGAACTTGTGAAGATGAGCTTCCCCTCATAGATGGTATGATTCCTAAGGGTGTGGCTGATTACTCTGAAGTAGACAGGAAAAGAATAGAGATTGATCATAAAGCCATGACAGCCCTTCAAACTGCTCTTCCAAACTCCATCTACAGAGGCTTCAAAAAGTGCAAAACTACCAAGCAACTACAAAAGCACTGAAGCTCATGTATGAGGGGTCCAATAAAGCTAAGAAGAATAAGAAGGACCTCCTGAAGCAGCAGTTTGAAAGCTTCACCTTCAAAGCAGGTGAAAACATGACTCAACAATACTTTAGGTATGTTGAAATTATGGATACTCTAATGGATGTTAGAGTAACTCTTGAGAACAGGGACATTGTGAGGAAGTTCATGTCCTCTCTTCCTAGACAATGGACACATTACTGTGTTGTTATCAAGAGGACTGAGAACCTTAAGACTCTTACTCTTACAGAGTTGTATGGTATTCTTAGTGGATACCAGATGGAGATGAACATGCAAAACTCATCTGGTAACTCCAGCAATCAACTGAGTTCAGCCCTCCATGTGGTTGAAAGGGAAAGCATTGAACCACAACATCATCTTATATGCTACCCTAACAACTCACAAAAGGGTCCTTTCATCACCTTCCTAGAGACTCCAAGAGAAAGCTACACTCAAGGAAGTCCATTCCAAGAGACAAATTCTTCTCATGCTTTTGTCTCTACTGATGAAAGCACAAGCAACTTTCTCTTCACCCTTGAAGACCTGGACTGTATCCATCCAGATGATCTAGAGTACATGAAGATAGATCAGCAGATGACTCTTCTCACTCACAGAGCCAAGAAGTTCTACAAGAGGAAAGGGAGGAAGTTTTTCCAAGCAATGCAGCCAGTGGAAAGTTTGGGCTGGACAAAAGCAAAGTGAAGTGTTACAACTGTAACCAGATGGGACACTTTGCAAGGGAGTGTAAGGCACCAAGAACCAATGGTGGCCAAACTCAAGCCAGACCAAACTACACTGATAGAGCTCCCCAGAATGAGAAGCCAAAGTAGCAAGCTGCAGTTGCTGTTGAAGAAGGAGGCTTTGACTGGAATTTTCAGGTGGAAGATGCATCTCCAAACCAAGCACTCATGGCAGACCATGATGAAGCTAAGGTATTGGGACATCTTTGTACTCCTGAATGCATTGCTAAAGTAAATAGATACAAGTCCTATAACTTAGAGATGAGATTTGATTTTGAGTCCTTAAATATCCTAAAAGCTGATTTTAAAAGAGCTGAAAATGATTATAAACTGAAAATAGAGGACTTAGAGAAAACCATTTCAACTCTTAAACATGAGCACACCAACTACAGGACTCAGATCAAAGACCTCATAACTAAGTTGACTGAATGCTAGGCTGAGCTTGTGATCAGCAAAGCCAGGGCAGAAAAATGTGTTCTTGAAGAAGAGACCTTCAAGAACATAATATCCTCATCCTTACATGCAAAAGTTTGTTATCAAAATAAGCAGGGACTGGGATCGAGTAAGATAGCTCCTCCACACACAATCTTGACAGTAAGATCTCCTAGGTGTGGAACTTGTGAAGATGAGCTTCCCCTCATACACCCCTTGACTGAAGAGGATAAAGAGGATATGGTGAAGAATGGCTTTGAGAAGAGTGAAGAAGAGCATTCTAAGAAGGGTCACCATCCTTTCGAGGAGAGTAAGGCTGTTGGGATGACCAAGTCCAAAAGAAAGAACTTGATTAGGAAGGCCAAGAGAAAGTCCAAGAAGGCTCAAGAGATCAAGGCCACCTTCAACTTTGCATAGAAACAAGTCTTCATCTTTGTAGGATTTGAGGTGGTTAAGACTGAAGACATAAACTTGAACTCCAATAACAAGAGTTCTAGTTCTTGTCCAAATCATCCCATCATCAAGAAGAAAGCTAATCAGTTGTGCACCACTGCTATACAACCTGAACCATCCAGTCCAAAGGTAGTTCTAAACAGAGTTGTAGCGGAAAGGTGGTCAATTAGCACTTTTGACTCTACATTTGATTTTGTTGTCTAGTCTTATGTATCCAGCTGGCCTTCAAAGTATAGCCGACTGTAGGATGTAGTATAAAGTATCTCAAGTACTTGTAACTTTCCATTGTATGCTTTGTAACATTTGTAATAGAACTTGAGAAGCAATATACAACATTCTTGAAAAACCAAATACTTGTGTTGTTTGCTATCTTGTTCTGTCTCATTCTTACTTATGTTCTTAGCTTCTTTCATATAAGTAACCAGTTCCCTATTTGATCTGCTAAGTTTTCTAAGGAACTCTCCTCATTGTGTTGTTGTGTTGTAAGTGCATACCCTTCACCGGTCCTGCAACTATATTGTCTTGAAATACCCTTTTCATCATAAAATGTATCAAGGATTTGGTTCTTAAATTTGATTCCTTGATCACATCTTATGGTTTTGACCTTGTGATCACATTGATTCTCAATCTTTAAGATGAGATTCTTCAGAATGAGATTCTTCAGAATCTCAGGGGTCTCATCCTTAGTTCTAAGAAAGAAGGCCCAAGTGAATCTTGTAAAGTCATCTGTGATCACCAAACAATAAGAGGTCATTCCTAGACTCATTACACTGGTGGCACCAAAGAGATCCATATGTAATAAGTGTAGGGGAGTAGTGATAGAGTTTTTTTTCCTTTGGCTTGTGAGATACCTTGTGTTGCTTCCCCTTCAGGCATGCAACACAGTGGTCATCACTTGTAAACTCTTTCTTTGGCATTCTAGTTACCAAATCATTCTTAATTAATTTATTCATGTTTTTAAAGTTTACATGGCATATTATTTTATGCCAGAGGAAAGACTCATCACTATTTGCTTTATATTGAAAGCATGAAACTTCTCCTGAGGGAGATGTTTCTTGCAAATCCATCTTGTACATGTTCTCTTTCCTGGGGCTCTGAGCAGGATATGCTCATGAGGAATGACCACCCTGGGCCTGAGAACAATGCACTCATGCTCAGTAAAGAGCATGTTGTGACTTTGATCACAAAATTGGGATACACTCAAAAGATTGTACCCAAGCTCCTTGACAAAGTTTACCTTCTCAATGCTGAGCTTACAATTTGTGACCCTGCCCCTTCTTGTAATGTAACCTCCTGCATCTCCTCCAAAAGCAACTGGTCCTCTATAAATTCTTTCAATCTTTTGGAGTAGTGAAATATTGCCTGTCATGTGCCTGGAACAGCTATTGTCAATGATCCAAACATTTCTGTTTGTCTTGAGCTGTTCCTGCACAAAAGAGATGGTTAGTTATATTTGGAAACCCAAGCCTCATTAGTCTTGGGCTCATCAAAGGAAGTTGAAGACAATGCAATAGTAATTGATCCTATAGTCATGTTTTGAGGATCATTTGCTGATGTTGATGAAGAACTTTCAGCCACTTGGTCTTTCTTTGTCTTCCACACCACCTTTGGAAGCCTAGACTTGACCTTCAACACTTCGAAAGTTTTGTTGACTTTGGAAGTTTTGATGACCGGACCTTTGGAAGATCTTGCTTTCACTGCAGCAGGCTTTAGTGCTTTGGAAGTATTCCTTTTCAGAGGCCAAATTTTATTCCGAAGGCAAGTTTCCACTTGTCTTCTTCTTCATTTGGAGCTTCCGAAGGAAAAGATTTTCCTTCCGAAGCTTGCTTCTTCTTCTCCAAACTCTTAGAAGTTTCTTTCTTGGTCATGTGGAGAGTACTCTTTGGATTGTAAACACAATCTTTAGCAAGATGAGAAGTACTCCCGCACATGACACAATCCATTTTCTTCCTTCTAGGAGTCTTCTTTTGTGAACAAGGCTGAACTTGATTACTTTTCTTATCCATCTTCATCTTTGTAGATTCTGTGGCAATTCTTATAGGGATAGAACTACCTTTGGAGCTGGATGGTTTAGGTTGTACAACAATGGTGCACAACTGATCAGCCTTCTTCTAGATGATGGGATGATTTGGACATGAACCAGAACTCTTGTTGATGGAGTTCAAATTGGTGTCTTAAGCCTTCACCACTTCAAATCCTGCAGAGATGAAGACTTGTTTCTGTGCAGAATTGAAGGTGGCCTTGATCTCTTGAGCCTTCTTGGACTTTCTTTTGGCCTTCCTGATCAAGTTCTTTCTCCTGGACTTGGTCATCCCAACAGCTTTGCTCTCCTCAGAGGGATGGTGACCCTTCTTAGAATGCTCTTCTTCACTCTTCTCAGAGCCATTCTCCACCATCTCCTCTTCATCCTCTTCAGTCATAGGGTCTATGAGGGGAAGCTCATCTTCACAAGTTCCACACCTAGGAGATCTTACAGACAAGATTGTGTGTGGAGGAGCTATCTTACAAGATCCTAGTCCCTGTTTATTTTGATAACAAACTTTTGCATGCAAGGATGAGGATATTATGTTCTTCAAGGTCTCTTCTTCAAGAACACAATTTTCTGCCTTGGCTTTGCTGATCACAAGCTCAGCCTGGCATTCAGTTAACTTAGTAATGAGATCTTTGATTTGAGTCCTGTAGTTTGTGTGCTCATGTTTAAGAGTTGAAATGGTTTTCTCTAAGTCCTCTATCTTAAGTTTATAATCATTTTTAGCTCTCTTAAAATCAACTTTTAAGATATTAAGGACTCAAGATTAGATCTTATTTCTAAGTTATAGGACCTGTATCTATTAACTTTAGCAATACATTCAGGAGTACAAAGATGTTCCAATACCTTGGCTTCATCGTGGTCTGCCATGAGTGCTTGGTTTGGAGATGCATCTTCTACCTGAAAGCTCCAGTCAAAGCCTCCTTCTTCAACAGCAACTGCAGCTTGCTGCTTTGGCTTCTCATTCTGAGGGGCTTTCTCAGTGTAGTTTGGTCTGGCTTGTGTTTGGCCACCATTTGTCCTTGGTGCCTTACACTCCCTTGCAAAGTGTCCCATCTAGTTACAGTTGTAACACTTCACTTTGCTTTTATCCAGCCCAAACTTTCCACTGGCTGCATTGCTTGGAAACTTCCTCACTGTCCTCTTGTAGTACTTCTTGGCTCTGTGAGTGAGAAGAGCCATCTACTGGACTACCTCCATGTACTTCAGATCATCTGGATGGATACAGTCCAAATCTTCAAGGGTGAAGAGAAAGTTGCTTGTGGTTTCATCAAAAGAGACAAAGGCATGAGAATAACTTATCTCTTGGAAAGGACTTCCTTGAGTGTAGCTTTCTCATGGAGTCTCTAGGAAGGTGATGAAAGGGCCCTTTTGTGAGTTGTCAGGGTAGCATATAAGATGATGTAGTGGCTCAATGCTTTCCCTTTCAACCACATGGAGGGCTGAACTCAGTTGATTACTAGAGTTACCAGATGAGTTTTGCATGTTCATCTCCATCTGGTAGCCACTAAGAATACCATACAATTCTGTGAGAGTAAGAGTCTTAAGGTTCTTAGTCCTCTTGATAACAACATAATAATGTGTCCATTGTCTAGGAACAGAGCACATAAACTTCCTTACAATTTCCCTCTTCTCAAGAGTTACTCCAACATCCATTAGAGTATCCACAATCTCAACGTACTTGAAGTATTGTTGAGTCATGGTTTCACCTACCTTGAAGGTGAAGTTTTCAAACAGCTGCTTCAGAAGATCCTTCTTGTTCTCTTTTGCTTCAGTAGACCACTCATATATCAGCTTCAGTGCTTTCCATAGTTGCTTGGCAGTTTTGCACTTATTGAAGGCTCTGTAGATGGAGTTTGGAAGAGCAGTTTGAAGGGCTGTCATGGCTTTTTGATCAATCTCTATTCTCTTCCTGTCTGCTTCAGAGTAATCAGCCACAGCCTTTGGAATCTTACCACCACAAGTAGCAGAAATGTTTCTTGGTATGTAAGGTCCTTCAACAACAAAGTCCCATATCCTGGAGTCTTGAGACTTGATGAAGCCTTCCATTCTTTGACACCAAGTATCAAAGTCTTCAGGAGTGATCAGTGGAGACTTTGTCATAGTTCCAGTTTCCATATCAGCTTTGGTAATAGCTGCCATTTGAGTTGTTAAGTATTTTGTGTGTGTGAGGGATCTTAAGATGGTGAGATCTTATATCAAGAGCCTGGAATGCTCTGATACGAAATGCAGGACCGGTGAAGGGTATGCACTTACAACACAACAACGCAATGAGGAGAGTTCCTTAGAACACTTAGCAGATCAAATAGGGAACTGGTTACTTATATGAAAGATGCTAAGAACACAAGTAAGAATGAGACAGAACAAGATTGCAAACAACGCAAGTATTTGGTTTTTCAAGAATGCTGTATATTGCTTCTCAAGTTCTATTACAAATGTTACAAAGCATACAATGGAAGGTTACAAGTACTTGAGATACTTTATACTACATCCTACAGCCGGCCATACTTTGAAGGCCAGCTGGATACATAAGACTAGACAACAAAATCAAATGTAGAGTCAAAAGGCAGATTGCCTTTTGACAAGTGACTATGACATGCCATAGTCCACATCCTAATATATTACAAAAAGGATAAATGTAAATAAAGTAGAAAGCACAGACTCAAGACCTCAATTTACAGTTACTAAAAGCATGAACCTTTTCACCAAGTCATGTAAGTTGGTGACTAAACAGAGTTGCAGCGGAAAGGTAGTCCAGCTTTATGGTAAAGTACATCAGATGAAAGCATGTCTCTAAAAGTCTTCGGAAGAAATCTGTCTTCACTCTTTGGCTTCAGAAGATGTTGGTCTTGGCTTCGGAAGATTTTACACTTAGAATATTTCTAATGCAGGGTGTAAAACTTTCGAAGCATTTCTACTTCTGTTCTTCAGTGCATGCATGCAGAGAGACTTTGAATGTTTTGGCTGCATCAGACTTATAGGAATCCTTACAATAGTGCTCCAAGGACTCCTCAGCAAAATGGTGTTGTTAAGAGGAGAAATAGGACACGAATTGAAGCTGCAAGAACTATGTTGTCTGACTCTAAACTTCCCATCACCTTCTGGGCAGAGGTAGTGAACAATGCTTGCTATGTGCAAAACAAAGTTTTAGTAGTTAAGACACATGGTAAGACTCCTTATGAACTTTGGCACAAGAGGAAACCTTTTATTGGTTTTCTCAGGTCATTTGGATGTCCTTGCACCATCTTGAATACCAAAGATCAAATTGCCAAGTTTGTTGAGAAATCAGATGATGGACATTTTATTGGATACTCTTCTTAAGGTAAGGCTTATAGAGTATACAATCTCAGAACTAGAGTAGTTGAGGAGTCAGCCAATGTGACTTTCAATGAGCACACTTCCAATGTGAAAGGTTCTGGTCCTGATTGGCTATATGATCTTGATTTAGTTACCAACTGTTTTAACAAATCTTGTGAGCATGTTTCAAGATCCACAGATATACTACCTTCAGATAATCCTGACCCAAGATTTGAGCTGAGAAGACCTTCAAGCTACACAACTTCAGCACCAGCGGTAACCAACCCTGCAAATGAAGTTTCTACCAGCACATCAATGACAAATCCTGCTGATACTTCTGGGGTGCCTTCAAATTCCAGCTTAGAGGCACAAAACTGAGATGAAGGAGCTTCAAATGTTGGAGAAAATGGTGGTGGTGAAAGTGATCAGGAATTCCTTGATACTGATAACCACTACATTGAAGACAACATCAATGATGTCACACACTCATTGCATCAAGTCAATCTTGATAAGTGTGCTGATGTGGAGGGTGAATCCTCCTTGCCAGATCAGAATTTCTCAAATTTAGATCTGTCTAAGCAACTTGCTGTGATCCCTTAGCTAAAGATCCACAAGTCTCACTCTACCACAAACATCATTGGAAATGTTGATTCATGGGTAAGATCAAGAGGACAAACCCATGATGCAAATGTTTGTCTTCACTCTTGTGTCTTGTCCCAGATAGAGCCAAAGAAGATTGATGAGGCTCTAAAGGATGGAAGTTGGGTTAAAGCTATGCAGGAGGAGCTGCTTTAATTCAAAAGGCAAAAGGTTTGGAACCTATGTCCTCTTCCTCAAGGGAAGGCTACCATAGGAACTAAATGGGTGTTCAGGAATAAGAAGGATGATAGAGGACTTGTCATCAAGAACAAGGCAGACTAGTTGTTCAAGGGTATACTCGAGAAGAAGGAATTGACTATACAGATGTTTTTGCTCCTGTAGCAAGACTTGAAGCTGTCAGGATATTCCTAGCTTTTGCTACATCAAGAATTTCAAGGTCTACCAACTTGACGTCAAGTGTGCTTTTTTCTATGGGGTGATTGATGAAGAGGTGTATGCCAGACAACCCCCTGGGTTTGCAGATCCTGATCATCCTGGTTATGTCTGTAGGCTTGATAAAGCTCTTTATGGGCTGCACCAAGCACCAAGGAAGTGGTATGCGACTCTATCTCAGTATCTCTGTCAGCATGGCTACAAAATGGATACTATTGATGGAACTCTCTTCATCAAAGGAACTAGAAATGACATAATGCTAGTCCAAGTATATGTAGATGACATTATCTTTGGATCAACTAATCCAAAGCTCTACAAAGACTTTGAAAAGTTGATGAAGGATAGGTTTGAAATGAGTGCCATGGGGGAACTCAATTTCTTTCTAGGAATTCAAGTGAAACAAGTTGACAGTGGCATCTTCATAAGTCAGTCAAAGTATGTACAAGACATACTTAAAAGATTCAACATGACTGATTGTAAGGTGGCTAAGACACCCATATCTAGAAACCACTCCCTTGGACCAGATCTTGAGGGGGAGTGTGTTGATGAACATCTCTACAGGGCAATGATTGGGTCTCTTATGTAACTCACAGCTAGCAGGCCTAATATCATGTTTGCCACATATATTTATGCAAGATATCAAGCCAACCCCAAGATGTCACACCTGGTCACTATCAAGAGAATTTTAAGATATCTCAAAGGTGCTCCATCACTTGGCCTTTGGTATCCAAAGAATTCTGACTTCAATCTGTATGCTTATACAGATAGTGACTATGGTGGTTGCAACATGACTGCAAAGTCTACATCTGGGGGATGTCAATTTCTTGGTGGAAGGATAGTCTCTTGGCAATGCAAGAAACAATCCTGTGTGTCTGCATCAACTGCTGAAGCCGAATACATTGCTGCTGCAAGCTGCTGTGCTCAAGTGCTTTGGATTCAGAATCAGATGCTAGACTATGGATTTAACTTCAAGGAGTCTCCGATCCACATAGACAACAACAGTGCTATCTCTATCATAGAGAATCCTGTGCAGCACTCAAGGACAAAGCACATCAACATCAGGTATCATTTAATTAGAGATAACTTTGAAAAGGGATTAATCAAACTAGTCAAAGTTAACACAAATGAACAATATGCTGATTTGTTCACCAAAGCTTTTGATGAACATAGATTTAAATATCTTGTATCAGCTATTAGGATGATTAACTTTGAGTACTTTTCTTAAAACTTAATCATAATATTTCTAAAACATGTGTCCTAACTTGTCTATTTTATTACCTTTATAAGCCCTTGTTCTCTTTGGAAGAAAAATCTTTTAAAAGATCTTCCTTTTATTTTTTAAAATTTTGATCTTTTTATCCTTCGGAAGATATATAATTACCTTCGGAAGAAACTTATGTCTTAGAAAACAAATAAATACTTAAGTAGATTACGTTCGGAAGAAATTTTCTGAATATCTTTCGAAGCTTAAAATAAACTTAAGTACTTATATGTTTTCAAAGAACAATTTTCTTCCGAAAGCAATTTACCTTCGGAAGTTTTTATTCTTCTTAGAATAAAAACTCTGAGTAATAAATCTCTTCCGAAGCAAAATTCTCAAAACCCTTTGGAATATCTTCCAAAGCCAATTTGCCTTCAGAAGATTTTCTTCAGAACTTCCGAAGCAAAATAATCTTCGTAAGATTTCTCGACTTCCAAGAAAACTACTTTTTGGGCAAAAGTAAACTACTTTTTCAGAGGTGGGATCGACATCCGGAATTTAAAGTTTATCCTCTTTCATTAACTTTGTCTTAAATCCATTTCATATATATACCCAACGGTTCCCCCCTTTTTCACTATCTTCTTCATCTGAAGTATTCCTCTAACCTAAATTCACCCAAACCGCCTTTGTTCTTCACCTTCCTTCACCCTTAAGCTTTTCAAAATGTCCAATCTAAACCGCAGAAACAACCCTGATTTCTCCATGCAACTTCACAGGCAACACAACCAGGTTGCTCTGTTGAACTCTGAGAAAGATGATAGTTTCTTAGAGGTTTGCCGTTTTCTGGATCTATCCAACTACTTCACCTCCCTAACCATTTATCCTACTCTCTATGAGGATCATCTTCTTGAATTTTGGAAGACCTATCAAGAGGTCATCATGAATGGGGAGAAGGCACTATCTGCCACAGTGTAGGGGAGGACAATCTTCATCACTCCAGCCATCATCAACACTCATCTTCAGCTAGATGATGAAGAAGGTGAGTTGTCCTTTCCAAAGGAAGCTATTAATCATTCCTTTGAGCAGATGGGCTATGAGGGAGATTTCTCTGTAAAGACCTTCAGGAAAGTGAAGGTCTCATCCCAGTGGAAGTACCTGCTACATGTGGTCATCCACAGCTTGTCAAACAAGCATGGAGGGTGGTACCATATTCCTGAGGATCTCTCCTTCATAGTGCATGGAATGGTTCAAGGGGTCAAATTCAGGTACTCTCAGTTTGTTTTTTTAGAATGTTGCATGCAAACTTGGACTCCTTAGAGTATTACATGTTTCCTAGATATGTTCAATCCATTCTCAACTGTGGCTAGGCTCACAGTTGAGGAAACATGTAATATTCTTAAATTGGGACAGATGAAGCCTGTCATCTTTAAAATCATGAAGAAGTCAACTGTAGGCTTCTCTGGGGTAGAAACAGCCCTTGTCTTCAAAATGTTAGAGCTCATTGCTCAAGGTGACAACCTAGCAACACAAGCTAGTGTTGAACCCACACCTTCTACCTCCCAACCACCAAAAAGGCCATAAATCACCCTTACCTACCAAAGAAAGTCCAAACGAATCCCTGCTCAAGCTATTGAGCTTGTGCAGGCCCCAATATACTCACCCATACAAGAGGAAGTGGATACTAGTGCTCCCACTTCTCCTGAGGATCAAACCACTCCCATTTCTTCAAGGATCAGTGCTGAGGTTCCTCATGCTCAGCCTGATGAGCTCACTAGCCCAACTTCCTTAAGCTGTCACTTGAGTCTTAACACTAAAGTGAACAACCCTCAGGGGATAGTTACCATCCCCATCCTTTAGACTTAAACCAACCCATTCCTAACCTTGAATTCTATACTGATGAAGACTTAGGTTTCAGTGAGTACCACGAGTCTCTTTACTCTTCCCATACTTAAAGAGAGATGAGTGCTCCTGAGTCTCCTATGTCTAGCCCACATCAGTCACCCATTACTGAGGTGGACCTCTTTGAACCTATTCAGGAGATCCATATGGAAGAGGCTCTCACTTCTGCAAGTGATTACATCATTAGGACATCAACCATGGCAACTCATCCCATTGACACTTCAACTGAGGATGTTAATGTGCAAAGGAAATCCATCAGCCAAGAACCTGAGGCTGGTGGTGAGAGAGAGGACTTTGGTCCAATCATATCATCCCCTAATGATTCTTCTGCTGAAGAAGAGGGTAATCTGAGACTAAAGATGCAAAAACTATCAAAAACATGCTCCTATTTAGTCTCTAAGGTTAGTCACCTTGAATCTTAGGTGACTACCCTGCAAAACAGGGTCAACGATCAGCAACTTGAGATACTTATCTCAGGGAAAACTAGATGGTGACCTTTAAGGAGAGCTCAACCAGGAACACAAGAACCTGTGGATGTGATTGGCCTAACTCCTAGCTCACCTATGCAAGAGGGTGAGGCTACCAAAAAGGGGAAGAAAGTTATTGCAATCATAGGACCTGGGAGTTCTTCAGGGAGTATGGACATTGAGGACTCACCATCCTCACTTGCAATTGTGCATACTCAGCAACTTCTCAAATTCACTTTGATGTGGACTCTCTAGACTCTCTCAATCAGAGTCTCTTTGAGGAAGGCATTATAAGGGTTATGTCATCCCCACCCCAAGACCTTCATAGTAGTTCAAGGGCAGCAAGAGGCAACTTTCAGACCTTGAACTACTATGAAGGTCTTGACCTGATCAACATGTCACTTCTGAACCCAAGCCAATCTAGACAAGCTGGTAGGCTGGCACAAAGGATTCAAGACAGAATTACTAAAGAGTTCAGCCTAAGAAGGAGACAAAGGCAATTAGGTAATGTCATTGGTCAACTGGATGTTGAGGCAGACCCTAAGATTAGCTTCAAAGGGAAAACCTTGACTAAAAGCCCAGTGATGGAGCCTGAGAGCCCTGTCACACCATGTCACACCCCGAGAATCGCAGCGGAAGGTCACGAAACGTGGTGATAACGGAAGTTGGAGTTAATCCAACAATTATAGTCAAACGTGATTAATAATACCGACAGTTATGTAAAACCATACATTTAACGTTCTAAACAAAGTCATGACAGTATTTTATCAGTAAAAAGTTGTACAACTCGAAATTAGATGCATCATATTGTCTTTTATTCATTAATCTAATAATACTTAAGGACATTCGAAATGTTTGACCCTCCAAAGACTTAGTTCGGAAATTCCACACAGAGCTTACCTATAACCCTGAAAAGCATGAAGGGTAATAAAGTCAACATAAAGTTGGTGAGCGATCGGGGTTTTCAGTCCTATAAACAATCAGTTTCAAAAATAATATGATGAAACGAGATATAATATACTCAACATAGACTAGCTAGGTACTATGATTAATTCAGGTCATAAGTCCATAATCAAACCAAGAAACACGTCGTTGCCCCTCAACAGTCCAAACATATAAATTCCCTCGCAACAACCTGACCAGCGCGACTGGTCGCGAGAGCGGGCCATTCTAACCCGATAGATCTACCAATATAGTTTTTGACTTCCTCGAGGTTAATGATTATAGGAGGATTTAGGGGCTCAATAGTATACATCTATACCACTGACCCAACTTATACCATCATAACATATATTAATCCGTTTTGCCCATCATATACATTAAAATATAGTTTCTCATGCTTTTCCCCCAAATAGTTAAAATAAATACAATATTTAAAATGAGGCTGAAGGACTCACCTTGAGTGCGATTAACGAAAAAGTCAACGTGCTAGACTCCGATTAATAAAACCCTAATTATATGCATCATGGTCAATATATGATGATTTATGCTTACGAGAATGCTTTTCACCCACTTATTTAGTTGTTTTAAAATAAAATGTTTTTATCATTTTTAAAATGTATATTTTTGTAAATTTTTCCAGTAAAAGTTTATCATTTTCCTTAGGAGGTACATAATACTTTTGACTTATAAACTAATATCTAATCCTTGTCATATTCTAGAATCTTATATTATTACTATTCTATTCGTAAATCTTGCGTTTATATCTTACATTAACTAGTGATTTTCTCATCTAAGTGTCTTATGTTAAAAGATTATAATTTTTCAAACTTGTATATATATGTTTTAGTCTTTATTCAAAGTTTAACTAATAGTTTTGTAAAATAATAAATTTTTATTCAAAATCTCTTATTTCACTTTTATAAAATAATTTTTTTATAGTTATTAAGATTATTTAATTACTAAAACATATATTATGTTTACAAAACATAAAACCCGTTAATTTGAAGTTGCTGTTAAGATAGTATATAGATATACATAGATAGATACATATATATACATATACATATACATATATATATAGACATATACAATACATATATATATATATATTATATATATAGATACATATAACATATACATATATATATATTATATATATATATATATATATTATATATACTATATATATATATATATATATATATATATATATATATATATTATATAAATTTTATTAGCCACGAATTGTCCAAAATATATATTATTTTTAGGTTTATATGGATATATTTATAAAGCCTTGGAGTCTCAATTGTCGTGTTAGTTGATTTCCTTGGTCATAATGTCCTTTTGGTCTTATACTTGATCTTAATCATGATTTCTAGTCCTAAAATTATTAATCAACTTTTTATCTAGTAAAATCTTTTAACATGTCCAAGTATCAACCTTTTATTTTTATCATTTTAGCTTAGTCATTCTTTATCATCATTTTCTTTTTATTAGCAATGTCACCCAAAGTCTTCAACTTAGTTATTATCCTAAGTCATCACACTAACAACAATCCTTCATCCAATAATATTACTTAATGTTTCTAACAAGGCCATAATCCATCAATCTTCCAACTTACATGTTCATACTCACATTCATACGCGACATATACATACATATATACATTCTTACCACCTAAATCATCCAAATAACTTGATTTTGTCAAACTAAAATCATTACCAATACACATTTCAGATTCATTTAATCATTTAAAAAAACCCATTTTATATCCAAAATCATCAAAACAACCATTTCATACAACTTTAAATGGGTGAACTAAGGTTCATCAAGATTTTCATCTTGATCACCCATGCATGAACAAATATAAACAATCTAATCAAGAATACCTTTAGAAACAATAGATTGAACCTTACACACAATGTTAGCACGATCCTCATCTCTCGATAAACATTTCGGGTTCTAGTCAAAGATCTAACTAGAATGCATTGAGAGGGAGTGAAAGTTTCTAAAGGTGGTTGTGATATTGTGGTGGCCGAGAGGGGGGGGGGGGGTTGTTGGTCGCGGATGGTGATGGTGCTCGAGGTGGCGACGGTGGTTGATGGTAATGGTGGTGGCGACGGTTGTTGATGGTGATGATGGTGGCGACGGTTGTTGATGGTGATGATGATGGTGACGGTGATCAATAATGAAGATGATGGCGGCGGTGGTTGATGGTGATGGAGATGGCGACGATGGTTGATGGTGATGGAGGTGGTGGTCGCGGCCGGGTTGGCGACGGGGGTGGCGGGTGTGGTGGTGACCGGCGGTTGCGGTGGAGGTGGCGACGGTGGCGGGGCAGACGGCGGTGGGGTGCAGGCGGCGGTTGGGGGGGGGGGGGGGGGGGGGGTGGGGGGGGGGAGGCGAATGGTGGTGGTGGTGTGTGTGTGTGTTTGAAAGTGGAAGAGATAGAATGTGAAGGGGTTTGGGGGATTTTACTTGGCTTTTGAAGACCCATGGATGACTAGTTGTCATCCATGCAACACTCCACCAACACATAAAATTTTTATTAATTTTAATAATTAATTAGTAATGCGCTATAAATATTTTAGTATTTTATTATTATTATTATTAGTATTATTATGTATAATATTATTATCATTCTCAAACGTTACGAGTAACCGATCTCAAGGCTCGTTGAAGTTGTTAACACGAGGGTTCTTAAATTAACCAGATATAATATAATAAATTATCGTAAATTTATTATTAAAATGGTTTCGAGCGTTGACCTGATTTGACCGGGTGTCACACACCAACAACTACTTCAGCAATTCAGTCCCTTAGTGAAACACCTGCTGGTGAAGGTGTATCACACCTCTCTTTGGCCAGAGCTTGGATGCTACACCAAGCAATGAAGACCAAAGCTCTCTCTACCCTGTGTCACAAAGGTATGTAGGTGACTAGGGGAAAAGGATTTAACCTCCTGAGGAGATTGAGGAGGAGGAGGAGAGAGAGAGGAAGATGAAGCTAAGGGGAGGATAGTTTCACTAGGTCTTCAGCCTTCACACAAGCTACAATCTGTTAGGATCGTGTATTGCACAAAATATAACTGATTAACGTGTATACACCACTCAAATAGTGCGGAATCTCGATTTGATTGGCGATCCAATCAGTGAGAACGCACGTCGAATCAATTATCAATTGTTAAACGGATCGTCTTTAGAATCAGGTAATATTCGACTAACTTGAACTAATCTCGTGTAGTACCAATACTCAATATGGTAATCGTCTGATTTTATTTGATGGCGATCCAATATGGTAGAAACGTAATTAATTCAATCAATCGTAATGTGCATTATCAATTAAATTAGGTTGTTGCTTTATGCGAACGACTCTAAGCAATCGATTATGCGATCTCGGTTGAATCCCATTCACGGTCTTGGGGTGTTTCTTGGACGGCTAGGGTACGTCTGGAGTCGAAGTAATATCAGTGTTACGTTTTTCCACGAATTAGGTGGTATTTATAGGTTAGGGTTGCTCATTCGTGCGACTGAACCATTAGCATGTTTCATTCGTGCGATTGAGCCATGCGGTTGATCCATTCGCACGACTGAGTGTTCAGTCGTGCGGCTGAGTAGTCGCATGAAGTTGTTCAGGCGTATGAACTGTTTAGGCGCATGGACACTCAGTCGCATGGCCATTCGGACGCATGACCACTGTTGGGGCGCATGGTCCAGTCGGAGCATGTGTGAACTTCACTAACCAAGTTTGATTGAATTCATTAATATAACATTATGTGTATCAATTCAAGCAATCACAAACCTATATAATCAAGTCAATATCAACTTATTAATGAAATATCAAACATTATAGATCACAAACCAAACATTCTCATTTCATTAATAACCCAAGCATTACATAAGTGTAAGACATTCAAGACATATTACATTAAGATCCACATCTAGGTACATATGTATCAAAAACTCCCCCTTGGACCTAGATCTATCTAATGTCTTTCTTCTTCATTACCTCCTCATAATTTTTGTACTTCTCTTCTTTTGTGACTCCTGCGTGTATCTCAAATGCAAAGCAGAGTCTTATAATGTTCTAGAACTATAGAGCTTGTACAATATCTTGAGAATCATAGAATAGTGGCCACTTGTATAATGTGTAGACATTATTTGCAGACAAGTTAGTGAGCCATATTGGGTCTAATACCCTGATAGTATCCATTTTCCCTCTTTGTTAAAAGACTATGACTGCCTCTCTGTTCTCCAATCGTAGTACCACCATTTGAAGTGTGGAGAGTGAAATCCTGTGGCATTTCCCGTAGTGGGATCTTGGACATGGTGCGTGGGAGGACTCCCACTTCGGCACTATTCTAGGCTTTGCAGTTATGGAATCAACCTCAAACCTTCGGATATACCTTGTAGGTTGTTGAGGTTTGAAGTTGACCCATCTGGTGTGGTACTCCTTCTTTAATGCAGCCTCAAACCAGCCTGACATCTTTCTCGGGTCAGCATATAACAGCTTCAGCTTGGCCAGCTGGTTGAGCTCAAAACCAGGTAGAGTCTTTAGATCATGTGGGAATCTAAAGTACTCAATCCCCTTCTCTCTCTTTATGGCATAAACGTTAAGATCCTCAAAATATGCCCACGCGATAATCTTGCCTGACACCTTGTGATGTTTCTTCACTTTGTAGAGCTTGGTGTAGACATTCGGTTTAGGAGCAGCGCGTTGGGCTCGGATTTCCTCAAAACATGCAGCCCATTCTGCCTTTCTGATGTTAACATCAGCGTCTGAGGCTTGGGCCTGTTTCTCACTCTTCTCGGACTCTTGCTCCATCTTATCCAGCATCTCAAATGTTTCACAGTGAATCACCCAGGTTGGGCACCTGTTGGTGGAGCTGTAAAGATAGTCTATATTATACATAGTGAAAGTCAACAAAAGTCAACGTCATGGTCAAAGTCAACAAAAGTCAAACCCGACACGTTCGAGACGAGGAACCGAGACGAGACGTTGAAGATTTAATGACTAGGAGTTTTATTGTAATAAATATATTTTATGTGAACAAAATATATTTTACTTTCTTTGAGTCATGTTTTAGTCTAATATATAGTCTACGGGGTTATGTGTAAATATGAAAACTTAAACTAGACTATAAATAGCCTAATTGTAATTAGAATTAGGTTAATGGTTAAATGACCAATTGATTGGGTTTCCACTTTGTACAAATCATATGCAATCAATATAGATCAAAGGGGTTTTATTGTGATTATCTTTGTTTGATCCATAATTCTTCATGTTATTTGATTCAAGTGTGTATCCTGGAGTAACAATATGGTATCAGAGCCTTAGTGCTCTTGATTTGTTGAGTTTTTGTGGTTTTGGTCAATATCTAGTTTCAATCAATTTTCATTGGATTATCAGCTGTTTTTGGCATGGAAATTGATTGAATTATGCTTGTTTTTATTGAGGAAGATTCTACAATCATCAGATCTCAAATCATTGAGTTTTGGATGATTTCAGATTGATTTGAGGTGAGGTGAAAAAGGGTTTTGAGATCGACCAGCGAAATTATTGTTCTTACAGCGAAACTGTCATCATCTTTCAGCGAAATTATGAGTTATCTTGGATCAGAAGTTGTTTTCTAGAGTTTCTGCGAACTAATTCCTTGAACGAAAGTTCATTAGTGCTTGTGACCAATCAACAAGCGAAATTGCTGCCGAATTTATTTTTGAACGAAAGTTCAAGCTTGTTGCGTGCGAAGTTAGCAGCGAAACTAAGCAAGTGGTGTCTCTGTTCAGGCGAAAAGTGCTGCTGAAATTGCTAGCGAAAGTGTCAGCTTCTGCGAAATTGTCAGCGAAAGTACTTTTTCAGCGAAATTGTTATCCAAGTCACCTTTTTCTGCGAATTTGTCAGCGAAATTATAAACATTTCTGCCGAAACTATCATGCGAAATTAACTACTCTTACACTTGCTGATCTTGAAAGTGTTGCTCCTAATAGACCTCCAAGACTCATTAATGGAGATTATTTTGAAGATTGGAAGAGAAGAGATGTCTCAAAGCTTTCTCTTCTACACTGATCATAATCAATGGGAATCGATTATTTCTGGTCCTCACATACTATGGTTACTGTTGGTGATGTTGTTTCTCAGAACAAAGACCCATCTTCCTATACTGAAAGAGATCTGAAATTGATTGATCATGATCAAAAGGCTTTTGGTGCTCTAACTCTCTGTTTGGCTCCAGACATCTACAACCGTTTTACAGAGCATAAAATGCTAAATCCCTTTACGATGCGCTGTGAATTCTATGATAGGAATGCAGATTTGGTAAAAGACAAGAGTATTCAGGCTGAAAGGAGTTCAATTCATTTGTAGGATACAAGAATGAAAGTTTGACAGATCTTACAAATCGTTTCTTAACCGTCTCAAGCACTCTAAAGAAGTATGATGAAAGGCTCTCCAACAGTGAACAAGTTAATAGGCTTCTCGATTCTCTTCCACCACAGTGGAGTCTTCAAGTGAGAATGCTTAAACAAGAAAGAGGTTTTACAGATTACAAGCTGATGGATATCATTAACAAGTTGAAATCTTTTGAGTTGGATATGAAAGGAAGAGAATTTAACCAGACTATGATGCCCACATCTGGTTTTTTCTCAAAATGCTGCTTTGTTGTCATCCGCTGCAAACTCTCACATTCAAAATCAAATTCAAGGAGGGAGTTAATACAAGTAATTTCTCGAGTGGCAATAGTCATGTTGGAAAAGAATGGGAAATTCTAAGGTCAATGCTGAAACTTCAATTCCATATGAAACAATGGCTCTTTTTGGAATGTTTGTTCAGAGCTATGAAGCTCTTGTTGCTGGAGAACTGAAAGGTAAAGGAATGACTATGGAGGACATGTATCAGGTTGATCCTGATGATTTAGAAGAAATTGACATTCAATGGCACAATGGCGATGTAACTTTAAGAGCCCGGAGATTCATGGAAAGAACAGGACGAAAGAACTTTGGTGGTCAACCATCTACCTCAAAACTGGGATTGATAAGTCAAAATTGAGGTGCTTTAATTGTAAACAATTGGGACATTTTAAACATGAATGTCCATTACCAATTGTCACAGATCCTAGTAACACTGGAGTACCAAGATTGACAGCAGTGAAAGAAAAGGAAGAAGTGAATCAAAAAAGGAGTCGGCCTTGATCTCGAACTTTGATTGGAGAGTGCAGAGGTGGAAGAAACAAGAATGAGATAAATCACGCGTTAGTTGCTGAGATTGTGGAAGGTAATGAAGTGAAATTGGGTGAAGATGGATTTGCTGTGTCAAGGAATTCAAAAGAGAAAACGAGTCTCAGTAAATAAGAAAGAAGAAAAAGGCAGATGGAGATGGGAAAGAGGAAACTGCAGGTTCAAGTGAGAAAAGAAATTCAAAAGATGAGATAAGAAAAGAGAAGGATGATGTTGCTGCTACTGTTGAGGAAAGGAAATCAAGTACTCCAGTATGCATGTGTGATAAAGCTTTAGCTGCGAAAGGATGGTAATGGGACTTTCATATGAGGTAATACAGGATATGTGCTCATCTGCTTGCAAAATTAGACTATTGGGATTTATAAGCTAATCGTTTGTTTAATTATTGATAATGAAAAGAATTTAAAGCGAATTAATGATGAACTTAAAATGAATGAATCAAAATATTTTGTGAAATTAAATGAGGCTTTAAAAAGAAACTGATCATTTTAAAAGAATCGTTTTTGGAAAGAAAATGTCGAGATTAATACTTTGACTGAAAGGGTTGCTCTTGCTGAATTTGAAGCAAGCAAACTTCAGTCAAAGTTAGATAAATGGACTATTTCTGGAATGAAACATGATGATCTTTGTAAATCTCAACGGGGAGCAAGAATTAAAACAGGTTTGGGTTATGAAAATGTACAGGTTATCCTCCACCTAGTACATAATGTTATTCTCCTATGCCTGTTCCTCATCCTTCTAATGAATTAATCAAAACAGATACTGACAGTATGTCTGCAGGTTTAGTCGGGAATAACTCTAAGTACATTCGTGAAGACTACGACTATGGACCAACTAGTGGGCTTGGATGCACTAGTTCTAGTACACCTGAAAATCAGCAGTCTGTTTTAGATATAAGTCTAGTTTAAATTCAGTTTTTGTTTCTAGTTCAAATGTAACAGACTTGAATGTCTCATGTTCTCTTGATAGTTTTATTCCATCTTGTACTTCAAATCATGGTAGTGATGATTTTTGTTCTCGTAATGAATGTAATGCATCTGATCTTTCTCCAAAAACAACTGAGCAACTTAAAGTTAATTGTTTCGAAAAGTTCTTTTCTCAACCTATTCCATCTTTCACACCATTAAATATGACATCATCAGAAAAATGTAGTTCGTCTTCATCTGACACCAGTACCAATGGTACAAGTTTTACTGATTTGTCAGAAGAATCATGTTCTAATTTTGTAAAGAAAAATTCTGATTCAAATAAACAACAACCTCATGAGTTGTATGAGACATTCAGTGATGTTGATTCTAGTTTGTCTGAATGTGATGAGGAGATTATTATTGATCCTATTTTTACCTCATCACATCATAGACCTAGATTCAAACCTCATTGTTTCAGGTGTGGTCAAGAGGATCATCTTGTCAAAAATTGTCCTTTGATTCAAGGATCCTCTAATAGGAATTGTTTTGGGAATAAATTGACAAAATTGGTTAATAATTCTTTTGTAAAAAATCAGCTTCTTTAAAAAAAAGCAAAGTTGTTCAATCTTGGGTCCCTATTACTCCTGGCTAATGATTGTGTTAATTCATTTCAGGAATCCTCATCAAAGATTGTAAACAGTTTTATGGCATGTTGATAGCGGGTGTTCCAAGCATATGACGGGATTAAAGGATTTGTTGACCAATTATCGGATTATAGATGGAGGATATGTGGCGTTTGCTGGAAATAAAAGGGTGGAAAAATGATTGGACAAGGAGAAGTTACCAATGGTTCTCTTACTCTAGAAAAAGTCAACCATGTTCCTGAATTGGCTTTTAATCTTCTAATTGTTTCTCAAATTTGCGATAAAGACATTCCTGTTCTATTTAAATCTGACAAATGTTTATTTTTAAAATCAGAGATTGCCATTCCAGATGATTTAATTCTCATGCGTGCTCCAAGGAAACATGATACATATCTTCTTGATATGAATTCAAACGAGTCAAAGGCTACTGCAACTTGTCTTCTCTCAAAAGCATCAACCTTTGAGTCACTCTTGTGGCATCGTCGTTTAGGCCATGTCAATTTTAAGATAATTAATAAATTAGTAAAGAACAATCTTGTTAGAGGACTTTCTTTAAAAGATTTTTCTGTTAATGAAAAATGCATGGCATGTGCCAAAGGGAAACAACATAAGAAACCTCATAAGCCCAAACTTTTAAATAGCATATCTAGTCCTCTTGAGTTGTTACATACTGATTTATTTGGGCCAATTAGTGTTAAATCAATTGCTAAAAAATCTTTTTGTCTTGTTGTTACAGATGATTTCTCAAGATATTCATGGGTGAGGTTTCTTGCACACAAAGGCGAAGTTGCAGAGGAATTGCAGAAATTAATTCTTTCTATCGAATCAATCAGTAAGAGAAGAGTTATGGGACTAAGAAATGACAACGGCACTGAATTCAAAAATCAGATTCTCGATTCATTTTGTGCTCAAAAAAGGATTGTGAGACAATTTAGTGCTGCAAGCACCCCAGCAGAATGGTATTGCGGAAAGAAAGAATCGCACTCTCGTGGAAGCTGCTCGTACAATGCTGATAGAATCCTCATTACCAATTATTTTCTGGGCTGAAGCTGTCAATTGTGCATCTTATGTTCTAAACAGGGTGTTAATTGTGAAAGATAAAGTGAAGACTCCTTATGAACTTTTTCATAAGAGGAAGCCACTAATTGATTTCTTTCGACCATTTGGCTGTTCTTGTACTCTTTTGAATACTCAATCTCAAAAGAAAAAATTTGGTGCTGTTTCTGACGAGTTTATTTTGTTGGATACTCTTCTTCACAAAAGGCGTACCGGGTTTATAACAAGAGAACACGTATTGTTCAAGAGTCATTCTATGTTGATTGGCAGGAATCCAATCCTTCTGAAGTTAAATCTGAACCTGCATGGTTCTTTGACTCCGATACGGTATTCAATTCGTTTAATCTGCCAGTTTTCGATGATGATACATCAATTCCAAGTACTCAAACAAATATATATTTCATCATCTCCATCGTCTGTTCAATCCACCACGTTAGTAAATGATGCTGTTTCAACTGATGTCAGCTCTTCGTCTCCAATGCCTGATCAGGCTCCATCATCTGATTCTTTACCTCCTACATCTTCTCATTTACCTCATCCAACACCTATCATTGATTCACCTTCATCTAATCTTTCACCAGCTATGGGTGACACTTCTTCAACTATCTTTCCTTCTTCAAGTGATTACAAAACTCTGAAAGATCATCCACTTGATATGTGATTGGATCTGTTTCAATAGTGTTCGCACGCGAAGTCAATCTGGTCTAATTAATGTTTGTCTTTTCTCATGCTTCATATCTCAAATTGTCCCGAAAAATGTTCATGCTGCTCTACAAGATCCTTGTTGGGTAGAGTCTATGCAATTGGAACTTCAACAGTTCAGAAAGCTTAAGGTTTGGACCTTAGTTGATTTACCTCCTAACAAATATCCAATTGGTACAAAATGGGTGTTTAAAAACAAACCAGATGATCGGGGAGTGGTGGTGCGTAACAAATCTAGACTTGTAGTGCAAGGCTTCGCTCAAGAAGAAGGGATTGATTATACAGAAGTCTTTGCTCCAGTTTCTCGTCTTGAAGCAATCAGAATATTTCTTGCTCATGCTGCTCATAAACAATTCAAAGTTTACCAGATGGATGTGAAGTGTGCTTTTCTCTACGGAGACATTGATGAGGAGATATATGTGTGTCAACCACCAGGCTTTGAAGATCCTGATTTTCCTGATAAAGTGTATAAGCTTGATAAATCTTGTATGGTCTTCATCAAGCACCCAGAATCTGGTATGAGACTCTTACGCAATATCTTCTAAGCAACGGTTACTCTCGTGGTACCATTGATATGACTTTATTCAAAAGAGAGGTGAATGGTGAAATGATATTTGTCCAAGTGTACGTTGATGATATTATTTTGGATCTACAAATTCTCAATAGTGTAGAGAGTTCGAAGAAGTTATGAGCCAAAGTTTGAAATAAGTATGATGGGTGAAATGTGTTTCTTTCTTGGATTGCAAGTTGAACAACAGCAAGAAGGAATTCTTATTCATCAGGAGAAGGTCTAAAGAGAAGTATATTAAGATATTTTGAAGAAATTTAAGATGGATGATGCTTCTACAGAGATGACTCCCTTTACGGCTCAGACTTGTCTCACTCCGGATGAAAACGGAAAACCAGTTGATCCTCATATTTTTAGATCTATGATTGGCTCTCTCATGTATCTTACTGCAAGTCGTCCTGATATCACTTTCGCTGTTGGTTATGTGTGCTAGATATCAGTCGGCCCCAAGGGCCCCAAGGATCATGAGAAAGCTGTCAAAAGAATATTTCTTTATCTCAAAGGATCGTCTCATTTAGGATTGTGGTATCCATATGGTGGGAATTTTGATTTACATGCTTACTCTGATAGTGATTCCAATGGTTGCAGGTTAAACAGAAAATCTGTGTCTGGCGGTTGTCAATATTTGGGAAATTGTTTGGTATCCTGGCAGAGCAAGAAACAAACTACTGTTTCTCTTTCTACAGGGGAAGCTGAATACATTGCTGCATCAAGCTGCTGTTCTCAAGTTCTCTGGATCCAACACCAAATGATTGATTATGGGATTAATTTTCTTCATACACCTTTATTTTGTGACAATGAAGCTGCCATTGGAATTGCTAAAAATCCAATTCATCATTTCCGCACCAAGCATATCGAAACACGAATTCATGCGATTCGTGATGCTCAAGAGAAGGGTTCATTAATATTATACCCATCGATACAAAAAATCAAAAAGCTGATCTTTTCACAAAAACATTTGATAAACCTCGTTTTTATGAATTGATTTCTATGCTTGGGTTAATATCTTTTTAATTTTCATTTTCTATTTCTTTCTTTGATTAAAAAAATAAAAAATAAAAAAATATATAAAATGTTTTTTGATTTGACTAACTTATTATAATAGAAATATGAAAATAAAATTTGGGGGAGTAATTTCATAGTTCTGAGATCGGAATTTAACATGATGAGAAATGATTGTATATTCTCTAAGTATTTTTATATACATGACCGGTACTTCAATGAGAAATGATAGTAACTGATACTGGATTCTGTTTCACATTATTTTTTTTAAAAAAAAAAATTGATCAGATTTTTTAACGATATGCTTGATAGACTCAGCCTGATGAATAAAGTAGACAACAGCTTTATGATTAAATTAAACATCATGCTTAATGTTTGGATTTACTCAATTGTTTTGGCTTGCACAAAAACTGAGTCCTGACAAAAATGGGATTGAGAATGAATCTTTCGTCCATTTTGCTTTATTATGTCATCACCCCAGAACCACAACTGGTATGTTTGGTGTTAAGGTGTCGTGTGTCTGTGCTTATCTCCTCTGTTGTACGTGAGTACTGACCTGGAGTGATGATCTCCTCTGCTGTACGATAGTACTGACCTGGAGCTCTCATCAGCACATGTTCAAATGGTTATCTCCTCTGTTATACGTGAGTATAGATCTGGAGCTCTCACCATTTTGATATAATTATGTCAAATCATCTTATCGATGAGTTTCTCTCAGAATGAAATATTCTGTTTATAATCATTTGCACTCTAACGCACAAGCCTTGTTCTATGAAGATTGATTCAAAATTCAAGAAATCCTGAGGTTGGGTGAGGTTTTTTACCAAATGACTGTGGGGTCCTAACATTCTAAAGCATCTAATCGAACCTTAAACGAATCATAAGCTGTTTGTGAAAAAGGATAAGGCATGAGTTTAAGTGGACAATTATATCAGCAATCGTTATTGATTTGTTCTAATTTCAGTTGTTTCTGGGCAGATTGTGATCAGATCTTGTATTCAGTATGATCTCATGGCTGGTAGATGATTTTTGATCATCTTTATGTTCATAAATATTAGAGAATGTGATCTCTGATTAATTTAGATTTCATTATGTGATGAGCTTCAAGTTATTAAAAAAAAATATATCAAAAATAATAAAATAATAATAATTATAATAATAAAATATAAAAAAAAAAATTAAAAAAATAATTAAAATTAAATAAATTTTGGTGGCGAAATTATTCTTTCGCTAATAGTTTCGCAAAGCGAAACTGCAATCTCGCTAGGTTTGCTAATAAGTTGTTAACTAGTTATCTCCTAGCGAAATTACAGTTTCACTGGGCGAAACTGTAAATTCACCGGGCGAATTTATAGTTTCGCTGTCTGCGAAACTATTTTCTATTTAAGGTCGTTCTTGCGAAATTTTTCTCATAATTTCGCAAATCGTTCTATGTAGTTCTTAGGGTTTCTCCGTGACATTTCTTGGCGATTCTGCTTTGTGATTGTGTTTTGGACCGTTTATTAGTGTTATTTGTTTCGTATGTGAGTTTCGAACCTTGTTACATCTTTTAATCTGGTTAAAATCATCTCCATTTAAGTAATTTGGATTGTGACTCTTCGGTGGTTTCGCTGTTCTTCCAGCGAAACTACTTATTCTTCTGCGAAACTGAACGCAAGTTCTCTTCTTTTCAGCGAAACTGTAAAGTTATGCTGTCCGGGCGAACTTAACAGTTTCGCCATATTTCTTTAATTTCGCAATGTCTGGTCTTTACTTGCCATTTCGCTTGATCTTGTTTTCTTCTGAACAGCAAAACTAATTTTAGAACAACGAAACTAATTTGTAACAGCGAAACTATGTTTGTGCTGGAGAAACTAATTGCGAAACTTCTTTAATCTATACTAATCTTGTCGAAATTGCTTTTTGTTCTGCGAAAATAACAAGTTTCAATGAGCGAAATTTATTGTTTCGCTTGTCGAAATTGTTTGTTTTCTTTGTCGAAACTGCCTTTGTTCAGCGAAACTATCATGTCTTAGTGAGCGAACTATTGTTTCGCTTGCCGAAACTGCTAGTTTCTTTTTTGTTTTAGTCTTCTTTCTTATTTTCATTATTCTCATTCAAATTTAATTGTTTCCCTTTTCAGGTTATCATGGCAAATCTCAAATTTGATGAGAGGAATAATATCACTGCTGCTATTTTAGACGATACTCTTCCCAAGGCAGCTGGATTTCGTGATTGTGTCAGATGGCTTCAGAGTTCACCTATTGCCTATGCTATTTCTCACTCACCTACTATTTATGATCTTCATATTAGAGATTTTTGGAGATCAGCAGAATACGATACTAGAGGAGATGTACAGAGAATCACTGCCAAAGTTATTGATCATGATGTGACTATCACTGCTGAGAGTGTTTCTAGGATTCTTAGACTAGATGATGATTCTGGAGATGAAGTAATATGACAGAGTCTGAAGTGTTTCAAGCTTTCAGAAGAATGGGGTATGAGGGACCAGCTTTTGGTTCAAGGAAAGAGATCAAAGTCTTCTTTCTTATCTAAGGAGTGGAGATATATCGCTCATGTTTTTATTATGTGTTTAGATCACCGTAAAGGTGGATCTGATGGACTTAATCTCGATTGGGCTAAAGCTATGGTGCTGTGCTGTAAAGGGGAGAAGGCCAACATAGCTAGACTGATTTTTGCATGTATGGCAGAGAACGTGATGGCTGTAAAGAAAGACAAATGGCTGTTATACCCTGCTTTCTTCAGATGATTTTTGATGATCTTATTCCTGATGTTCCAAAGCATGGTGAAATCAAGAGACTGGTGCAGATGAACCCTCGTATTTTTGATGATTGCTGTGCTATCCGTCATGATTTTAGTGGTAAAATCACTCATCTCTGGGAGAATATGTATCCTCCAAACGCTGGAATTATATTAGACGGGTTGATGAATCTGAAGCAAAAGGGCTGCAGAAACAAAAGTGCAGCAAGCTGATGCAACTAAGAAAAGGAAGAGATACACTAAAGAAAAGGATTATGATTTTGAAGAGGATATTGATACACAAGCAGAGGAGATCAGGGTAGAGAAAGAAAGGAGATCTAAGAAGAAAACTGATTTTGTTGAGCCTGCGCGAGAACCAAACATCGACATGAGGGATTTACAGCCAGGAGAGAGACTAGTGCAAATCTTGATGAGGATGTGATACGTAATCTAAATACTTCGTTGGCGAATGAGCTGAGTATGATTAAGACTAAACTTACGAATCAGGAGATCAGAGAAAGACAGAAGGATGAGGTGATTGAGAGAATGCAAAGGATGTTAGTTGACCAAAATAAACTGATTAAGAAGTTGTTTGAGGAGATTACTCAGATGAAAGCTGCAGCCGGCCTACCTAGTCAACTGACTCAATCTGAGTTAGATGATTTGACTGATACATCTAAGTACTCATTTTTGAATGTGGGTACATCATCTAAGGTAGGAGAGGGTACTTCTGGAGCAGCAAATACTGAAGAAGGTGAACAGGAGATACCAAGAGAGGATGTTGGAAGGAAGGATGATGAAGATATTATTGAGGCTGGATTTGTAAACTTGCAGTTTGATTTTGATAAAGATATTGTTGGTGAAGAAGTTGTTGTTACAGCTACCACCGAGGGAGTATCTGATAGAGCGAAAGAGTTGGTTGATGAAGAGGAGGAAGATGAACAATTGATAGACTATGTTTGCTAAGAAGGGAGAAGATGATGCTGATGTGTTTGAAATGGACAAGAATGATTGGTTGGTCAAGGAGAAGGAGGTTGAAGAAATTACTCCCTTATTTCAAAATCTGGAGGGATTAAACAGGAAGGAAGCAGATAAGAAGATCATAAGTTGGTGCTACAATCCCAGTTTAAAGATGTTCATGATCAAAAGAAGAGGAGGGAATATCAGCTATATGCTTAAGAGGAAGGCTTTTAAGACCTTGCCCAAATGGGATTTGAGACGTTTGGCAACTTTGCCTTTGATCAATGCTCACTTAAGTGAAAGAGCATTATTTCTTGAGAAGGAAATAAAAAATGGACTTAATGATAATTTCGAGTCACTTGGATATATGAAAGCTGAAAGAAAAAGGTCAAAGAAAGATAAAGATTGGGAGACAGGTAAAGGAAGGATTGTACCGAGAGTCAAACCACCAAAGACTGTAAATAGGGTAAGATTGGCTGATCCTCTTCCCCAACAACTACAGAACTTTGAAAAGTGGTTTTATGACAACAATACTGGAGAGGCGGTGATTAGAGCAAAACCTGGAAAAGAGTTCAGAGTGTTTGACCCAATGGAGTTATTTAGCTTCAGTGATGAAGATCTTTTGGTACTTTGTGAAAATCACATTAAGGCTGGGGCTGGAGAGGAAACAAGAAAAGAGGCCAGTCTGTTTATGAATGTTGCAAACAAGATAAGAGGAGTAAGGTCGGAGGTTAAGAGGCTAGCTGAAAGGGTGAGATCTCAGGATGATTTTGCCATGGATGTTCAAGATTTGACCAGGCAGTTTGCGAAGGCTAGTGGTCATTCTGAAGAAGCTAGTGATGCAAGAAAGAATCATGGAGGATCAGTGGCTGAAGCTTCTGAAGATGTTGCTGCAGGAGGTGATGAAGATAGATCAACAGCAGCATAGGAAACTGGAGCCGACAAGTCAAATCAAGACAAGTGAAGATAGTGAGGTCCAACCTAGGGGGAGTATTGAAGATCATGTTTAGGTTGGACTCACTTTAGTATAGTTGTTTACTTTACATTGTAATAGGACTTTTGTTAGTTTCCTTTTGTATGTTTTAGTAATTAGTAGTTTTGGCAGTCCAGCGAAACTGTGAGCGAATCTATACATTCGCTCACAGTTTGCTGTTTTGGTTTACCCGGCGAACTTGTGTTCTGCCGGGCGAAACTATAGTTTCGGCATGACAGTTTCGCTGGTAGCGAAACTGTCAGTGAAACTATGACTGCTATATATACTTTTGTCAATTCTCTTTGTAAGGTAAGCTTGCAAAACCCTAATCGTGGATCATTGTTGCAAGCTACCAATTCTAAGCATTTTCACACAGAAATACTATTGTGCTTGATGTTATTGATTGCTATTGTTCATTTGAGTATCAAATATGTGTTAGAATTCTCTTCTATCTTCTCAATTGTTGTTGTTTAGCATGAATGTTTGATATTGAGCAATTCATCACTTCAATTGTACTGTTTTTCGATCACATGGACCAACAGCACCACATTTCCTTCTGGTCAGCATACTCTGGATAATGTTCTGCAGTGACATCCTCTATTTCTATCTCATCAATGTCATTCACCTCTTCGTCACTGGTTGACTCAAAAGTTGGAGCATCCTTGATAATCTCATCAGGATTCAACTTGAATATTTCAGCGGTTGCTCATTGTAAGATCATGAATTATTTCCCCCTCTTCAGGGGTGTAACTCACTAATCTCCTGACGATCCCTTGCAGATCAAGAATCATGGTTAGTTGAGTCTTGACCTGCTGAAGGGGAGCAACATCATATTCGCCCCTTTGAAAATTGGATCTGCTTGATTTAAACAAGTAACACATCAAACATTAGTTAATAATCAAAACAGAAACACATTAACATTATATAAACATTAAGTACATAAGTTTAATACATGATTCAAGTGCAAAATCTATCAAATACATAAACATCTAATCATGACTTTTGTCCTAATAGCTGGCTCATGAGTAGGTGAAGCAGAAGAAGAAGCTCGTTGGTCTTGATTTCTCTTCGAACGTCTTTCTTGACCCTGAGCTGAGGCAGATGCAGCTGCATCTCCTCCATCATCATCATCATTCTGCCTTCCTCTGTCTTTTCTTCATCATTTGCTTCATCATCATCATCACTATCTTCATCTTCATCCTCATCGTCATCCTCATCATCGTCATCACCATCGTCATCACCATCTCTTTCCTTTATCTTCAGAGGCTCATCCTTAGTTCCTTTGAGCTTGAGCATGATAGTCTTTTTGGCATCCTCCAACTCCTCTATCTTCTTTGCTGATAGAACTTTATGCTCTTGGAGTTGTGCAATCTCTTGGCTCTGAGCAGCCATCTGCTGTGCCTGCTGCTCAATCAGCTGAGCCTGCTGAGAAATCTGCTGAGATTGTGCAGCTGTAAGATCTAACAACTGACGAATCTGAGTTGTCTTCTCGTCATCGGTTGCCACCCAGCCTCAGCACCATACGGTTCAGTGCTGAGAGCTGTTCCTTTACCCTACTAGGAGGTAAAGGTGATCTAGATGATGGTTGGTCTGGATGAAAGTGGTGGTGGAGTGGGTGAGGTAGATATGGTGGAGATGGGATGTATGTAGTGGTGGGTGGTGTGGTGACAGTGGTAGAGGGTATGGTAGTGGTGGTGGTAGCTGTGGTGGTGGCTGTGGTGGTGATCAAGGTAAATCTTCTTCTCTTGCTCTTCATTCCATGAGGCTGAGCCATCCTCTTTTTCCTAGTTCCCTTTGAGGAGGATGCTCCCCCTTGGCTGTTGGGTGGGTCCGGAGTATATGATGGATCTGTATCAGCAACTGCAGCATCGCCGGACTCCCCATGGCGTCCACCAACCGCCCTCATACCTCTCTCAGTGGCAACCACCTTGCTGCCCACCGTTCGCACCAGAGGCTCTTCATCTGACTCCTCCTCCTCTTCCATTTGGAAGTCAGGGTGAGTAGGATCTGATTCGGGTCCACCCTGAACATCCCCTCCCTGATCAGCATCATGATCATCGTCGTCGGAGTCATCGGAGGGTAAGCAATCTGCTCAACGTCCGAGTCACTGTCATCGTGGCGCCACTTCCTCTGAGCTGGCGCCACATAATCCTCACAGTCCAGATGCCCAAACAGTCGCCTGACAGGGGTTTCACCTGCTTCCCCCTGTACACCTTCATCCTGCCTAAGGTGGTATCATCCATCACCTCACCTCAAGCATCACGGCATCTTCCTTCTCCTTCGGCAAGGAAGGGAGCTTCTGGTCAATAATCATCTGCATGAATCGAGGGTACATGCAGAAGCCCTCCTACCCTTTCCCCTCAATGTTCTCCACCAAGTAGGTGAAGATCATCCTGGAGAAGCTGAACGGATGGTTTAGCACCAACGTTGCATATGCGTTCTGGATCTGAACGTACAGCTCATCAAATCCTCCCTTCCTAGACGCTATGCACTTCAGCAGCACATGAGCGAGGTACTTGAACTGGGGGCATAGGTTGCTCTTGTTGAGCACCCCTGCGTTGACGTCCCCAGAGTACTTAGCTCGTAAGAAACATCCTCTAACAGTAAGGGGGTGTAGTCTAGTGGGACAGTAAGCATCGTCCCCAAACTACAGCACAGTCCTGAGAACATCCTCCGTGATCTCAATGGCCTCTCCAAAGTAGTACTCCTGATACGATGAGGCTCAGAAGATATGTCAACAACTGCGCCTTCCCAGAAGGCCTGCTGAATAGAGCGATACGGTGTACATGGAGCAGATATAGCATGAGCGATCCTCGATCTCCTCAGAAATGTGATAATGCCAGAAAAGTCTGAAGCATTTCTGGATGTCAGATCCAGATGAGCACAAATGTTGTGCTTAGTACTCATAGTCCAGCGACTCGCCATCTGTTACACAATAAATATAAACATTAGTATCCGTTGGCTAAAATATCTTGAATCACTTGAACTTGAAAATATTCTTTTTTGTCATGTGAATGAGACTGTGCGACTGAGATCCAGTCGTGCGAATGAGCAGTGCGACTGAGATCCAGTCGTGCGAATGATCTCATACGTACGATTGAGTGTGCGACTAGACTCATACGTATGTAAACTCATGCGTTTACACCAGTCGTGCGACTGAACTCATACGCATGGTTCAGTCGTGCGGTTTAGCTATTTGCACACCTCAGTCGTGCGACTGAAGTTCATCAACCTGTCCATTCGCATGACCTTCTGGCTGTTCAATTCAAATTCTATTTTGACCAATTTTTAAGATTATACATCGTGTTCTGGTTCATTAGACTCGCAATCATTTAGTTTATCACCTAACAACTTTGATTTCATTAGTTTACTTAGTTTCGTTAGGTGATTAGTCCAAACATGTTTCGGTTTTTCGAATGGGTCCGATTTCCAGATTTGGGCTCAATTTGAATGAAATACTCATGATTTGCTCCGCAATATACCTGTATAATCAGTGTAGATAGTTAGTACACAACAATCAATGATTTATAGTGATCAAACGAAAATTTGGCAGAGTAACGCTAAGTCGTGCGAATAAGGGCAAATATGGGAGTGATGAGTCTCTACGACCGACTCCCCCTCTATTTATACTAAACCTAAATTTAATCGTACGAGTGGACTCATACGCTCATTTCATTTGGGCGAATGGGCCTCAGTCGTGCGATTGGTTCAGTCGCCCCCCTTCAGTCGTCCGACTAGAGTTCAGTCGTGCGACTTGTTCATTCGCTTGCTCTCAATCGGCCGACTGGGTCATTCGTATAAGCCATTCGGTTGAATGGTCCATACTCATGTCCATTCGGCTATAGAAGGCATGAGTATGGTCCATTCGTACGATTGGCCCAACTCATGGTCCAGTCGTGCGACTGGGTCATACTTATGAAATTTTCAGCCTTTATGACCATTTGACATTTAAACCCTTTTAAACTATTAAATTAACATTATAAGCATTTGATCATCTCAGACATGATCATTTTAACTTGAAAAACTTTTGATCACCTCAGACGTGATCCTTTAAACACTTTGTCACCTCAGACGTGACCCATTTACCTTTTGAAAGCACATGTTGTCACCTCAGACATGACCCTTTTAGGTGATTTATTCCTTTCTGAATTCCATGATGTAGTCCGATATTAAACAAATTGAATTGACTAGTTAAATAAAAATAAACTGAAGTACAAAAATAAACTTGTTTTTGACTTTTTGTGAGGTGTAAATCCTAAGATAGAAATCTACTGGATTCGGTTCCGGAATAGGCAACTTCAATTTAGTTTGACCATAACTAGACCGATTCAATTTGGAATCATACAGGCAAGTCAAATCATTTGGGACATGTTATCAAAAACTTTTTGATGCTCACTTCTTGTTGTTCATTCAGAGTCGTTAGCAATTTAGGAAATCATACTGGTACTATTAGATTCCCACATTGATTTGGACTTTCAAGAATTGTAGCCACGATGATTGTCAGTATACTTGTCCTCTTAAATCCATACACAGACTTTTGACACAGATTGGTGATAGTTTAAGGTTTAATTATTTCAACCAACATTTGTGGATCCCACGCTTATGTGGTAATCAACATTCCTCAGGAGCTTTGAGCTGTCTACGGGTATTTTGACAAGAAGAGACTATTCTTAGAGCTTTCAAAGAGAAGCCAATCATCAGGTCAGTGCCATCGCACAACAGAGAGGCAGCAAACAACAATGAATTCTAGAATATCTAGGTTATGCTTATCCTCAGGTCAGTTCCATCGCACAGCATAGAGCACACAACCTATCTTCTTGTTAGAGCATCTTTAATTTTTTTTTTGCACATAACGCACCAAAACATAAGTTATTAGCTTGATAGCGTTTGCTTTTCATTTTTTTTTCATGCTTTGCTCTATTTTTGGTCATCCATTCACATTTGTGGTGTTTATTTGCTCGTCAACCCTTATTGGAATATTATTGATTGTGTTAACCAGTGATAAGATAGGAGCCCACAGTCAGTTGAACAACTTAGTTTGATCTTTAGATCACCAGTTAGGTCTAATCATCTATTGTGTTGAATCTACCGACATATCATCTGTGGTCTAGCAACCTCTAGGCCTACTTTCGTTGTGTTACCTTAGTAGTTACCAGTTTTTCTATCATTTTCCTTTTATATTGCTTAGACTACACAGACTCATACTTAGAATTTGGCATCTTGTCTAATTTAATCTTTTAAAGTCCCACTTGATTTGTTCCTGTGTACTATCATTTTCCAAAGTATTTGAATTGGTATCACCGATACGATCTACTTTCTATCAGCTAGCCTCTCCTTCTCTCGTTTTATTTAATGTAACTGGCTGACCTATTCTCCCCCTAAAATTCTAAAATCGTAACCGATTTACGTTTTTTTTAGGATTATAATAGACAGCTTAATAACATGTCTTTAATTTAAACAGACAATAGAATAAATAAAGGAAATAAAAAGAAAAAATAAAAAATTAGACTAAATGAATCGAACTACACATGGTCATCATCTGGAATGACATCACTTTCTTTTTAACGTCGTTGACCTCTAACAGATATAGAAAACGTGGTTTGTCAAAAGCCTTTGTATAGAAGTCAGCGCGTTGAAAATCAATGTTTATTTTTACCACATCGATTAAATTCTTTTCAAAACAGTCACATATAAAATGATATTTTATGCCGATGTGTTTGGTCTTAGGATGTTGTACTGGATTTTTAGTTACTGCAATTGCAGCAGAGTTATCAACAAAAATAGGAGTAGAAAAGAAATTTAAACCGTAGTCCCGCATTTGCTGTTGAATCCAAATGATTTGTGAACAGCAACTTGCAGCAGCAACGTATTCGGCTTCACAAGTTGACAATGCAACCGAGGTCTGCTTCTTACACTGCCATGTCACTAATCTCCTCCCAAAGAATTGACACCCTGCGGATGTAGACTTGTAATTCATCTTGCAGCCACCGTAATCCGAGTCACTATACGCCGTGAGCTCAAAATCTCATCACGAGGATACCACAACCCAAGTGTTGGGGTACCCTTCAAATACCAAAATATCCTTTTGACCCCAATCAGATGGTTAACCTTTGGCTTAGCCTGATATCTTGAACATAGACATGTAGCATACATGATGTCAGGTCTTGAGTCAGTGAGGTACATGAGAGATCCAATCATTCCTCGGTACATAGTTGCATCGACCAAATCACCATTTTCATCGGGTGCTATATCATGGTTTGAAGCAAGTGGAGTCCCAGCTGCCGAAGCATTCTCCATGTCAAACCGATTGAGAATGTCTCCTACATACTTGGTCTAATGTAGGAAAATTCCTTTTGGTGTCTGATCCACCTGTAACCCGAGAAAGAATTTCATCTCTCCCATGGCACTCATCTCAAATTCAGCCTTCATTACTGCTTCAAACTCTTTACATAACTCTTCATTATTTGATCCGAAGATGATATCATCAACATAGATTTGACAAGCAGCAAATCGCCATCTTTCTCTTTGATAAATAGTGTACAATCAATAACCCCTCTGCGAAATCCATGTTTCACAAGGTGAGTTGAGAGTTTCTCATACCAGGCTCTTGGAGCTTGATGAAGCCCGTATAAAGCCTTGTCGAGTTTGTAAACTCTGTCCCGATGATATGGATCTTCAAATCCCTCGGGTTGACTGACGTACACTGTCTCTCGGATTTCACCATGAAGAATGCACTCTTCACATCCAATTGATAAACTTTATCTTCATATACGATGCATAGGCAAGGAAGATGCGGATGGCTTCCATCCTTGCCACAGGTGCAAACACTTCATTGTAATCAATGCCCTCGACTTGTCGAAACCCTTGAACTACAAGTCGAGCCTTGTTCCTGATAATGACGCCTTGGTCATCCTTCTTGCATTTCAAGACCCATTTGGTGCCAATGACCTTAGCACCTTTAGGTCTATCTACCAGAGTCCATACACCTAACTTCTTGAACTGAAGAAGTTCTTCTTGCATGGAACTCACCCATGCCTCATCATTCAGTGCTTCACTAACGTATTTTGGCTCAACCTGCGAGACAAGGCAACGATAAGCACCGTCATGAATGTATCCTCTTTCCATTACCGAGGCATAATCAGCTGAGTACAGCTGATTTATGGTCTGCACTTCCTGATCTGACATCCCCAATGACATTGTCTAGGGGATGACAGACATTTAGACGTGATCCTGGAGTGGTGGGAACAACTACCTCAGAGTCAAGATTATGAACATTTGGTTCTGTATCTAAGGTAGTAGGAGTTTTGAGGTTTCGAAGTCGAAGAGCATCACTGTTAGATGCTTGTGGACTTGCAGGAATTGGAACCTGCCCCTCCTGATTGTTCTGGTCATTTTCTTCAGCTTCATCTTCTGAGGAGGAGTCACTTGCTTTAAGTGCTCCCCCCGAGTGGTGAGATGAGTCACCTTGTGAACCCGATGATGCTGAATCTAGTGACGGTGAGTTCAAGATATCATACATCATCCTTGTAGCTAACTGTTCTTCAGAAGTGGAGATAGGTATGTTGAAGGACTTGAAGAATCCATCATAGTCAAAAAAGTAAGCGGGTCCTTTTCCCGTAGGTGGTGTAGTGTATCTCTGAACATCAATATTACACCACACTTCTACTAAACCCGTTGAGTTGTTGTAAACTCTCTTATTCGGTATGTTGTATACTAGGAAGATACCTTCATCAACCTCTCGCTGAATTTTTCTTATTGAGTCTTCTTCAGTAGTGTACAAGGCGCGCCAAATGGGTTCGAGATACTCTAGATTAGGTTTACATCGTTGTAGTACTCGTAACATGTCTTGCCATGGCTTTTGACTACCAAAACTCGATTTATTGTGTAACAGCATTTGCCACTACCTCATTCCAGAATTGGATAGGCAGTTTCGAGTCTGCTAGCATTGTCCGTGCTGTCTCTATCAAACTGCGATTCTTTCTCTCAGCAACGCCATTCATCTGAGGCGTGTAGGCAAAGTGAACTGGTGTACAATTTCCTTTTCCTTGCAGTAAGCCTCCATCAACTGATTCTTGAACTCAGTCCTGTTGTCTGAGCGTACCTGTCTTACCTTCAGCTTGTAGAGAGATTCCAGTGTAGTTACTAATTCTTTTGAAAGACTCAAATGTTTCTGATTTGGACTTCAGAAACATTACCCAAAAGAATCTTGAGTAGTCATCAGTATCCACATAGCAATACAAGTCACCTGCATTGCTTTTTGTACTGACTGGACCAAACAGATCCATGTGAAGAAGTTCAAGAAGAAGCTCGATAGAATGAACTTTCTTTTCCTTATGAGACTTCTTCGTCTGTTTGCCTTTCTTGCATGCTACACAGAAATCCGGAAGTTGGAAAATTTTGACGTTAACTCCTCTCACTAGATCATTCTGGATCAAGTGATTCATCTTCCGTTGATTTATGTGTCCCATTCTCCTATGCCAGGAAATGGAGTCCTTCTCAGTAGCCTTTGATAAGAACACTGAACTTCATGATCCGTTGTAGAAGCCGTTGAGAGATCAAAACATAAAGATCTTTATATCTTGAAGTTGTCATCAAAACTTGGTCCTCCGGAATCACAAAATCCTTCTTCAGGACATAACACTTCTTGTTGTCGAATATAACCTTAAATCCTTTGTCACATATTTAGGAAACAGAAAGTAAGTTGTTTTGAAGTTGTTTAACGTAGTTCACTTTATCAAACTTAACTTTCTGATTTCCACTTCCCATTGAGCTGTGATATAAACCTCCTTTGTTACCAGCAAAAGAAACATGCCTTCCTTTTATTTGTTTGACGTTTGATAGAGTGCCCTGTTTCCTGTCATGTGCCTGGATGCTCCGCTATCTACAATCCACGTGTTGGTTTCAACACTGTAGCGAACACCCTGCACATTCAATTTAAAACATTAGTTTAGGTTAGGAACCCAAGCCTTTACTGGCTTGGGTTTCCCAGAGGCATCACACATCATGAATTCTACCCATTGACCCTTAGAAGGTGAGGGTATCTCAGGTGACTTCTTGTCCTCATTATCAGACACAGAGGCTGACTTTTCTTTCCATAAGCCAGATTTGTGTAAGGCCTGTTTGTGATAAACAGACGACTGGCTAATGGGTTGAACTTTGGGTTCACTAGTTCTTCTAGGTGGACTCAATGAGCTCCTCTTAGAATACCTAGTTTTTGATTCCTGAAGTTCAACTTTCTTCCTAGGTGTCTGATAGTAAGGACAATAAGACGCAATGTGTCCACACTCTCCACAGTTGTAGCATGACCTGCTATCAACTTTATGATTGAAGTGTCTATGTGGAGACGTGTGTGACACCCTAGTGATATCATTATGTTTGGGTTTTGACTCTACTTCTTTTGATGTTTTATCTTGTTTAACAAACTTAATTGTTTTAACATTCTTAACATCTTTTCCATTTTGGTTAACTGAACTTTGACATGAAACCCGTGATAGGTTAACACTAACAGTCTTTTTAGATTCAGATTTGACTTTGTTTGACCCTGACTTTATATTAACCTTTTCAAACTCTTTTTCCAGATTAACACAAGGCATTTTACCCTTTGCCTTTGAAGTGGCCTCCTTTTGTTTTGTTCCAGATTCTTTTGAAGTACATGAGGAATCTGGATCACTTAGAAGAGGAGTAGACACCACATGATCCTTGATTGGATTGTTATTTATTGGTTTACTCTTAGTGTTCATCAAGGTCTCAGGTGGTGGTGGAACCACTTTATATCCCAAACCCTCCCCATTGTTACGCTCTCTCACTAAGTGTTGGACAATATGAGATGAACTTGTCCAACTGTGCAGTTTTTGCTTTAATGAATTGACTTCTACTTCTAAAACTGCTCTTTGTTTCTTAGTGTCTTCTAGGGAGTTAAGATAGTACCTAATGTCCTTTGCTTGGTTAAAGGCTACTACTTCTGTTTCCCTAAGCTGTTTATTCAAAAGGTCTATCTTTTCTTTGTAACTATGCTCATTTTGTTTTAAAACTCTGTTTGCCTCAATGCACATTTGCAAATCCTTTACTAAGCTATCGTTATGATCTAATAACCTAGCAAATTTCAGATCTATGCTTTCCCTAAATTTATTACAATCAGAACAAGCATGATTTTTGAAAAGTTGGTCAATAGTACTTACCTGAGGAGGTTCTGATGAATCAGCCATCAACGCAACATCTGATGTTTCTGGTTCTGGTGATTCTGTCTTTGTTGTAGTTGTCCCTTCTTCAGGCTTGTAGTTGACCTCAGTTGCAGTCTCTTCAATGTTTGACATCGCGAGTTCCACTGCAATATCTCCTTCACTCGCAGAATCATCATCTAAGTCTTCCACACTAGCAATATTTGATTCTCCCGGAGAGACAAACCGAAAACTCCAGTCCTGTCCTTCATCATCATGAGCAGTCAAGGCTTTTGAAACCTTGCTTGATGAAGTAGGACTGCTAGCTGGCTTATCTTGACGACTGAAGGACGAGAATGGATTCCCGTTTCCAGTCTTCTTGGGCTTCACACACTCTCGTTTGAAGTGCCCCTTTTCTCCACAGTTGAAGCAGGTCACCTTGCTCTTGTCAAAACCAAAAGTAGTGTCCTTAGTAGCAACCAAGTTTTGTCCGGTCTTCTTCACAAACTTCTTAGCTCTCCGAACAACACTTGCTAAGGCCCACATTATATCCATCCTCTCCAGCCTGTCTCATCTACCTGCTCGTAGTCCTCGTCTGCCAGATGGCAGTTTCCAATTTTCTTAGCAACAAGTCCATCATAGGAGTGGACTACTGCTGCTAAGAGATCCATGTGCTCTCTTGCTACTTCTACCGTCACGTTTCCGAGATTCTCGGTCTTCAGTCTTGTAGCATTTGCTTCAGATCCAATGTATTGGGTACTAGAAGACCCTGATGTTTCTGATCCTGAAGTAGAGGCTTGTGAAGGAGCAGATGAGCTTGACACAAAGGCGGTCTGTAGTGGTGCTCCAGATGTCTTGACTTGTGGAGTAGCATTGTACAGAGCTGGATTCTGAGTATACGAAGACTTTTGAGCTCGGTACTTAATCCTTAGTGCTTCTTCTCGCAGCTTTAGAATGTAATCATTAATGTCCAACCTCGCTAGCAATCCATTCCGTCTCAGATTAGAAACAAAAGAAGCCCAACTTTCTGGCAACCCGTCTGCAAAATTCGACACTTTGTCTTCCATGTTCGTTGTGACACCATGCGTGTCCAGCTCGCTCCTCAAATGGTAGAATCTTTCAATGACATCATCTAAACTCTCATTACCCATCAATGAGAAGTTGTCAAACTCTTTCTTCAACTCTTTAGCTTTAATAGCCTTCAATGACGCATTCCCGTCATACCTTTTCTCCAGCTCATCCCATAACTTCTTGGCTTGCTTATTCTCAGAGAATTGATGGAAAATATCCTAAGGAATAGACTGAGTAAGCAACGCATACACTCTCTTTTTAGCATTATATTTGACTTTCTGTGCATCGGTCATGCCACCTAATGTAAGTTTCACCCCATCTGCACCTACTAGCATACTGTAGCCCGTCTCAATGGCTTCCCACATATTAGGATCTACTCCATTTAAGTAGATCTCAAAACGTTGTTTCCAGTGTGGGAATTCATCTAATGTTATAAGCTTAGGGGGTTTATTGTGATTCCCCACTTCACTCTCCAGTAGCAGTAAGTTCTGAATACGTGAGTCCTTCCCGGTGGTAAACGCTGAATACTGGTCCTCCATTTCAATTAACTTTAGTCTCTTAAACAACCTGTTTTGCTAGTGCGAATGGAGCTGTGCGATTGGGCTACCCATGCGATTGAACAATGCGAATGGTTCAATCGTGCGGCTGAACTAATGCGATTGGTCCAGTCGTGCGAATGAACTGATGCGGTTGAACAATGCGAACTGTCTGCTTAGTCGTACGAATGAAGGTACGAATGAGTCCAATCATACGTCTGAGGGGTGCGAATGAGTCTAGTCGTGCGATTGAGTCAATCGTGCGACTGAAGCTGCTGGATTTCGAAAATTTCTAGGTTTTAGGTGTTTTGGCCGTAAAAACCCGAATTTTCACCAACCCTAATCGCCGTATGCCGGAAAAACCAAAACTTTATGAGCAGGGGACGTCCAAGACACCGTTTGACACGAAAAGATTGCGTTTTTAATGAAAACACACAACTTTTGTGTCAAAAACGATTGAATCACACGTAATCAAGAGCCAAAGCTCTGATACCACTTGTTAGGATCGTGTATTGCACGAAATACTAACTGATTAACGTGTATACCAACTCAAATAGTGCGAAATCCTATTTGATTGGCGATCCAATCAGTGAGAACGCACGTCGAATAATTTATCAATTGAATCTAAACGTTAAGAACGATCTAGAATCGATGTAATGCGATCTGTGAACTTGGAACAGGTTCTTGGAGGTTTCTAAACGGCTAGGGTACGTCTGGAGTCGAAGGAATATCAAGTGTTACGTTTTTCCACGAATTAGGTGGTATTTATAGGTTAGGGTTGCTCATTCGTGCGACTAAACCATTAGCATGGTTCATTCGTGCGATTGAGCCATGCGGTTGATCTATTCGCACGACTGATTGTTCAGTCGTGCGGCTGAGTCAGTCGCATGAAGTTGTTCAGGCGTATGAACTGTTTAGGCGCATGGACACTCAGTCGCATGGCATTCGGACGCATGACCACTGTTGGGGCGCATGGTCCAGTCGGACGCATGTGAACTTCACTTAACCAAGTTTGATTGAATTCATTAATATAACATTATGTGTATCAATTCAAGCAATCACAAACCTATATAATCAAGTCAATATCAACTCATTAATGAAATATTAAACATTATAGATCACAACCAAACATTCTCATTTCATTAATAACCCAAGCATTACATAAGTGTAAGACATTCAAGACATATTACATTAAGATCCACATCTAGGTACATATGTTTCAACACAATCAGGGATGCCCCCAGACCAAAGACTCAAGATGATAAGTTGAGGGCAGTCAGGATTACTTACCTGCAGACTAGGAACTATGACATTGATGAGATTATATCTCTCCCCTTAGAGGAACTTAATGAACTGGCAGACATGGAAATGTCTACGGAGAGGAAGGAAGCAGAGGATGCAAGGTTGCTCCTCCAAATCAAAGAAGAAAAAAGACAGAAAAGACTGTATAAGCATGTTCCTGCTCTCTCCCCAGTTCATGAAAGCCCTGTGCAAGAGACTGTGGCAGCTCCACAAGAACCTCAAGTAGACAAAGAAACAGATAGGCAAAACATGATCAACTACCTGAGTACCACAGGTCTCTACCAGGCATTTGCACTTCTTCCCTTGTCTTTTGAGTACATTGAATTTGAGTATCTCAAACAGCTTGAACTTCAAGTGCTCAAAGAACAAAAGGCATCAAAGAGAAAGATGAGGGAAGAGGCTGCAAAGTCAAGAGCTATCATCCAAAAGAGTATGAAGAAGTCTATTGACAGACAAAGGGTGATGAGCTTCTTGAAGCTATATGGATTCTCCGGAAGGAGACTTGGCCCTATGTCTCTATCTACAATGGATGAGCATATTAGAGTAATCAAGCAGAAGATCAAAAGTGGAGAGCTCATTGACTTACACTCCCCTCCAAGTCAAGCTCCTCCTTAAGTGGAGGTTAAGGTTGAACAACCTGAGACAACACAACCTGGACCTCCTGATGAGTCTCAGCAAGTTTCATCTTCTGATCCACAGCAGGGTCAAACTCCCTCTCCTTTTGAACCTATGAGGGAGGAACACTGAACTGAGCAAGACAAGACTGATCAACAAGGTGCTGCAGGCCACTCTTCTCAGTTAAAGTCTTCAAAGAGGAGGAAGAGGATGGCTTCTAAACCAAAGTCAAAGAAGAAGAACTCTGAATTCTCCACCTCCAAGCCTCAGGGTGAATCAGATCAACCTGAGGAAGTTCATGAAGAGGCAGTCCCATCAACTCCAATTCAAGTGGCACCTCTTGCATCTGAGAGACCCATCTTATCCTGGACCTTCAAAACTAATCCAGAAAGATGGCATGTGATCAGAGATCAAGGTGGTGAAGATGTCTACACATGGCAAGACTTATTCAACCTACCTCTGCATGATCTCTTTGAGATGAGAAGATACTATGAGAGTCTAAGTGATCCTGACCATCTAATAAAGAAGGATATGGTCATCATCATAGTGAGGACTGTCAGCAGCTAAAGGTCTTCAAATGTTTTGGTAGCATCAGCTTAGGGGATGTTTCTAAGGATTCCTATAAGTCTGATGCAGTCATAACATCCAAAGTCTCTCTGCATGCATGCACTGAAATACAGAAGTAGAAATGCTTCGGAAGTTTTACAACATGCACTAGAAAATATTCTAAGTGTAAAATCTTCCGAAGCGAAGACCATCATCTTCCGAATCCAAAAGTGAAGTCTTCCGGAGTTTCAAAGACAAAGTCTTCCAAAGCCAAAGAGTGAAGACAGATTTCTTCTGAAGACTTTTAGATACATGCTTTTATCTGATGTACTTTACCATAAAGCTGGACCACCTTTCTGCTGCAACTCTGTTCAGTCACCAACTTACATGAGTTGGTGAAAAGGTCCATGCTTTTGGTAACTGTACATTGAGGTATTGAGTCTGAGCTTTCCACTTTATGTACTTTTATCCTTATTGTTATATATTAGGATGTGAGCTATGGCATGTCATAGTCACTAGTCAAAAGACAATCTGCCTTTTGACTCTACATTTGATTTTGTAGTTGTCTAGTCTTATGTATTCAGCTGGCTTTCAAAGTATGGCCGGCTGTAGGATGTAGTATAAAGTATCTCAAGTACTTGTAACTTTCTTTCTATGCTTTGTAATACTTGTAAAAGAACTTGAGAGCAATATATAACATTCTTAAAAACCATACACTTGTGTTGTTTTCAATCTTGTTCTGTCTCATACTTTACTTGTGTTCTTAGTATCTTACATATAAGTTACCAGTTCCCTATTTGATCTGTTAAGTGTTCTAAAGAACTCTCCTCATTGTGTTGTTGTGTTGTAAGTGACCACTCTTAAACGGTCCTGCATACTGGATATAAAATTAGGTTAAAAACAATGTTTTAAACATCTAAAACTCATACCAAACACCAACACATCAATAATACACACCCAAACACCACAGTCTCCTGATTGAGGGGCTTGTTGTGGCACGTTAGGCGATGTAATTCGTTCAAAACATGTAGGTATAGAGATTGTTATGTTCCGATCTTCAAAAAAACCATGATAGTGTAACCATCCCGGTAGCACGTGGTCTATTTTTTAACTAGAATCAATTTCAGTTTTATAAGATCCCGCTATACTGTCAAAAATCAAAGTTACTGTTATATATATATATATATATATATATATATATATATATATATATATATATATATATATATATATATAATATATATATATATATATATATATATATATATATATATATATATAGGGCTTAACAATTACAACACAACAATACAAAGAGGAGATGAACCAAACTTGATCAAACAATAAACTGGATTAACCAAGATAATGATACAAAGAACACAAGTAATGATAAAGAGACAGAACAAGAGATTTAGGTTTCAAGGATGCAGTATATTGCTTTCTCAAGTTCTATTACAAGTGTTACAAAACATAAAGAAAGATACTAGAACAAGGAATACTTATACTACAACCTACAGCCAGCTATACTTTGAAAGCCAGCTGGATACAATTGACTAGACACAAACAAAATCAATTGTAGAATCAAAAGGCATATCTGCCTTTTGACCTTGTGACTATGACATGCCATAGCTCACATCCTTATCTATTACAAAAAGGATAAAGTACATAAAGTAGAAGGTTACAAACTCAAGACCTCAATGTATAGTTACCAAAAGCATGGACCTTTTCACCAACTCATGAAAGATGGTGACTTTACAGAGATGCAGCAGAAAGGTGTCCAGCTTTATGGAACAGTACATCAGATAAAGCATGTTACTAAAAGTCTTCGGAAGAAATCTGTCTTCATAGGATGAAGCTTCGGAAGACTTTGTCTCTAAGGCTTCCGAAGACTTCATATTTGGCTTTGGAAGATATTGATCTTGGCTTCGGAAGATTTTACACTTAGAATATTTCTAGTGCATGGTGTAAAACTTCCGAAGCAATTCTACTTCAGTTCTTTAGTGCATTGCTTGCAGAGAGACTTTGGATGTTTTGGTTTGCATCAGACTTAAAGGAATCCTTACAAACTCCCCCTAGGCTGATGCTACCAAAACATTTAGAAGATCTTCAGATGTTAGTAGTTTTCAGCACAATCATGACCATACCCTTCTTCATTAGATGGTCAGGATCATTCAGACTTTCATAGTATCTTCTCATTTCAAAGAGATCATGCAGAGGTAAGTTGATTATGTCTTGCCATGTATAGACATTCTCAACACCTTGATCTCTGATTACATGCCATCTTTCTGGATTGGTAGAGAAGGTCTAGGATAGGATGGGTGTCTCAGCTGCAAGAGGAGCCACTTGTATTGGAGTTGATTGGGCTGCCTCTTCATGCACTTCCTCAGGTTGATCTGACTCAGCCTGAGGTGTAGAGGTAGATGATTTAGGCTTCTTCTTCTTAGACTTTGGTTTAGAAGCCATCCTCTTCTTCCTCTTAGATGACTTTAACTGAGAAGACTGGTCTGCAGCACCTTGTTGATCATCTTGTCTTTCTCAGTTGGTGTGTTCCTCCGTCACAGGTTCAGAAGGAGAGGGAGTTTGACCCTGCAGTGGATCAGAAGATGAAGCTTGCTGAGGCTCAGCAGGAGGTCCGGGTTGTGTTGTCTCAGGTTGTTCAACCTTAACCTCCACTTCAGGTGGGACTTGACTTGGAAGAGAGTGTAAGTCAATCAACTCTCCACTCTTGATCTTCTGCTTGATTACCCTTATATGCTCATCCATTGTGGATAGAGACATAGGGCCAAGTCTCCTTCCGGAGAATCCATACAGCTTCAAGAAGCTCATCATCCTTTGTCTGTCAGCAAACTTCTTCATACTCTTTTGGATGATGGCTCTTGACTTTGCAGCTTCTTCCCTTAGCTTCTTCTTAGTTGTCTTTCTCTCCTTGACTAACTCAAGCTCAAGTTGTTTTAAGTACTCAAACTCAACAAAGTCATAGGACAAGGAAGAAGTGCATCTGCCTGATAGAAGCCTGTGGCACTCAGGTAGTTGATCATTTTGATCCTATCTTCTTCTTTGTCTACCTGAGGTTCTTGTTGAACCACATCTTCTTCACAGGGCTTTCTTGAACTGGGGAGAGAGTAGGAGCATGCTTGTAGAGTCTTTTCTGTCTCTTCTCCTCTTTGAATTGGAGAAGTAACCTTGCATCCTCTTTTTTTCATCTCTCTTGACACTTCCATGTCAGCCAGTTCATTTAGTTGTTCTAAGGGGAGAGAAATGATTTCATCAATGTCATAGTTCCTGGTCTGTAGGTAAGTAATCCTGACTGCCCTCAACTCATCACCTTGAGTATTTGGTCTGGGGGCAGTCCTGATTGAAGCTTGCATAAAACATGAAGACCCAGAGGAACTTTCTCCCCTTAGCTTCCTCTTCCTCTCTCTCTCTTCCTCCTCAATTTCCTCAGGAGTCAAAATCCTTTTCCCTTTGTCACCCACAGACCTTTGTGACTTAGGTGGATAGAGGTTTGGCCTTCATTGCTGGGTGTAGCATCCATGCTCTGGCCAGAGAGAGGCTGAGAAACACCTTCACCAGCAGGTGTCTCAGAGGGAATGTGAATCTCTGCAGCAAGTTGATGATGATGAGACAGGGGTCTCAGGTTCTGCCACTGGGCCTTCAGTCAAGGTTTCCCCTATGAAACTAATCTTATGGTCCACCTCAACATCCAGTTGACCGATGACATTACCTGATTGCCTAAGTCTCCTTCTTAAGCTAAACTCTGTAGTGATCCTGTCTTGGATTCTTTGAGCCAATCTGTCAGCTTGTCTTGAATTGCTTGGATTGACAAGTGACATATTGACTAGATCCAAACCTTCATAGAAGTTCAAATTTGAAAGTCAATACTTCTTGTTTCCCTTGAACACTGTGAAGAATAAGGGCTCTTCTATCAGCATCATACCTCCACCTTATGATGTAGTTTGAAGTTCCTTGAGGTGGGGATGACACAGCCTCTTGGTATACCTTCCTCAAAGAGACTCCTGATGATAGAGTCTATAGAGTCCACATTTATGTGAACTTGAGGAAGTTGCTGAGAATGCACAATTGCAAGTGAGGATGGTGAGTCCTCTGTGTCCATTCTCTGTGAAGAACTCCCAGGTTCTGTGGCTGCAATAACTTTCTCCCCCTTTTTGGTAGCATCACCCACTTGCATAGGTGAGCTGGAGGATAAATCAATCACATCCACAGGTTCTTGTGTTCCTGGTTGAGCTCTTCTTAAAGGTCTCCCAGCTAGTTTTTCCTTAAGATATGAAATCTGAAGTTGCTGATCATTGACCCTGTTGTGCAAGGTAGTCACCTGAGATTCAAGGTGACTGACCTTTGAGACTAGGTAAGTGCATGTTTTAGACAATTTGTGCACCATTAGTCTCAGATTCCCCTCTTCTTCATCAGAAGAATCATTGGGGGATGAGATGATTGGACCAAAGTCCTCTCTCTCACCACCAGCTTGAGGTTCTTGGCTGCTGGTTTTCCTCTGCTCACTAGCAATCTCAGTTGAGATGTCAGTGGGCTGAGTTGCCATGGTTGAGGTCTTAATGATGTAATCACTTGCAGAAGTGAGAGCCTCTTCCATATGGACATCCTGAACAGGTTCAGAAGTGTCCGCCTCAGTTGTAGGTGACTGATATGGGCTAGATTGAGGAGACTCAGGAGTACTCATCTCTCTTTGAGTAGGGGAAGAGAAGATAGACTCATGGTACTCACTGAATCCTAAGTCTTCGTCAGTATAGAAGGATAGGTTGGGAATGGGTTGATTTAGATCTAAAGGCTGGGGATGGTAACTGTCCCCTGAAGGTTGTTCACTTGAGTGTTGAGACTCAGAGTGAAGGCTTAAGGCTGTTGGGCTTGTGAGCTCATCAGGGTGAGCATGAGGAACCTCAGCCCTGATAGTTGAAGAGATGGGAGTGGTTTGCTCCTCAGGGGAAGTGGGAGCTCTAGTGTCCACTTAATCCTGTAAAGGTGAGTATATGGGGACCTGCACAACTCAATAGCTTGAGCAGGGTTCGTTTGGATTTTCTTTGGTAGGTGAGGGTTACTTGAGGCCTTTTTAGTGGTAGAGAGGTAGAAGGTGTGGGTTCAACACTAGCTTGTGTTGCTAGGTTGTCATCTTGAGCAATGAGCTCTAACATTTTGGGGACAAGGGCTGTTTCTACCCCTGAGAAGCCTACAGTTGGCTTCTTCATGATTTTAAAGATACCGGCTTCATCTGTCCCAATTTAAGAATATTATCTGTTTCCCTCAACTGTGAGCCCAGTTACAGTTGAGAATGTGTTGAACATATCTAGGAAACATGTAATACTCTAAGGAGTCCAAGTTTGCAAGTAAATTGGTATAGACAAATTGAGAGTACCTGAACTTGACCCCTTGAACCATTCCATGCACTATGAAGGAGAGATCCTCAGGAATCTGGTCCCACCCTCCATGCTTGTTAGACAAGCTGTGGATAACCACATGAGTAGGTATTTCCACTGGGATGAGACCTTCCCTTTCCTGAAGGTCTTTATAGAGAAATCTCCCTCATAGCCCATCTGCTCAAAGGAATGATTGACAGCTTCCTTTGGGAAGGACAACTCACCTTCTTCATCATCCAACTGCAAATGAGAGTTGATGATGGCCGGAGTGATGATTGTCCTCCCTTGCACTGTGGCAGACAGCGCCTTCTCCCCATCCATGATGACCTCTTGGCAGGTCTTCCAGAATTCAAGCAATTGATCCTCATACAGAGTACGATCAATGGTTAGGGAGGTGAAGTAATTTGATAGAGTTAAGAATTGGCAAATCTCTAAGAAACTTTCATCTTTCTCAGAGCTTAACAGAGCAACCTGGTTGTGTTGCCTGTGAAGTTGCATGGGGAAATCTGGGTTGTTTCTGCGGTTAAGGTTGGCCATTTGAGAAGCTTAAGGTTGAACAAAGGTAAAAAGCAAAGGCGGTTTTGGGAATTAGGTTTGAGGAATAGTAGAATTGAAGAAGATAGTGAGAAAGAGGGGGAACCGTTGGGTATTTATGTGAAAAGGGATTTGAACCAAAGTTAATGAAAGAGGATAAACTTTGAAATCCAAAGTCGGTCCCACCTCTGAAAAAGTAGTTTATTTTTTCTCAAAAAGTAGTTTTCTTGGAATTCGAAAAGCTTCCGAAGGTAAATTATCTTCGGAAGTTTTAATGAAAAAGCTTCCGAAGCTAAAATGACTTCGGAAGATTTTCCTGAGAGTCTTGAAAATTTTGCTTCGGAAGAGAAATAAACACTTGAATGCTTTGTATATAAAACAACAAAGCTTCCGAGAGTTAATTTTGCTTCGGAAGGAAAAAGTCCTTAAAAACAAATAAGTGTCTGAGACAAGGATTTAAGCTTCAGAAGATAGATTTAGATTTCTTGCGAAGGTAAAATTTCTTAGACAGTTATTTATTTTGAAGACATGATTTTCTTCCGAAGATAAAAATATATCTTCTGAAGGATCAGAAAATTTTCAAGAATCTAAGGAAAGTTTTCAAAAAGAATTTGATATCCAAAGAAAACATGAGCTTATGAGAGTGATGAACTAGACAACTTAGGACACACATATTTTAAGAAATAATTAGAATTAGTTTTAAGAAAAGATCTACTCAAAGTTAATCATCCCAATAGCTGATATTAGATATTTAAATCTCTGTTCATCAAAAGCTTTTGTAAACAGATCAGCATATTGTTCATATGTATGAACTTTGACTATTTAATTAATCCCTTTTCATAGTTATCTCTTATTAAATGATACCTGATATTGATGTGTTTGGTCCTTGAGTGCTGCACAGGGTTCTCAGTGATAGAGATAGCACTATTGTTGTCTATGTGGATAGGAGTCTCCTTGAAGTTAAATCCATAGTCTAGCATCTGATTTTGAATCCAAAGCACTTCAGCACAACAACTTGCAGCAGCAATGTATTCAGCCTCAGCAGTTGATGCAGACACACGGATTGTTTCTTGCATTGCCATGAGACAACCCTTCCACCAAGGAATTGACATCCCCCAGATGTAGACTTTGCAGTCATGTTGTAACCACCATAATCACTATCTATATAAGCATACAGAGTGAAGTCAGGATTCTTTGGATACCATAAACCAAGTGTTGAAGCACCTTTGAGGTATCTTAAAATCCTTTTGACAGTGATGAGGTGAGACATCTTAGAGTTTGCTTGATATCTTGCACAAATACATGTAGCAAACATGATATCAGGCCTGCTAGCTGTAAGATACATAAGAGACCTAATCATAGCCCTGTATAAATGTTCATCTACACACTCCCCCTCAAGATCAGGTCCAAGGGAGTGGTTTCTGGCTATGGGTGTCTTAGCAATCTTACAATCAGTCATGTTGAACCTATTGAATATGTCCTGAACATACTTTGACTGACTTATGAAATGCCATCTTCAACTTGCTTCACTTGAATTCCCAGAAAGAAATTGAGTTCTCCCATTGCACTCATTTCAAATCTGTCTTTCATCAGCTTCTCAAAGTCTTTGCAGAGCTTTGGATTGGTTGAACCAAAGATGATATCATCTACATACACTTGAACTAGCAATAAGTCATTTCCCTGTCCTTTGATGAAGAGAGTTCCATCTATAGTACCTCTCCTGTATCCATGTTTACAAAGATACTCAGACAATGTCTCATACCACTTCCTGGGTGCCTGATGCAGCCCATAAAGAGCTTTGTCAAGCTTGTAGACATAATCAGGATGATCAGGATCCACAAAACCAGGTGCCTGTTTGACATAAACCTCTTCATCAATCACTCCATACAGAAAAGCACACTTTACATCAAGTTGAAAGACCTTGAAGTTCTTGGATGCAGCAAATGCCAAGAATATCCTAACAGCTTCTAATCTTGCTACAAGAGCAAAGACATCAGTGTAGTCAATCCCTTCTTCTTGTGTGTATCCTTGAACAACTAGTCTTGCCTTGTTCTGATGATAATGCCTCTATCATCCTTCTTATTCCTAAAAACCCATTTAGTTCCAATGGTAGTCTTCCCATGAGGAAGAGGACAAAGGTTCCAAACTTTTTGCCTTTTGAATTGAAGCAACTCTTATTGCATAGCTTCAACCCAACTTCCATCCTTTAGAGCTTCATCAACTTTCTTTGGCTCTATCTGAGATAAGAAACAAGAGTGAAGACAAACATTTGCTTCATGGGTTTGTCCTCTTGTTCTTACCCCTGTGACAACATCTCCAATGATGTTTGTGGTGGGATGAGACTTGTGGATCCTTAGCTGAGGGATCACAGCAAGTTGCTGAGAAAGATCCAAATTTGAGAAATTTAGATCTGGCATAGATGATACACCCTCCACATCACCACACTTATCAAGATTAACTTGATCCAATGAGTGTGTGACATCATTGATGTTGTCATCTATGGTGTGGTTATTAGCATCAAGGAATTCCTGATCACTTTCACCATCACCATTATTGTCTTCCACAATTAAGGTATCTTTATCTGGTTGTGGAGCCTCTAAGCTGGAATTTGAAGGCACCCCAGATGTATCAGCTGAATTTGTCATTGTAGTGCTGATAGAAACCTCATTTGCTGAAGTAGTTCCAACTGGAGCTGAAGATGTATGAGTTGAAGGTCTTCCTAGCTCAAATCTTGAATCAGGATCACCTGTATTTAAATTTTCTGTAGATCCTGAAACATTCTCACAAGATTTGTTAAAACAGTTGGTAACTAAATCAAGATCAAACAGCCAATCAGCACCAGAACCAGCCACACAGGGTGTGTTTTCATTAAAATTCACATTGGCTGACTCCTTAACAATTCTAGTTCTGAGATTGTATACTCTATAAGCCTTAGCTTGGGAAGAGTATCCAATGAAGTGTCCATCATCTGATTTCTCAGCAAACTTGGCAATTTGATCCTTGGTATTCAAGATGGTGCAGGGACATCCAAATGACCTGAGAAAACCAATGAAAGCTTTTCTCTTGTGCCAAAGTTCATAAGGAGTCTTACCATGTGTCTTAACTACTAAAACTTTGTTTTGTACATAGCAAGCAGTATTTACTGCCTCTGCCAAGAAGGTGATGGGCAGTTTAGAGTCAGACAACATAGTTCTTGCAGCTTCAATTAGTGTCATGTTTCTCCTCTCAGCAACACCATTTTGCTGAGGAGTCCTGGGAGCACTATATTGTCTTGTAATACCTTTTTCATCACAAAATGTATCAAGGATTTGATTCTTGAATTCAGTTCCTTGATCACATCTTATGGTTTTGACCTTGTGATCACTTTGATTCTCAATTTTTAAGATGAAATTCTTTAGATTCTCAGGGGTTTCATCCTTAGTTCTAAGAAAGAAAACCCAAGTGAATCTAGTGAAGTCATTTGTGATCACCAAAAAATAAGAGGTCCTTCCTAGACTCATTACACTAATGGGTCCATCATTAATTCCATCATTAATCCCCTACACTTATTACATATGGATCTCTTTGGCCCCATTAGTGTAATGAGTCTAGGAAGGACCTCTTATTTTTTGGTGATCACAAATGACTTCACTAGATTCACTTGGGTCTTCTTTCTTAGAAATAAGGATGAGACCCCTGAGATTCTAAAGAATTTCATCTTAAAGATTGAGAATCAATGTGATCACAAGGTCAAAACCATAAGATGTGATCAAGGAACTGAATTCAAGAATCAAATCCTTGATACATTTTGTGATGAAAAAGGTATTGCAAGACAATATAGTGCTCCCAGGACTCCTTAGCAAAATGGTGTTGCTGAGAGGAGAAACAGGACACTAATTGAAGCTGCAAGAACTATGTTGTCTGACTCTAAACTGCCCATCACCTTCTAGGCAGAGGCAGTGAACACTGCTTGCTATGTGTAAAACAAAGTTTTAGTAAATAAGACACGTGGTAAGACTCCTTATGAACTTTGGCACAAGAGAAAAACTTTCATTGGTTTTCTCAGGTCATTTGGATGTCCTTGCACCATCTTGAATACCAAAGATCAAATTGCCAAGTTTGCTGAGAAATCAGATGATGGACACTTCATTGGATACTCTTCTCAAGGTAAAGCTTATATAGTATACAGTCTCATAACTAGAGTAGTTGAGCAGTCAACCAATGTGACTTTCAATGAGCACACTCCCTGTGTGAAAGGTTCTAGTCCGAATTGGCTATTTGATCTTGATTTAGTTACCAACTGTATTTACAAATCTTGTGAGCATGTTTCAGGGTCCACAGATATACTACCTACAGGTAATCCTGACACATGATTTAAGCTAAGAAGACCTTCAAGTTGCACATCTTCAGCTCCAGTGGTAACCAATCCTGCAAATGAAGCTTCTACCAGCACATCAATAACAAATCATGCTGATACTTATGGGGTGCCTTTAAATTCCAGCTTAGAGGCACAAAACTCAGATGAAGGAGCTTCAAATGTTGGAGAAAATGGTGGTGGTGAAAGTGATCAGGAATTCCTTGATACTGATAACCACTCCATTGAAGACAACATCAATGATGTCACACACTCATTGCATCAAGTCAATCTTGATAAGTGTGCTGATGTGGACGGTGAATCTCCCTTGCCAGATCACAATTTCTCAAATTTAGATCTGTCTAAGCAAATTGCTGTGATCCATCAGCTAAGGATCCACAAGCCTCATCCTACCACAAACATCATTGGAGATGTTGATTCAGGGGTGAGAACAAGAGGACAAACCCATGAAGCAAATGTTTGTCTTCACTCTTGTTTCTTGTCCCAGATAGAGCCAAAGAAAATTGATGAGGCTCTAAAGGATGGGTTGGGTTGAAGCTATGCAAGAGGAGCTTCTTTAATTCAAGAGGCAAAAGGTTTGGAACCTATGTCCTCTTCCTCAAGGGAAGACTACCATAGGAACCAAATGGGTGTTTAGAAATAAGAAGAATGATAGAGGACTTGTCATCAAGAACAAGGCAAGACTAGTTGTTCAAGGGTATACTCAAGAAGAAGGAATTGACTACACAGATGTTTTTGCTCCTGTAGCAAGACTTGAAGCTGTTAGGATATTCCTAGCTTTTGCTGCATCCAAGAACTTCAAAGTCTACCAACTTGATGTCAAGTGTGCTTTTCTTTATGGGGTGATTGATGAAGAGGTGTATGTCAGACAACCACATGGGTTTGCAGATCCTGATCATCCTGATTATGTCTACAGGCTTGATAAAGCTCTTTATGGGCTGCACCAAGCACCAAGGAAAGGGTATGAGACTCTATCTCGGTATCTCTGTGCAGCATGGCTACAAAAGGGGTACTATTGATGGAATTCTCTTCATCAAAGGAACAAGAAATGACATAATGCTAGTTCAAGTATATGTAGATGACATTATTTTTGGGTCAACTAATTCAAAGCTCTGCAAAGACTTTGAGAAGTTGATGAAGGGCAGGTTTGAAATGAGTGCCATGGGGGAACTCAATTTCTTTTTAGGAATTCAAGTGAAGCAAGTTGACAATGGTGTCTTCATAAGTCAGTCAAAGTATGTACGAGACATACTTAAAAGGTTTAACATGACTGATTGTAACGTTGCTAAGGCACCCATAGCCAGAAACCACTCCCTTGGACCTGATCTTGAGGGGGAGTGTGTTAATGAGCACCTCTACAGGGTAATGACTGGGTCTCTTATGTAACTCACAGCTAGCAGGCCTGATATCATGTTTGCTACATGCATTTGTGCAAGATATCAAGCCAACCCCAAGATGTCACACCTGATCACTGTCAAAAGAATTTTTAGATATCTCAAAGGTGCTCCATCACTTGGCCTTTGGTATCAAAAGAATTCTGACTTTAATCTGTACGCTTATACAGATAGTGACTATGGTGGTTGCAACATGACTGCAAAATCTACATCTGAGGGATGTCAGTTTCTCGGGGGAAGGATAGTCTCTTAGCAATGTAATAAACAATCTTATGTGTCTACATCAACTGCTGAGGCTAAATACATTGCTGTTGCAAGCTGCTGTGCTCAAGTGCTTTGGATTCAAAATCAGATGCTGGACTATGGATTCAACTTCAAGGAGACTCCCATCCACATTGACTACAACAGTGCTATCTCAATAACAAAAAATCTGGTGCAGCACTCAAGGACAAAACATATCAATATCAGGTATTATTTGATTAGAGATAACTTTGAAACGTTATTAATCAAACTAGTCAAAGTTAACACAAATGAGCAATATGCTGATCTGTTCACCAAAGCTTTTGATGAACAAAGATTAAAATATCTTGTATCAGCTATTAGGATGATTAATTTTGAATTGCTTTTCTTAAAAACTTAATCATATTATTTCTAAAACCTATGTGTCCTAAGTTGTCTATTTCATCATCTTCATAAGCCTTTGTTTTCTTTGGAAGAAAACTTTTCAAAAGACATTTCTTAGATTTTTGAAAATTTTGATCTCTTTTCTTTTCGGAAGATGTAAATTACCTTCGGGAGAAATTTATGTCTTTGTAGACAAATAATTACTTCAGTAATTTTACCTTCAAAGAAATTTCTGAAATATCTTCCGAAGCTTAAAATCAACTTAAGTACTTTTATGTTTTAAAAGAGCAAGTTTCTTCCGAAAGCTATTTCCCTTCGGAAGTTCTTATTCTTTTTAGAATAAAAACTCTGAGTGTTTATTCTCTTCTGAAGCAAAAATCTCAAAAATCGAAATATCATCCAAAGCCAATTTGCCTTCGGAAGCTTTTTCTTCAGAACTTCCGAGGCAAATAAACTTCGGAAGATTTCTCGACTTACAAGAAAACTACTTTTTGGGCAAAAGTAAACTACTTTTCAGATGTGGGACCTGTTGGGGTTTTAACATGTTTATCAAAGCTCATATAATCTTGTTTATATGAAAACGCAGCGGATTTTATATTTTAAAACATGTTAATAAGATGATTATTAAACCCATTTAATAAAGAACCCCAAGCCATGGATCATTATACAAATGCATACAATAAAGAACATAAGATACTTAGAAGTATATACAACCTTTGTAGCTTCCTAAAACCCAAAGTTGTGAGCAGAGAAAGATGACTTTGTGGCTGAGTTTTCAACCAAGAAAACCTCAAGGAGTGATACCCCAAGCTTGTACAAACACCTTCCTTTGCTAGGGCTTGCAACACCAAGTTCTAGAGCTCTCCTTGTTGAATCTTTTCAGCCAAGAACCCTTCTTTGCAAAGCTGAAAATCCTGATTCTTTTTCTAAAAAAACGAGATTTTAGAGTGAGAAAGGAGAGAGCTTCTCTTGTGTGTGTGTGAGAGAAAGAGAGGAATGCAAGAGTGTTCAAGTGGGTTGAGTTATTGCATGGCCTTGGAACTAAAACAGGGGCCATCCAAGACAAAAGGGGCGGCCGATTTTTGGCTCCCTTTGTCTCCCTCTTGTTTCAAATTTTTAAAAATATATATATATATACTCTTGCACCCTTATTATGTAAAATTAAACCATTTTAATTTTATATCACTAACACACACACTATTATTTGTCATTGTCTAACTAATTTAAAAAATGAACAAATAATCCCATATGAACAAATATATATATATATATATATATATATATATATATATATATATATATATATATATATATATATATATATATATATATATATAATCTTGTTCATTTGCAAAAGCAATGATTTAGAAAAATTTGTCGGTGTTTGTTTGTTTGATCTAATCAACAAATAAATATTTGTCGGTGTTTGTTTGGCTTGTTATTGGGTATGACCCGACTTGGATCATATCACACTAACCACATCAATTTAATATGAATCTTGTGCAGATCAAATCCTTCAATCTCCCACTTGCACAAGATTTATAGAAGATTGATGCAAGCAGCAAATAACACCTAGCAACGGTTTGCTACCCCTAATGTATATGACTAAGTGCCATTCAATAACATCATCCTTTTCAAGTACCTTACTTGAATATGTTTTAGGTGAATTAATCATCTATCCTTTTGTTGCAGATGTCATGTTAAATCCAAGAGACATAGAATTGTCATTCTCTGATGATTTAACTTTAACAGGCCTTAGACATCTAACTCTCAACGAATAAGAGGAACAAATTCCATCTTGACTACATACGTCTCTCACAATCACCTCATGTCATACCTGAACTCAGCCTTATGTACTGCCTTTTCAGAACAGCACAGGACTAAGTCAAAGTACAATACTTGGTGAATATCAAGACCCAATATGTATCTCAGGTCTGAGGATACAATGATATTCGCCTTTACTTAAAATCTCTTATGACTAATCAGAAAGATTCCATGCAGAAATAATTGAGAGCGGGTCAGTCCAATATCTATATCCCATAGATATCAATGAACCTTGGTAGCAACCTCTTGCTCTATATTCATACCTTATGAATATCAACCAATCCAAGTTCATTATAGTCTTACATTCATAGTTGTTCCCACAAGTATGATCGACTACGGACGTTGAGAATAATTCATTTATTCACGGATTTAAACATGCTAAAATAGAAGAACAAATGAAATTATAACCATATAATTAAGTCAAATAACATTAGTTCCAATATCCAAATACAAAATACAACATCAAACCCAGTCACTTGAATATCTAAGTCCCATGACACAAACATGACCTTCATGCTTTGCCTTTTCAAGGAGCTTTGTGAGTGGATCCGCAACGTTTTTATCAGTGTGGACTTTGCGAATACATATCTTTCCTTTTTCAACTTCATCCCTTATGTAGTTGAATCTCCGTTCAATGTGCCGAGTCTTTTGATGAGCACGAGGTTCCTTGATTTGAGCAATCGCACCCTCGTTGTCACAAAAGATCTCTAAGGGATCCTGAATGGAAGGGACTACCCCTAGATCGGCTATGAATTTCTTCAGCCATGCAGCTTCCTGTGCTGCCATTGAAGCGGCGACGTATTCTGACTCTGTAGTGGATAACGCTACGACTTCTTGCTTTGAGCTTTTCCAAGAAACAGCTCCCCCATTCAGAATAAAGATGTACCCCGATTGAGATCGTGAATCATCTCGATCGGTTTGGAAACTCGCATCCGTGTAACCTTTTACAACGAGTTCCTCTTCACCAGACCCGTAGATCAAGAACATGTCCTTAGTCCTCCTTAGGTACTTCAGAATGTTCTTGACAGCCATCCAATGACTATCACCAGGATTTTGCTGGTATCTACTTGTCATGCTTAAAGCGCATGACACGTCTGGTCTAGTGCATATCATTGCATACATGATGGATCCTATAGCAGATGCATATGGGATTGCCTTCATTCTATTTTGCTCCTCCTTGGAGCTTGGACATTGAGTTGTACTCAATATTGTCCCTCTTTGAATAGGTACAGTACCTTTCTTAGAGTTTTCCATCTTGAACCTTTTCAAGATTTTGTCAATGTATGCACTTTGATTCAAACCAATTATCCGTCTTGATCTATCCCTATAGATCTTTATTCCCAGAATATAGGCGGCTTCACCAAGATCCTTGATGGAAAAACAACTTCGAAGCCAGGTTTTTACACCTTTCATGGTTGGAATGTCGTTTCCAAACAGTAGTATGTCATCAACATACAATACTAGGAAGGTTATTGTGCTCCCACTAGCCTTCTTATACACGCAAGCCTCATCAGCGTTTTTGATGAAGCCAAATTTCCTTACTTCATCATCAAAACAGTGATTCCAACTTCTTGATGCTTGTTTCAATCCATAGATTGATTTCATTAACTTGCATACTTTATTAGGATATTTTGGATCGACAAAACCTTCAGGCTGAACCATATAGACATCTTCCTCAAGATATCCATTTAGGAAAGCGGTTTTGACATCCATTTGCCAAATCTCATAATCATAATGAGCTGCTATGGCAAACAATATCCTTATAGACTTAAGCATTGCAACAGGTGAGAAGGTTTCATCATAATCAACCCCTTGAGTTTGAGTGAAACCCTTTGCTACAAGTCTAGCTTTGTAAGTATCCAAGTTTCCATGCATATCGGTTTTCTTCTTGAAAACCCACTTACTTCCAACTACTTTGGAATTAAGAGGTGGCACAACAAGTTCCCAAACTTGATTGTCATACATGGATTGCATCTCAACGTTCATGGCCTCAAGCCATTTGTCACAATCCAAATTGGACACTGCATCATGATATGTGGTTGGTTCATCTGAATCCACCACATAGCATCCATCCATGAAAAATCCGTATCTTTCAGGTGGATTACTAGTTCTACCACTTCTGCGAACGTTTTGTGTGTATTGATCAACCGCTTGATCATCCTCAACATCCTCACGTTGAGTGCTAGTTTCAACCAAACGTGCATCGGGCTGTGTTTCTTGATCCTCCTCAAGATCCACTGTTCTACTGCTAGTTCCTTCCATAAGGAACTTTGTTTCTAAGAACTCATCCTTTCTGGCAACAAACACTTTTTGTTCCAGTGGATCATAGAAATAATATCCCATAGAATCTCTAGGATATCCAACAAAGATACACTTGGTGGATCGGACATCTAATTTGTTTGGGGTGGGAGTCTTAACATAAGCCTCACAACCCCAGACCCTTAAGTACGACAGGGATGGAACTCTTCCATGCCATATCTCAAAAGGTGTCTTTTCCACCTTTTTGGTTGGGGCCATATTCAGAATACGGGCCGCGGAGAGCAAAGCGAAACCCCAAAATGATAGAGGTAATGTGCTTCTAGCCATCATAGATCGAACCATATCCAATAAGGTTCGAATCCTCCTCTCAGACACACCATTATGTTGTGGTGTTCCAGGTGGAGTGAGTTGTGAGACAATCCCATGTCAGGATCAGTGATCACAAGTTCGATGGATTAGAGTGTAATGCAGCGGAATAAGATCAAGAATTAGACAAATTGTAGCAAGAATTTGATATTTGTAAACAAATACGAGAGAATATATTTCTGTGACAAGGAATGTTTCAATTATACCAAATATTTCTGCTCAATCATTCACAATTACAATAAGGTTGACACTCCTTATATAGAGTGCAATCACTGCTGTTATCACGGGATAGTGACAACTGGCAGATCTATTACAAAAATAACTAACACTTAACAAACTACTGAAATGTTCACAACTACTGAGAACATATCAGAGTGCTAAGTACAAAATATAAAACTACTGATAAGAAACTACTGAAACTACAACGACTGAAGAACAAACTCTTCAGTCGTTTTACAAAACTACTGAAAACATAAAACTACTGAAAGTAAACCGTCACAACTACTGAAGAAGTCCTCTTCAGCTGTTATGACAACGTCTGATACTTGGTCTTCAGTACTTGTGTCTTCAGACTTTGTCTTAAGCACTTGTGTCTTCAGACTTTGTCTTCAGCACTTGTCTTCAGACTTTGTCTTCAGCACTTGTGTCTTCGGACTTTGTCTTCAGCACTTGTCTTCAAACTTTGTCTTCAGCACTTGTCTTCAGACTTTGTCTTCAGCACTTGTCTTCAGACTTTGTAATCAGTTGTTGTCTTCAGCTGTTGTGGACTTCAGCAGTTGTTGTGACGTCTGTGAGACTTAAAGGTTTTTCTGATCCGGCTAATTGGTTCTTTTGGTCCAACAAACTCCCCCTGAACCAATGCATCCAAAACCTTTAACTTTATTGAGGTCCCACTTATTGTTGGCAGAATGGTTGGTCTTTTTCCTTCTTGATCAGTTGAGAAGATGACCCATATAAGCACTGGCCTGGAAATGAGTCTCTGATGATTTTGTTGGCAATGTATGGATGGGAGCTCTGTATTAGGGAATTGGACACTGAGCTGTTCCCCCATCCTGAGACTCACTTCCCATGTATGAGCCTGTAGGATTCTCTGGTGTATGCTCTGAGAAACATAATTTGTTCTTCCATGGTAAGATTTTCTGGTTCACCATCAAACAATCCTTCACGCCCATACAGCTCTGAAATGTACTTAGCCTGTTTGCCATTTTTGAGCTCAACTGTTGTAATCTGTCTGTATGCAAACTCATCTGGGTGAGTAACTTCAAGTAACAGACTGAGCTCATTTTGTTTGAAGTTCTCAAGCTTCTTGTAGACTAACCCCTTTTAATTACTCTGTTCTCTAACATCTTTTGGGGTGGTTGTTTAGTCTCATAAGCCTTCTTGAAATCTTCTACAATTTCCCAGGGTGATACTACCAGGACCACTGTGATCTCTTCATCTACGATCCTTTTTACTTGGCCCTTGTATCTCGCAGGAATGTCTTTCTTCACAATTCTGTGAGCCACCCTAGGATCAGGCCATATTCTCACCTTTTCCTTTTGATATTGAAATGTGTTAGCAAGGGTGTACAATCTCAGAGCTTCTTTCTTCATACTGATTATTGATGAAGAAGCAACATAAGTTTTGTCTATGCTTTTCAGCATCTCATCATCATGAAGCCTTTGCTGCTGTTCTTCTTCTATCTTTACTCTCACCGTTTCCATATGTGAGGTGGGAGTGATGGGCATAGGTTTGGCTTTAGGCAAAGTTAGGACTGCGGAAAGAGGCAGCCTATCTTCTTCCTCATCATCCTCTTCTTCTTCTTCTTCTAGCCTCAACATCTTTCTCTTCTTCTTCTTGGGTGCATCATCGGCTGTTGGTTTTGAGGTAAAGGAGTTGGTTTAATGGGTTGTGGTAGTGGTGATTTTGAAGTGGGAAGTTTTGCAGGTTGTTCTAGCATTCTTGTAGTGAGTGAGGCTTTTGAGTGTTTTGCTAGTTCATTTCTTTTCCCAGCACCTGCCTCATTTAGTGCTTCAATCACCAATCCCTTAGTGTATGCTTCAGACGTACAGATCTTGGTGGTTATTGCCAAGATACTGTCCCTGGTCCATGACTTAATCTCGATCAATGATCTCCCAAGGTACTTTGCAATGAATCTGATCATGATCTCCAGTCTTTCTCTTTCTAATGCATCATAACTTGCCCATCTTGAGTTAATTTCTTCAACTTCAAGTCTCCTAATCTCTGAGTCAAGCTGTGCAGTATCGAACCCTTGTCTATACAGTTGATCAATAATGGAGTCCATTGATTTACTATGTGTAGCATCCGCCATTTTGATCATCTCATCAAGTTGGAGTTCTTTTTCTTTTCCTTCAACCTTCCTTTTCTTATATGTGATATGAAAGTCTTTGTGACTTTCACCCACTTGATCAATGTCAGCTCCTTTCACAAACTCCTCTTCCTTCTCAGTCTCCTTCACAAACTCCTCTTCCTTCTCAGTCTCCTTTTCTTTCAGTATGCTCTTCCTCTTTGCTTTCACTAACTGACTCTCCCCCTTTTTGGTTGCATGGTTGCAAGGGTTTGGTAGCAGAAAGCCTTGTGCTCACAATCTCCTCCACCAGGGGTTGTATGATTGAGGGAAGCCTCTCATCCATGGTTTTGATCACAATGTCTGTGATCATTGGGGTGATGAGAGGTAGGGATTGCTGAAAGATAGCAGCTGTTTGCTCAGAGGGGTTCTGTCCCTGAGAAGCAGTGCCAGAAATAGAGGCTGGTGGGTTGGAAGTTTGGAGTGGCTGAGTGTTTGGGAGACCTTCAGGTGAAGGTGCCATCTGGGGGGTTATGGTGGTGTCAGATGGACTTGCTTCTTGAGAGAATTGGTCAAGTAGGCTTTGTAGTCTACAGACTTCTTCCTCAAGAATTGTGTTCTGGGCCAGAACATCATAAAAGAAGCCCAGGTCATCATCAGCAGATGCTGAATCACCTGACCTCCTGCTTGTAGCAGGATGTACATGCACTGGGTGTAGACCAGTTTTAGCATGTGCCCCTTTTTCTTGGAACTGGGGACTTCCAGCCTCAGGACGATGTCCTTCATCAGCTGTTGCCTCTGGTGAGGTCTTAGCAATGTTACCAGCCTCAGTCTGATCATGTGCTGATTCAGAAGAGGTGGCAGCCTCACCAGATATTCTGATCTCCATATCCACACCAGGAGATAGAACATTTAAACCCCGGTGCTGTGGGTTGTCAGAAGCATGTTGATCCTCTTCCTCAATGGCTGTGGTTGTCCCCTTTGTTGTGTTTGGTTGGGAGGAGGAGAGGCATGCAGCTGAGTCAGCACGTTTGCAATTATAATGTTTGGACTTTGGGGGGCATTTTCATGGGGAGATGGGGTAAAAGCATTATGCACCTGGGGAGAATGGTGCTCTTCAATGGTAATCTCCTCAAATGAGGAAGATTCCAGATTAGTGGGTACCCCTTCTTTGGTTGCTGCAGGCTCCTTTTGAGAGGAATCCTGAGCGGCTGTGGCTGGTAGAGTCTTTGATACTGCTGGGGGGTTTACACCAGCAAGTATATCCTGCCTTGGTGGTACAGGAGCATCTTCAGGGGACTCATCTCCCTGAATAGCTGTTTTGGGGCGTTTGGTTTTTGGTTTGGTGGGGACTCTGGATCTTGTGGTGGTGGCTGTGGGTTCCAGCTGCGTGGGTTTGCGCAGCTTGGCAGCCATTTTGAGTGATTGGTCAGAGTTGTGCCGGGAGTATACTTCAGGCAATACAACCATAGCAGGGACTCCCAGGCCAACAAGTCCCTCAGCTTGAAGCTGGTTTTCAATTATGGCCATTATGAACCGAGGATATAATATCCAACGGTTAGCAAGTTGTTTTTGGGCCATATCCTTGAGCTCTAAAAATAGTATTTCAGAAAAATTTAAAGGTTGTTGCTCAAGGATGGAGTACATTACCTGTTGCCACCTTGTGGACATTTGATCCCATGATGAAGTCTTGGGGGCAAGGCAGACATTTACCATATGAAAGATGAGACGTTCGGCATCCTGGAAATGTTTCTTCAATATGGTAGAGGCACTCAGGTTACCTTGGTATCCATGGTGGGCAAATGATAGATCTGTTGTGCCCTTTGGATAACCAGTTGGGAAAGTGGCATCATCCAGATTGAGGGTTTGGCGAAGAGTGTCTGGAGTAATGACCACCTTTTGACGATTAACAAACGATTGAAGAGACTCTGTGTCATTCTCCTCAGAGACAAGAGTGACGTTTGTCCAGAATTGGTTAAGAGATTCGGCATATATGGTGGGATTTAACAGAAAAGCCGTTTGGTAAGGTGACTGAACCATTAAATCAATGGCGTTGTGAAACTTGGTCCAGTATGGCGATTTTGTGAGATGTGCGACACAGTTGTGTCGTGGTTTTAGTTGCATGGTCGCCATTGATGAAGAGAGGTTACAGAGTTTTTGAACGTTAGGTTTGAGAAGAGAGGTGAGAAAAACTCTAAAGGTGGGATAAGGTATTTAAAGGGTAGGGTTAGAAAACGACTGAAGATGTTGGTGTTAGTCATCATTTGTTGAAACTACTGATGACGTGGTATTAACTTTCAGAGGTTTGAAATGACTGACCGTATCGGTGTGATCAGCAGTTGTTATAAAACAACTGAAGACTTGGTTTTAACCGCAGACGTTGAAACAGCTGAAGTCTCTGATTTAGTCATCAGTAGTTATAAAACTACTGAAGACAGTTTTGACTTCAGGTGGTGAAACAACTGAGTACATGGTGTTTGTCATCAGTAGTTGTGAAACTACTAAAGACAGTGGTTTTGTCATCAGTTGTTGTAAACAACTGAAGACTTGGTGTTAGTCTTCAGTAGTTGTAAACTACTGAAGACATAGTTTGGCTTCAGTTGTTTGAAACAGCAGTTGTAGAAACAACTGAAGAGAAATTACTCATCACTGTTTTCGTCAATTCATAGCCTTTCAGCTGTTTCAGTCTGACCTCCACACTTACTCATCAGACTTAAATCTGAGTTTCAGAGGTTTCATTGGTCATCAGTACTTATCTGTATTTCTGACATCAGTAGTTATAGCTACATCAGCTGTTGTGATTTCATCAGCTGTTGTAACTACATCAGCTGTTTTAACAAATAAAGTACTTCAGTACTTGTGAGACATGTAGCCTTCAGTAGTTATAAAAACTACTGAGGATAAAGGAACTCATCAGTACTTATATGTGACATGGGTACCAATGATCATCAGTACTTATTACTGAGATCATCAGTAGTTGTCACTTATTCTAGCTGCAGCATACCAAGCCTTAACACCAGGTTGTGGAAAGTTGAACTATCCAAAGGCTTAGTAAAAATGTCAGCAAGCTCATTAGCACTAGGAACAAATTTTGGATCAATCAGACCTTTTTCAAAACAATCTCTAATAAAATGGTGTCTGATTTCAATATGTTTAGTCCTAGAGTGCTGGACAGGATTCTTGACAATACAAAGAGCTGAAGAGCTGTCCATTAACAATGGGGTCTTAGTCTCTGTTATGCCATAATCCAATAATTGGTTTTGAAGCCAAAGTACCTAAGATGTACAGCTTGCAGCAGCAATGTACTCAGCTTCAGCAGTTGATGTAGCAACTGAGGTTTGTTTCTTACTCTGCCAAGAAATCAAACAGTTGCCTAGGAATTGACATCCACCAGAAGTTGATTTCCTAGTCAACTTACACCCTGCATAGTCACTGTCAGAAAAAGCAACTAATTTACCAGAATGTCTAGTAGAATACCATAAACCTAGAGATGGAGTGCCTTGCAGATATCTAAAGATCCTCTTGACTGCAATCAAATGAGACTCCTTAGGTGCAGCCTGAAATCTAGCACAAACACATGTAGCAAACATAATATATGTCTAGAAGCTGTTAAGTACATCAGGGACCCAATCATACATCTGTAAAGTGTTTCATCAACCACTTTACCTTTCTGATCTATATCCAGTTGTGTGGTGTTGCACATGGGAGTAAAACAGGGCTTATAGTTTTGTAAATCAAACTTTTCCAAAAGATCTTTTGTGTATTTGGACTGATGAATGAAAATTCCATCAGCCTTTTGTTTGATTTGCAAACCCAGAAAGAACTGTAATTCTCCCATGGCACTCATTTTAAACTTTTGTTGCATCAACTTTGTAAAGGCATCACACAACTGTGGATCAGAGGATGCAAAAATAATATCATCTACATAAATTTGAACAAGTAGATTATGCTGCCCAGCTTTCTTAATGAATAAAGTTTTATCTATGGAGCCTCTAGTGAAATTATTTTCCAGAAGAAAGTTTGATAATGTCTCATACCAGGCTCTAGGAGCTTGTTTCAACCCATAAAGAGCCTTATCAAGCTTATACACCCAATTAGGATGTTTATTGTCCTCAAAACCTGGTGGTTGACATACATAAACCTCTTCTTTAATTTTCCCATACAAAAATGCACTTTTGACATCCATTTGAAACACTTTAAGATTTTGATAAGCAGCATAAGCTAAAAACAATCGAATTGCTTCCAGTCTGGCTACAGGGGCAAAGGTTTCATCATAATCAATACCTTCTTCTTGTGCAAACCCCTGAACAACCAGTCTGGCCTTGTTCTTAACAATAAGCCCATTTTCATAAGTTTTGTTCCTAAACACCCATTTAGTGCCTATTGCACACTTACCTGGAGGTAGAGGAACCAGTTCCCACACTTGCTGTTTCTTGAACTGAAGAAGCTCAAGCTGCATGACATCAACCCATCCATTGTCCTTTAAAGCAATGTGATAATTCTTTGGCTCTTGCTGGCTGATGAAGAGAGCATAGAAGCAGAAATTTGACAATTGACTTCTTGTTGATACGCCAGCAGTGATATCACCAATGATTTGAGACATAGGGTGATTCTTTAGATCTTGGTACACAATGAGATCAGTGCAAGTGTTTGTAGCAGGCTCAGCAGCAACAGATGGTGATGGTGAAGCATTTCCTTGAAACCAATCAGTAGATGGTAATTCAAAGGAAGTTGAAGTTGTAGAAATCTCATCAGCATTTGTTGTGGATTGTGCTGCTGGAGCTACAGGAACATCAGGTCTAGCTGAATCAGGCAGTTGATCACTAAACTTGAAGAGGTGAGTACTACTATCATCATCATCATCAGCACCAGGAGTACCACCAGGTGGTGAACTGTTGACAGGAGCAACAGCAGGAGTTTGATAAGGAACATATTGTAGTATGTCCAAATCAAATATCTCCACAGGGCTTTGTGGAATCTTGTCCTTTGGAGATTCATTAAACTTAAATGTAGAGTCTCTTCAACCATCTTTGTTCTGCAGTTGAAGACTCTGTATGCTTTGCAAGTTGATGAATAACCAACAAAGTACCCTGCATCCACCTTAGAATCAAATTTTTGGAGTTGATCCCGTGTGTTGAGAATGAAACAAGGACATCCAAAAGCTCTGAAGAATGAAATTAGAGGGGCCAAATGATGAAGAACTTCATATGGAGTCTTCATCAACCTCTGATTTACTAGAGCTCTATTCTGTACATAGCAAGCTGTATTGACAGCTTCAGCCCAAAAAGTCATTGGCAGTCCAGAATCAGCCAACATGGACCTTGTAGCTTCAATAAGGGTCCTGTTCTTTCTCTCCACTACTCCATTTTGTTCAGGAGTTCTTGGAATGCTAAAATGCCTCTTGATTCCCTTTGAGAGGCAGAACTCATCAAGTGTATTGTTTCTAAATTCTGTTCCATTATCACTTCTAATACACTTGACTGAGAGGGAATACTGCTTCTCAACATACAACACAAAGTTGATAATCTTCTGAGCTGCTTCATCCTTTGAATGCAAGAAGAAGGTCCATACAAATCTGGAGTAATCATCCACAATTACCAGACAGTATTTCTTCTTAGCCATACTCATCACTCTCACAGGACCAAAGAGATCCATGTGAAGAAGCTGTAAGCAGGCAGTGGACTTAGGTTCTTCTATGGAGGGAAATGAAGCTTTGTGCTGTTTTCCTTTTAAACAAGCAGTGCAGATATCTTCACATTTGAACTCCTTCATAGGCAGTCCCCTTACTAAACCATGGTTTATCAGCTGATTTATGTTTTTGAGATTAACATGACCCAGCCTTCTATGCCATAGAGTAGATTCTTGAGGGGAAGCCTTGGAAAATAGGCAAGGATGGCCTTTGAGATCTATTTTCTTGGAAAGATCTAAGGCATACACTCTTCCTGTCCTGTTGGCCTTTAGGAGAGTGTATTCATCCAACACCTTATCAATCAAACTTAGAACTTTGGATGATAGAATCCGACAGTTCTGACTGGTGAAAAGAGCAACATGGCCTTTGTCACACATTTGACTGACACTCAAGAGGTTGTACTTGAGATTTTCCACATGGTTAACATCATCAAACTTTATTTCCCCATTGGAAACAAGCCTTTGCCGATGATGTAACCCTTTGCATCATTGCCAAATGACACAAACCCCTTCCTTCCTTGAGAGTAGTCATTAAGAAGTGATCTGTTTCCTGTCATATGCATGGATCCTCCACTGTCTACATACTAGATGCCTCTGTGGCATGTTGAAGAACCCTGCAAAACAAAACAAATTAGTTAGATTTTGAGACCCAAACCTTTTTGGTTTTGGGCCTGTTCACATCAACAGATGGTAAACTAACAGGTTTGTTGGAAACAACAGCCTGAGAGGAAGAAGATGGTGAAGAAGAGGAATCCTTTGGCTTGGACCTCCTTTTCTGTGGTTTCAACATAGGAACATCTAATTGGTTAACTCTTCCCAATAGATGTTGAACCATCATAACCAGCTGTGTCTGATTTTGTGATAAAGCTTTCAGCTCTTCAGATACATTGGCATTGGAGTTTGATAAGTTCCTATGTTGCACCTTCTTCTTTTGAGCTATCTCAGCTGTTACCTGTTTAACCCCTTCCTTTTTGGATTTCTTTTTGGACTTAAGGGTTACAGGATTTGATGTTGCTGGTACAAATGTAGCTTCAAACTCAGTTTTCATTTTAACCATTTTCTCTTTAATTTCCTCTTTATGTTTGAGTTTGGATCCTCTTTTGTACCAACAGTCATCTGTAAGATGATTGAACAAACCACATACTTCACATGGTTTCTTCTTCATCTTATGTTGATCATCAACTAAAGAGGATGAAACTACTAAAGACTTGCTCTTCAGTACTTTGAAAGCATTATTTGCTTTCTTGACTTCCTCTTTAGTAGTCTTCAAACTCTTTCTACTGACAGTTTTCTTCTCTTCAGTGCTGACAGTAGTTGGAGTTTGAACTTCAGGTGTTAAATCTTGCTCTCCAGTCCTTTCAGGACTTCCAAAAATAACTCCTGAGTTGATCAACTCTTTGATCATGTGAGTGTCAGCAATGGAACCATCAACATCAGCTGATTGGCTCTGAGAGGGCTTAGTGCTGACTTCTACTTTTGATGATGCTCTATCAAAAAGTAATCACATGATGAGGTGGATTGGTTATTGCTTTCTCCATCAGATTTCACTTCTGCTCTTGAAGCAAAATCTGTAGGAGGAGCAGTGTGATTATAACCAATGCCAAACTTCACATTGGAAGCAGATTGCTTACTAAGAAGCATTTCAAAACATTTGCATGATTGTACCCATCGATCACACTCTACTTGGGTGACTGCAAGGGTTTCTTTGAGACTTCTCTGGTCTTCCAGAATAACCTCTAGCTTAGCCTTTTCATCATTTAATTGGCATTTAAGCTTATAAATCTCATCACTTTTACTATTAAGGGCAGACTCATACTCAGCTTTTCTTTTGGAAATGGTTTTCTCAAACTCAAGTTTTTGATTTATTAATGCTACATTTGCCTCTCTAATAGAGACAAAGGCAGCTATGCATGATTCAGAACATAACTTGGCTTTAGCCTCTGAAGATACCTGAGTTACCTGTGAAGATGATGCATTTGAGCAGGAACCCTCAGTAGACTCCAGAGCCATAAGTGCTAGATTCCCAAAAGGACTGTCACCACCAAGTTGATCAGCACCTGTGAACAGTTGTTCATGACCAGACATGTCATCTGGCAGACTGCTCCAGTCAACAACTTCAGGGGTGAAGAAGCTATGTTGTTGAGGTTGAGGAGGTTGATGAGATGGTTGAGGTTCTGGTAGTGCATGAGGTTGTGATACCATAAGAGCTTGAACTTGACTGGTTTGAGGCATGTAATAACAAGGGTAAGGGTATGGCATTTGACCCTGAGGAACAAAATATGCAGGAGATTGTGGTTGAGAATGATGACTAGAATTGACAGGATGTTGCCCTTTGTTTTGTTGACTATTGCCAGGGAAAGTCACAAAAGGTGCAGAGGAATTAGATCCAGATAATCTACATTCTCAAGCAAAGTGTCCAAGCCTTTGGCATTTGTGACACCTCAACTTACTCTTGTCAAAACCAACTTTGGTTTTGCCAGAGAGTCCTGGGAACTTTCTTCCAGTTCTTTTGTAGAACTTCTGAGATCTGATATTTATCAAGGCCATTTGGCTCAAAATATCCATCTCTTCTAAGTCATCATCAGCAATCCCCTTGAGATCATCCATGATGAAGCATAGATTGTCATTATTACACCCAGTAAACTGACTATCAACACTCACAAATGCAGAATCAGAAATGTTAGAAGAGAAATCGATATGCTCATCATACTGGCATTCAGATGAAGCATATTCTGACTCATGACTAACCAAGGCAGTGTTGCCTGGTACAAAGTCTTCAGTGAGCTTACCAGATGAAGACAGTTTTCGTTTTTGTTCTATCTCTCTCTCAAATGTGAGCAATTTCCCATGGAGTTGGGTGAGAGATAGTTTGTCCAAATTTGCACTGGAGCGTAGGACAATAGTATATGTGTCCCATCTCTCAGGCAGTGATCTGAGAAATCTGTTATTCATCTGGATATTGGTGTACTCATGTTTGACCATTTTTAATTCAGAGATCAAACAAGAGAACCGCTCAAACTGTTGAGTCAGTGTCTCACCCTTCCTATGAGAGAATGTCTCATATTGTTGGGCAAGGATCTCTCTATTATTTGCCAAGACCTCATCTGTTCCTCCAAATTGTTCTTTCAAGGCATTCCAGAGGTCATGGGCAGATTCATAATGCATTAGCCCAGAATAGATTTCAATGGGTAGTGCCATGGACAGAATTCTATGGGCTTTTGCATCAATCTCAAACAATTTCTTATCCTCATCTGGATATTGATCCTTCCTCTTCGGAACCATTTGATTGGTTTCCAGGTTATTCACCATAGGCTTGTGTGGACCGTGTACCACTGATGTCCAACAACCTGAGCTGTTAACAGACAGGTGATGGAGCATACGTCGTTGCCATATGTTATACTCATTCCTAACCAGCATTGGAGGCTTGGTTGAGGAACCAGTATTGTGAGGATCATTGGAAGGAGTAGTCATTTTAGGTCCAAAACAATTTAATTCAAGCTTTTAAACGATTTTACACAGACCACAACAGACTCAATGAAAACCAAGAATAAATCTCAGGATGAATGACCAAAAACACAGAAATTCAATCTCTATAACCGTTACTTGCAAAAATGCTAATTCAATCAAACTTGGATCTTGAATAGCAGTTTCAATGATCAACTATTAGATCGATCAATGATTAACCTGCTCTGATACCATTTGTCAGGATCAGTGATCACAAGTTCGATGGATTAGAGTGTAATGCAGCGGAATAAGATCAAGAATTAGACAAATTGTAGCAAGAATTTGATATTTGTAAACAAATACGAGAGAATATATTTCTGTGACAAGGAATGTTTCAATTATACCAAATATTTCTGCTCAATCATTCACAATTACAATAAGGTTGACACTCCTTATATAGAGTGCAATCACTGCTGTTATCACGGGATAGTGACAACTGGCAGATCTATTACAAAAATAACTAACACTTAACAAACTACTGAAATGTTCACAACTATTGAGAACATATCAGAGTGCTAAGTACAAAATATAAAACTACTGATAAGAAACTACTGAAACTACAACGACTGAAGAACAAACTCTTCAGTCGTTTTACAAAACTACTGAAAACATAAAACTACTGAAAGTAAACCGTCACAACTACTGAAGAAGTCATCCTCAGCTGTTATGATAACGTCTGATACTTGGTCTTCAGTACTTGTGTCTTCAGACTTTGTCTTCAGCACTTGTGTCTTCAGACTTTGTCTTCAGCACTTGTCTTCAGACTTTGTCTTCAGCACTTGTGTCTTCAGACTTTGTCTTCAGCACTTGTCTTCAGACTTTGTCTTCAACACTTGTCTTCAGCACTTGTCTTCAGACTTTGTAATTAGTTGTTGTCTTCAGCTGTTGTGGACTTCAGCAGTTGTTGTGACGTCTGTGAGACTTAAAGGTTTTTCTGATCCGGCTCATTGGTTCTTTTGGTCCAACATCCCACAACTCCTAAGATGATATTGAAAAACATCACTTAGGTATTCGCCACCTCTATCGGTGCAGAGAATTTTAATTGACTTGTTGAGTTGATTTTCCACTTCATTCTTGAAGATTTTGAACATTTCAAAAGCTTCATCTTTGTGCCTTAATAAGTACACGTACCCATAGCGACTATAATCGTCGGTAAAGGTAATGAAGTATCTTTCACCATTCCTAGTCATTGGCTTAAAAAGACCACATACATCTGAATGTATGATACCTAATAAATCTTTTGCCCTTTCGTTAGTTCCACTAAAGGGTGCCTTAGTCATTTTCCCTTGTAAACAAGATTCACATACATCAAATGAATCACATTCATTTGTTTTTAAGAGACCATTCTTTTGAAGTGTTTGTATACGTTTCTTGTTTATATGATCAAGACGGCAATGCCAAAGGTAGGTATCACTCAAATCTAATTTGAGTCTTTTGGTGGTTGCTTGGTATATTGAGCTATCATATGTTACATTTTCATGAACCAATTCATAAATACCATTACAAGGTATAGCCTTAAAATAAAATACATGATTTAAAGAAACATGAATATCATTGTCAACAAACTTGAAATCATAATCATATTGTCTTAAACGGGAAACAGAAATTATGTTTCTAGTCAAACTAGGAGCATATAATACATTATATAAAATGACTTCCAAACCACTTGGAAGCTTCAAAATGTAGTCTCCTTGGGCTTCAACGTGAACCTTTGCACCATTGCCCATGAATAGACTTATTTCCCCTTTTGCATAACGCTCATTTCTTTTAAACCCTTGCAATAAATTGCAAATGTGAGTTCCACATCCGGTATTTAATACCCATGTGTTAGAAGAAATAACATTTAGCTCAACATGTATCATGTAAATTATACCCGAGGTTTGCCCTGCATCCCTCTTTTCTCTCAACTTTTTGAGATAGACTGGACAATTTCTCATCCAATGCCCTATCTCACCATATTTGAAGCATGGGTCGTTTACAGCAACCTTTTGCTTCTTCTCCTTGGGCTTCGGAGGTTCCGCCCTAACAACCATCTTCCCCTTTCCTCCAACGTGCCCCTTTCCTTTGGCAACATTTGCCTTAGGAGGGGGTAGAGACCTCTTCCTTCTCCCACCTTCATTAATGGTGAGAACGGGTAAAACCCTTTTACCCATTCCCGCCTCAGCTGATTTGAGCATCGAATGAAGTTCATTTATGCTCTCGTCCCATCCGTTCATGTTGTAATTCATGACGAATGCCTCAAACCTTTTAGTTAGGCCATTAAGGATCAAATCCGTGGCCAACTCCTTTGAGACAGGACAATTTAGCCTTTGAAGGCGGTCGATGTGGCTTTTCATCTTAAGAACATAAGATGAAACTGATTGGGATTCTTCCATCCGACATGCATGAAGCGCTCGAACCATTTCGAAGCGCTCCACTCTAGCTTGTTGCTGGAACGTTTCCCGCAACTGAGTGATCATGTCATAGGCTCCATGGAGCTCATACTCCTTTTGGAGTTCGGGTGTCATACTTGCTAACATTAAGCAAGAGACTTGGATGGAGTCTTCCACATATTTAACCCAGTCATTATAGGCCTCCACATCCTCCTCGTTAGGTTCATCGGGGATGGGATCATCAAGAATGTAGGCCCGCTTTTCTTGCTTGAGAACGATTCTCAAGTTGCGGTACCAATCCATGAAGTTGTTAGGTGTTAGACGATCCCTTTGAAGGATCGCCCTAAGGGATTGGTTGTTTTGGTTTGGTACATCGTTATTAGCGTTGTTGTTGTCGGCCATCTACAAGATTTTACAAAGTTCCATTTTAGTAATCGTTGATATAATTATATATTTCATTTATTAATACCCTTTACGTCTCATAGACTATTAATAAAAAATTTTTTTTAGAATCCAACGTTATATTTAAATATTGGTTAGGTGACCTTTATCCCATTATTTAAATAAACAAGGTAGTCATAAATGACAATTGCAACCCATTGCAACTTCTAGTGGTATGGGATCGTTTGAACATCTTATGTTTATAACGGCATGTTTACCCCATCAACACCTTTTATAAAACACATTTTAGGTGATCCATTCAATATATTTTATAAATCAAGTCGTCCTACTTACACACACGTGTGAGTTTACTACATAAGTGGTTAGGTGACCTTTATCCCACAAACATGGCATTCTCACCTCAAGTTACAAGTTCCCTCAAAGTGGTTAGGTGACCTTTATCCCACTAAGAGTTTGCAAGTAACCTAAGTGTTGTGTAAAAGGATGGTGTTTAACTTGTTTTCAAAAGGGATTTATAATTTCACAATTCTTGTTTTAGAAAAGACCATGTACCATATGATTGTATGCATTCAACCATATGGTACCCATTTGGTTCTTTTAAATAAAACCCATTTTATTTTGCAAACCATTAACTCCTTTTATAGAACCATTCTATTTTGCTTAATGATTTGTGAACCAATTTCTTGTTATAGCTTGTTCTAGTTGATGGTTTGTTAATCACATCCAAATATTCAAAACAAAACAACATCATAAGCATTCAACCAAGCATAACCAAACAATTCATATATGCATAACAAAGCATACTAAGTTGAGCACACTTGTTTAGCCAAAACAAGTGTGTCAAAAGGTCTTGTCCTAAGGGTTAAGAACATGACACATGGTTGACAAAAGGAACTCCCACTTGAATCCACATCTTCAAGCATCCTCTTTGTCCATCTTTTCTTCAAGTCTTGATCTTGAGCATCCTTACATATGTATCCTAATACATTTTTCTAGTAAAGATAAACTCCTAATCTATTTATTACAAACCATATGAATGAATAGATTACAAAACAAGACTTGAAACAAAATTAAATTTTTACATGCCCAAATGAATATAACATGACAACCAATCATTCAATCCAAATGGTCTAGGCTTTGTTATGCATAATCAACAACAACATGATCAAACATACACAAGATAATCGATTTTGGCAGCCCCTTATAGCCCATGTTCTTGGCCAACATAAACCAAGAACAAATGGGTTTAGAACATATAAACAAACATCTAATAATCTAGAGTTTTAAAGATCCTTATATGCATAAAGTAGCATCTTTAAAACACCAAAAAAGGGGGCAAAATCCAGCCCTCTAACTCACGGATTTTTGATGTCTAGCACCACAAAACCGTGAACTAGTGAGTGAAAAACATGTATGCATATGTATAAGTGGCTCTGATGCCATTGTTGGGGTTTTAACATGTTTATCAAAGCTCATATAATATTGTTTATATGAAAACGCAGCGGATTTTATATTTTAAAACATGTTAATAAGATGATTATTAAACCCATTTAATAAAGAACCCCAAGCCATGGATCATTATACAAATGCATACAATAAAGAACATAAGATACTTAGAAGTATATACAACCTTTGTAGCTTCCTAAAACCCAAAGTTGTGAGCAGAGAAAGATGACTTTGTGGCTGAGTTTTCAACCAAGAAAACCTCAAGGAGTGATACCCCAAGCTTGTACAAACACCTTCCTTTGCTAGGGCTTGCAACACCAACTTGTAGAGCTCTCCTTGTTGAATCTTTTCAGCCAAGAACCCTTCTTTTCAAAGCTGAAAATCCTGATTCTTTTTATAAAAAAACGAGATTTTAGAGTGAGAAAGGAGAGAGCTTCTCTTGTGTGTGTGTGAGAGAAAGAGAGGAATGCAAGAGTGTTCAAGTGGGTTGAGTTATTGCATGGCCTTGGAACTAAAAGGGGGGCCATCCAAGACAAAAGGGGCGGCCGATTTTTGGCTCTCTTTGTCTCCCTCTTGTTTCAAATTTTTTAAAAAATATATATACACTCTTGCACCCTTATTATGTAAAATTAAACCATTTTAATTTTATATCACTAACACACACACTATTATTTGTCATTGTCTAACTAATTTAAAAATGAACAAATAATCCCATATGAACAAATATATATATATATATATATATATATATATATATATATATATATATATATATATATATATATATATATATATATATAAACTTGTTCATTTGCAAAAGCAATGATTTAGAAAACCCGGTTTCTAAATTGGTGTTTATATTTATTTGTTTGATCTAATCAACAAATAAATATTTGTCGGTGTTTGTTTGGCTTGTTATTGGGTATGACCCGACTTGGATCATATCACACTAGCCACATCAATTTAATATGAATCTTGGGCAGATCAAATCCTTTAGGACCGACATCCGGATTTCAAATTTTATCCTCTTTCATTAACTTTGTCTCAAATCCTCTTCACATAAATACCCAACAGTTCCCCCCTCTTTCTCTATCTTCTTCAATTATACATTCCTTAAACCTAAATTCTCCCAAACCGCCTTTGTTCTTCATCTTCCTTCACCTTTAAGCTTCTCACAATGGCCAACCTAAATCGCTGAAACAACCCAGATTTCTCCATGCAACTTCACAGGCAACACACCAAGTTGCTCTGTTGAACTCTTAGAAAGATGGTAGTTTCTCAGAGGTTTACCGTTTTCTGTCTCCATCCAAGTACTTCACCTCCCTAACCATTGATCCTACTCTCCATGAGGATCATTTGTTTCTATTTTGGAAGACCTGTCAAGAGGTCATTATGGATGGGGAGAAGGCACTGTCTGCCACAATGCAGGGAAGGACAATCTTCATCACTCCGGTCATCATCAACACTCATTTACAGCTGGACGATGAAGAATGTGAGTTGTCCTTCCCAAAGAAAGCTGTAAATCATTCTTTTGAGCAGATGGGCTATGATGGAGATTTCTCTGTAAAGACCTTCAGGAAAGGAAAGGTCTCATCCTAGTGGAAATACCTGCTTCATGTGGTTATCCACAGCTTGTCAAACAAGCATGGAGGGTAGGACCAGATACTTGAGGATCTCTCCTTCATAGTGCATGGAATGGTTCAAGGGGTCAAGTTCAAGTACTCTCAGTTTGTTTACACAAATTTGCTTGCTAACTTGGACT